>JARQOD010000006.1:443150106-443245071 GCA_033576555.1 Oophaga sylvatica
ACTTCGGGGACAAAACATAAACAGGGGAAGCCGGGACAAGGGCACTAAATCGGGGGCGCCGGGGGACTAAGACACTAAATCATGGGACACCGGGGCTAACACTAAATCATGGGACCGGGGGCAAAGACATTAACATGGAAGCCGGGGGGCTAACAAAATCAGGGGACCCGGGGGGAAAAAAACATTAAATCAGGGGAGGGGGGGACAAAGACATAAATCAGGGGAAACCGGGGGGACAAAAATTTAAATCAGGGGACCCCGGGGGGCTAAGCACTAAACATGGACCCCGGGGGGCTAAACCAAATCAGGGGACGCCGGGACAAAGACATAAACAGGGACCCGGGGGGACAAGACACAAACATGGACGCTGGGGGAAAAAAGAATTAAACAGGGGACGCGGGGACTAAGCAAAAATATGGAATGCCGGGGGACTAAGAATAAATCTGGACCCGGGGGCTAAGACATAAATCAGGGGAGCCGGGTAAGACAAAAAATCATGGGACCCCGGGGGACTAAACACAAATAGGGGACGCCGGGGACAAGACACAAATAAAGGGACCTGGGGCTAAGCATTAAATCAGGGGGACCCCGGGGCTAAGGCACAAAAATCGGGGACGGGGGGGACAAGCCAAAATCAGGGGACGCCGGGGGACTAAGACACAAAATCAGGGACAAGGGGCCCAAGCACAAAACATGGGCGGGGAAAAAACATAACATAAAGCCGGGGACTAAGACACAAATCAGGGACCCCGGGACTAAGACACTAAATCAGGGACGCAAGTACAAGGGCACAAATCAGGGGACCCCGGGGGACTAAGAACAATCAGGGACCCGGGGGACTAAACACAATCATAGGACACCGGGCACTAATCCAAAATCATGGACGCCGGGCCCACTAAGAAACAAAATCATGGGACTTCGGGGACTAAGACACTAAATCATGGGATGCCGGGGATTAAGACAATATCTTGGGGAGCCAGGCACGAAGACACTAAATCATGGGACACCAAGCAGTAAGACACTAAATCATGCATGCCGGGAACTAAGGCACTAAATCATTGGACACCGGGGACCTTCTGGTTCCTAAGCCTCAAAATAATAAGGACAGAGGAACTAAACTATAGGACTGTGTTATCACTGACTAGTCACCGAGGGTTAGAATAGCAATAGGAAAAAATAAATTGAAAGACACAGTGTTTCCGTATGCTGCCGAGTTCAAGAGAGACAAACTTTTTGACAGTGAGAGTGATCAATGAGTGGAACAGGCTGCCACGAGAGGTGGTGAGTTCTCCTTCAATGGAAGTCTTCAAACAGAGGCTGGACAGATATCTGTCTGAAATGGCTTAGTGAATCCTGCATTGAGAGGGTCATTGGGCATGATGACCCTGGAGATCGCTTCCAACTCTAACATTCTACCATTCTAAGGTGACCAGAGGATTGGAAAAGTGGACTTTATTGACAAAGCGTTTTGGAGGTCTCTAAGTTCTTCATCAGGTCCAATATAGAGAGCTGTATAAACACATCATATAATGAGCAGTAATGACATGATGTTAGGATGCCAATTCGCAATCAGCCGATGTACTGTAGATAATTAACGTACTAGCAGTCAAGGATACAAATAAAACATGTAATATAAGAATACAATCTATAAAAGAGAATGCAATGAAAAGAGAAAAGCAGTTTCTTTTCTATAAAACATTGCAAGCTACTCAGCGAGTGTTTCTATAGTTTCATTTAACCTTTTCGAGTGTTTTCTATAGTTTCATTTAACCCTTTCGGGGGTGAATGCGCATATCTTTGAAAATCCATTACGACTCACGATAAATTAATTTCTGAGACCGATTAACAACTGTTGCTGGTATCTGCTCCAGACGAAGACCTCTAGGATCCCTAGATTGTCCAGTAAAAAAATGTTTGGAAAAACCATGCTGCAATATATCATTTCTCATAACAGACCTATGCTTGTTCAGCCTTTGGCAGTTTGGATGTTCCTGACGACATATTGGAGATGGGAAGCACATTCCTATAAATATAGCACAAATGATGCGTTGCAATTAAAAAATTGCTGGATTGAAAATGATTCATGGGTGATGGATTACCTAAAAGTATTACATGTATGGACCTTCATCGGGTAACAATGACATTTTGAGCTACCACATCTAAACTGGAAAACCAAGATAACCCGATTGATTCCGTCTTCATAGTATTAGTCATCTTCAGCGGGTGGAGCAGAAGCCAAGTCCCACTAGTTCCTAAGCCTTATGCAGTGTTGTGCTTGTAAATCTGCGCAACCTTACAAGGTGAGTGGCTCCTTTGATTATTTATTCCTCAACCTCATTGTGGAAACATGGGGGTCGCTGGGCTCCCAGGTCCGCTAGCCGAAACCGCATGGATCAGGGGTCGTCCCGCTGAACGCCGAGTCTCCTTTTAATGTGGGCATAACACTACTCAGACAACACGGAGTGAGAGTAAATCAATGTGGTAATGCTTTATTGAACGACAGAACAGGCAGATAACACATAGAACAGTCCCAGCAAAATACCCCAAGACGGTGAACATTACAGAGTCTCACCTTACCGTTGACTCACTGGGATAATGGCAGCTGTTACTTCAGAGCTCCCAGGGTCGACTACCCCACCTGTGGCATGCACACAAAAAGGAGGTAATGACAAGCATAAGAAGATGACAGTCCATTCAGGTTTAAGGCCAGTTGACCAGAGGGTCACAACCTGGCTTCATCTTCCATGGTTGACTACCCCACCTGTGGCGCAACACACAGAGAGGAGGTCACGACAAGCTTAGGAAGATGTCTGTCCATTGAGGTACAAGGCCAATTGACCCAACGGTCACAACCTGGCTTCTCAGAGCACCTCTATGGAGCCAGGTGACTGGCAGGTCCCAATCCTGGCTTTCTACAAACGTATCCAAGATTCAGCAATGGTCGATGGAGCAGATCTGTATTCTTTCCAACCGGGGCTGAGGTCCCCTAGGTTGCTTCCTGTAGAATGATAGGTCTGTGTCCCTCGTGATGGAGCCATGATGTATTGGCAGCAGTCTTCTAGAGTCCCCTGGATGTTTGGATGTCTTGGTAGAATCTCTGGCTGTCTCTCTCTATAGAGGCATGTAATCTCTTTTTGTACTTAACAAGTGTCCTTCATTCAGTATTGACATAAAGGGTAAGCATGGAGATGAGATCAAGTAGCATTACTTGATATTTAATCTATTTGCAAAGTTTTTCCTCCTCTGTTTTCAAAGTCACTAAACTATCTGGCATACGCAATGCATAATTATATCAGTGAACGTCATTAGTCATCAAGGATCAGAGCACAATATGTTATATGAGAAAGTCTGTTTTCTTGACCAATCCATAAATTCAAAGTCAACATACAGATAACAGTCTATTCTTCTTGGTTTGCTAAAAATAGTTGTCTCGTTTATTAAGATACAATGCTGTGTCTCCACACTCATCCCACCAAATTTACACATGGAGCAGCCTAGCTTCTTATTCTTTTATGGACTAGCAATAGGACATTAACGACTGTTTATGAAACTAGAAGACTGGACAGAAAGACCTGGGATAGAAACCTAGTGAACACCAGGGATTAATTCTTTAAACATCTTGATATCAAGGACTGTGAAGGGCATAAAACCACTGGACATTGGGACTAGGTCACTAAACCTCTGGATTCTAGTGAGTGTTGGGAACATGAAGCAACCAGACATTGGGACAAAGACACCAAACCATTGGGTACCAGGGACTGTCATGAATCTAAAACCAGTGGTCATTGAGACTAGGACATTAAACCACTGGACATCAAAGGACATAAAACCAATGGACGTTGAGACTAAAACCCCTGGACAGCAAGTTCATAAAATCACTGGAAAATAAACCTTTGGACACCAGAAACTTTCAGTGAAATAAAACTTCTGGACATCAGTCCTAGGATACTAAACCAGACCTGGGCAAAGTGCGGCGGCACTGACTCACACAACACCAGATGGTGTGGGTACCAGGGCTATGGGTACTCGGCACGAGCCCGTCGACTTCTATGGGGAATGTCACTGGCAGCAGAGCTCGGTCCGTGGCCCTGGGCGGTCATTCAATGGTGGGGGATATTTACAGGGGATGATGGAATGTTCATATAAATTGTCGTGACGCCACCTGTAGTGTATGGTCAGAGTGACCAACGCTGCTATGCGAGTACCCTGGAAGGGATGGTACTAGGCAGCTAGATGGTAGGTCTCCTACAGGAAAGACAGGGTTCTTCCAGGGCAGATAGTAATATGGAGATGCAGTGTGAACAGGGGTCCGGCAGGCTAAGGGCAAGAAGGGAGACACACTCACAAGTAACTTTTGGTACCTTTTACTGTAGAACTGGCAGGTTCTCCCCGGAGCACTGTGAGGTGAAGGATGCACATTCAGACTCCCCCACGGGTAGTATATGGCCTCCTGTCCTTTGCACTGTGTGATCCAGTCCTGACCTGCATGTAGCTAAGTCTGACTCTGTCTCTGTTCTGTACCTGGCTGAATTGGTGATTGGACCTTCTATTTGGTAGAACAAGTCTTTTCAGGCTGATCGAGCCGACTCCGTCCTCCTGGTCCTGTTGCTTAACATCTCTGTGGTACCCTGGGACTTGTAGTCCTACAGGAACTCCGGTGTTCTCCTAAAGGTTGTAGAAATCCTTAAAGGCTCGACCCCGATGTCCGGTGACTTATTAGGGAGAGCTATTAATGCTCCTTTTTCCCTCTGCTTCCACTTGCCTTTGACCCTACCCGGGTCCTGCTCACAACACACATTGGCAGCAGCAAGCTGCCTCTTCGCCGCTCTCTAAGCGTCGGCACGCTTCTTAGTCAGATTTGCTTCAGATTTAGCTCTGACCAGACTAGGGTGGTTTCAGTACACACCCGTACCAGCCTCCATGTATAGGCTCTAAGCAGCTCTCTTCTGACAGAGCTGGGGCTCAGAACTGAGCTAAACTTCTCTCCTCTCCTCTGATCTTATCTGAGCTGCTCCGTGAGCTGCTCTGGCAATTCTGAGGCAAAGTGAAACTAAAACTGAGTTTATGTGTGCCTGCAACCAGCTCCCTCTAATGGTCTCCTAAGGTAAGCTGGAATGTGTGTGTGCATATTGACCTCTAGTGGGGTCCTCTGTCAGTGCACCCTTCTGGAGATGTGGGATTCAGTCGCAGCTGGGCTCCACATTCCCCCTTAGTAGAACTCAGCACTCCGGGGCTGAAATACAAAAACAAAACAGTTAACAGAATAATTAACATTTCAAAACGATTCTTCCTTTACAGGAGGTAAGGCACTTTAACTAAACGTTGCAAGAAAACACTGTTAATATTTACTTCACAGTCCAAGTAAACATATACTTGTGGAGGACCCGCTCCAAACCTCCAACGGTGGTCTTGGGTGGGCTGCAAGAGATTTCTGACTTTTCCAGCAGTCCTCACCTTCGGCCACACCAAACGGGTTTTAACTTCTGAGGTAATTAAGTGTAACCAAAATGAGGCACAGAAGTGCTAACTATATACAAGGACAGTTTTTGGGCTAAAAGTGTCCATAGCCACCAGTTCAAAAAGCAATATTGAAGGCAATGACATTTACATACTATATAAATTACTATACTATATACATTTGTGTACAAAAATGATAAATAACTATGTACGTGTGTTAGGCCCTATTCCCTGTACCTAACAGGTAATTGCCCTCTTGTCATCCTTACTGACCTACGTGGTGTAGTAGTAGGTGATGTATCAGTTACTCTACTATTCCTGCGTGCAGGTAAGCTATAGTATTGCCTTAACCTCTCCATGGATCTGACAAGTATACTGCGGGCAGGGCGAGCTGGTTCGACTTCCGCAGGGATCCTTCTATTTGAGGTTCTGCTGGTGGAGGTTCTACTTGTTGAGGCTCTGCTTGAACAGGTTCTGCTTGAACAGGTTCTGCTTGAACAGGTTCCTCCGCAACTGACTCTGTTGGTGCAATTGGTGCAACTGGACGTGGATGTTCTTCTGGTGGTTGGTAGAATTGGAGCACAGGAATTATCACAGCTTCTCCAAATCTGGGCCAGTCTGCAGGTAAATCTCCCAAGTCCGTATGTATGACTGTCTCTTCATGCTTTTCTTGATTAACAACAGGTTCTTCCTCACGAAGCTTTAATGGGTCCGGACACAACTTCAAGTGATCTCTGGACACAGTTGCAGTCGTTCTTCCTCCATCCTTGCTTATGATGCATGTTTTCCTGTTATCAAATCTAGAACTCTGTATGATATAGGGCTCTCTTTCCCACTGATCGAGTTTGTGGAACCTCCTCTTTCTTTTCAGTACGATTTCACCTGGTGCGAATGGTTCAGCTGGCGCACTCTTATTGTAGCGGTCTGCTTGCTTCTCTCGTACTCGATTGAGACTTTCCTCAACGCAGGCCTGTACTCTTCTGTACTGTTCCTTTCTGTTGGTGTCCCAGTCCTCAGTAATCATATCTGCTTCTGGTTCCACAACTCCAAACTCTAAATCCATGGGCAGTTTCCCTGGTCTTGCCCGCATGAGATAGGCTGGGGTGCAGTTGGTGGAACTCACCGTATATGGTTATACAGATCTACCAGGTCTGGCAGCAGGTCCGGCCACCGATTCCTCTTTTCGAGTGGGATAGTCTTCAACAGGTCAATAACGATGTGATTCATCTTCTCACAGAGTCCGTTAGTTTGGGGATGGTACGGTGTAGTTCTTATCTTCTTACACCCGTACAAGTGACAGAACTCTTTGAATAATTCAGCTTCAAAGGCTGGACCTCGATCAGTGAGCCCCTGCTCAGGATATCCGTGTGGTCTGCAGAAATATGCTTGGAACGTTTTTGCTGCTGTCTCTGCCGTCAGATCTTTGACAGGGGCGACCACCAGGAACCTGGAGTAGTGATCCACCATAGTCAAGGCATAGGAATATCCTTTCTGGCTGGATGACAATTTAACATGATCCAAGGCCACGATTTCCAAAGGACGAGTCGTCTGGATGGGCTGCAGGGGTGCCCTCTGACTACTGTAGTCTTTCCATCTGAGGCCACAGGGTCCACACTTCCGGCACCACTTCTCGATGGAGCTGCGCATTCCTACCCAATAGAAACGGCATTTCAACAAGGTCTCCAGCTTTTTCCAGCCAAAGTGGCCCGCCTGATCGTGGTAAACTTCTAACACCATCTGGATGTCTGCTCTGGGAACTACTATCTGCCAAACCATTTCATGGGTCCTTGGGTTGACATATCTCCTGCACAGCTTCTCACGGTAGATGAACAACCGACTCCGCTCATTCTACAGCTGCTTAGCTTGTTCAGGCGCATCCTTTTCCAATGAGGAACCTTCCTGAGTTATCAGCTCCTTGATACTGCTGACAACGGGATCGCTGTTCTGAGTCTCCCTCCAACTGTGGTGAGGTAAGGGATTTATCATCTTATCACGTGGTCTTCCGCTGGCTTGTTGTTCATAGATCACCCCATTTCGGTGAAAGGCAGGTAGTTCAATCTCTTCCAGATCATCCACTTCTTCTTCAGTGTCTGAGTCATGAGGCATCCTGGACAGGGCATCAGCATTGGCATTCTTGCGGCCCGCCCGGTACTTAACTGTGAATTGATAATTTGACAGTCGAGCCATCCATCGCTGTTCCATAGCTCCCAGCTTGGCTGTTTCAAGATGCGTCAAGGGGTTGTTGTCAGTGTAGGCAGTGAACTTGTTGGAGGCCAAGTAGTGTTTGAACCTCTCTGTGATGGCCCAGACCAGTGCTAGGAACTCCAACTTGAAGCTGCTATAGTTCTCTGGTTCCTTTCGGTCGGACGGAGCTTCCTGCTTGCATAGGCGATGACTTTCTCCAGGCCATTTTGTTTCTGACTGAGGACTGCTCCCAATCCTTCGTTGCTGGCATCAGTATACAGCAGGAACGGCTGGCTGTAGTCAGGATAGGCTAGGATCTCATCACCTGTCAGGATCTCCTTCATTTCCTTGAATGCTTCTGCCTGTTCTTTACCCCAGTGGAATTGAGAATTTCTGCTTTTGTGGGACTGCCCCACCAGGAGGTCTTGCAGAGGGGCTGCTTTCTTAGTGTAATCTTTTACGAACCTCCGGTAGTATCCTGTCAGACCTAGGAATTGTCGCACCTCCTTGAGATTTTTCGGCTCCGCCATTTCTGGATGGCGGTGATCTTCTCAGGATCTGGCGCTACTCCTTCCGAGCTGACGATATGTACCAGATACTGTACTTTTTGTTTGAGCAGATGGCACTTAGAAGGCTTAAGTTTCATCCCATACTTGGACAGTGACTCAAATACCTCTGCCAGGTGCTTCAAGTGATCTTCATACGTTTTGGAGTACACGATGACATCGTCCAAGTACAGCAGCACAGTCTCGAAGTTGAGATGTCCCAGGCAGCTCTCCATCACTCTCTGGAATGTCCCAGGGGCACTACTGAGTCCAAACGGCATCCTGTCGAACTCACAGAGTCCCATCGGGGTGGTGAAAGCCGTCTTCTCCCGATCCTCTTCAGCCACAGCTACTTGCCAGTACCCACTAGTGAGGTAGAGGGTGGAGAAATAGTTAGCAGTTTTTAGTGCA
This sequence comes from Oophaga sylvatica, assembly GCA_033576555.1. Taxonomy (NCBI): domain Eukaryota; kingdom Metazoa; phylum Chordata; class Amphibia; order Anura; family Dendrobatidae; genus Oophaga; species Oophaga sylvatica. The sequence goes on from JARQOD010000006.1 coordinate 443,158,704, forward strand.
GCTAAGGATTCTTCAATGCGTGGCAAAGGGTATGCATCTTTATGTGTAATGCGATTTACTTGTCTGTAATCTACACACATTCGCATGCTTCCATCCTTTTTCCTGACCAAAAATAAAGGTGCTGCCCAAGGACTGCAACTATCCCTTATTACCCCTGCTTCTTTCATATCACGCAACATCTCCTTGGCCTTCTGGTAGTGTGCTGGTGGTATAGGCCTGTACCGTTCTTTGATGGGAGGATGATTGCCTGTGGGGATGTGATGTTGAACCCCTTTTATTGTCCCAAAGTCGAGTGGGTGTTTGCTGAATACCTGAGCGTACTCCTGAACTACTTGGTATACTCCTTGTTTCTGGTGGGTTGGAGTGGTGTCTGTCCCAACATGGAGCTGCTGACACCAATCCTCCACCTGGGTGGTCGGACCGTTATCCTCCACTGGTTGTGGGGAGGTTAAGGGCTCCGCTGGGTGAATGGAGTTGTTATCTACAGCATGTAACTTAGCAACAGTGGCATAACGTGGTAATTTGACTTCATCCTCTCCCCAGTTGAGAAGACGCACTGGCACCCTCCCATTATGTACATCCACTACCCCTCTGGCAGTTAAGAGTGTAGGTCTGTGTTCTGAACAATGGGGCTCTACTACTGCTTGGTAGTCTCGACCTCTCAGACCTATCGCTGCTCTACACCAAATAAGCATTTCACTCATTGGGGGTATCACAATGGGATTCGGGTCCGTTACCCGTACATTACCAATCTCACCACCGGTCAGTTTCACTTGCTGCTGGCACATCAGGGTTCGGATTTCCTTCTGGATCTCTCCCTTTTGCTTTGGTCTGGCGATTTCGGCAAGCTGTTGGAGCAAAAACACAACCTCCTCCAAACAGTTACTAATAATGTTAGTGCCTAAGACCACATTCAACCCATTTTCTGTCACGCTGTATAGCAGATATATATATGTGATGACAATAATCTATATCAAAAGGGCAACATACTATATAACATGCGCATAGCTATATGATAACATAGATTTACCTGACAGAAAGTCCAGTGGGTCAAAACGGAATCCGTTATACGCTGTCTCCGGCTAGAGGGTGACCGGGGTCTAAGCTGACCCTAACTGGGGTCCTAACTAATCCCTCAACCTGGAGGTACTGTTAAAGGTACAGAGGTCCAGGCCACCAGCGTAAACCCTGTCTCCTATCAATCCCTGCCAACTGTATTCTAGTCCTAAGAAGGACCCTGAATACCACCAAAGGGAATGACCGGGTAACGGTTAATGAACAGAAAGACATACAAGAAAGATAAGAAATAAAGTAAATAAAGTCTTACATACAACACTCACACACAAGTAGGAACACCTTAGGTCTCAGAGATAAACTATAAGCTGTAAGAGTAAAAACAACTAAGGAGCTCTTAGCTTAAGTATTCCCAGAACCGATCCAGTCTGCTAAACTATATGAATGCTTTCACCGGCATCTAACACCCAGACTGGCAGAAATATAAAGGAAACTAATTAGAACATAATCAAAAGCAGCCGGGCGAGGCTGCACCTAGCCTTAGCAAAGAGCTAGGAAAAATTAACTCTCTCATTACCAAAAAACAAAGAAACAGCAGCTCAGCTGTGAGAAGTCAGAATGTGCAATCGCGACGATCTTCATGGCGATGCACCCATGACAGTACCCCCCCTTCTACGAGGGGCCTCCGGACCCTCATGACCAGGTCTGTCCGGGTGAGTTGTGTGAAAGGTCCGAACCAATCGATCTGCGTTAACATCAGACGCAGGGACCCACGTCCTCTCCTCAGGACCATACCCCCTCCAATGAACTTCCACGTTATCATTGACTACCACTGAAGGAGGAGGTAGAGGTGACGGTATGACTGGTGCCACATACTTTTTAAGTAATGACTTGTGAAACACATTATGAATTTTAAACGTAGGAGGGAGGTCCAGACGAAATGCCACAGGATTAATTATGGAACTGATCCTGTATGGCCCGATGAATCTGGGACCCAACCTCCAGGAGGGAACTTTAAGTTTTATATTCCTGGTAGACAACCACACCAGATCGTTCACCTTCAGATCTAGACCAGAAACTCTCCTCCTATCAGCCATCCGTTTGTAAGGGTTCTCCGTAACCTTCAGTCTTAAGCGATCTGGAACTATCAGTCTCCCTGGAAGTCCCACAGGGGCGTCCCCCTGAGCCCCCAATACCTCCCCCTCAAGCTCAGAGCATACAGCTGACACTACAACTCCCTCCTGAGGAATAGGAACCGGATCATCCGTCTTCCCGACCTCTGGGAAAGTACGAGATAAGGCATCAGGAAGCAACTTTATTGAGCAGTCATATGTGCGATGAGGAGGTAACTCCTTACACCCCTCCTCTGAGAACTTCTCCCAAAAGTCCTCCAGAAAAGGAGGCAAAGTCCTAGGCACAACCGCACCGATGACCGTGCTCATACAGTTATTCTTGCAAAATTCACCCCACTGGCTTATCTTTCTGGATTGCCAATCAATCACTGGGTTATGTTTAGCCAACCAAGGAAGTCCCAACACAATAGGAGCAGGCAGACCCTCCAACACATAACAAGACAATTGCTCTTTATGTATTGCCCCTACTCGAAGATCTATGTTATGAACAGCTTGTACCAAGCTACCTTGACCAAGAGGTCTAGAATCAATAGAGAGTATAGGGACCGGTTTGGCCAATACACTCAGTTGCATACCATGCACCTGGGCAAACCGAGTGTCCACCAGATTAGCCCCGGACCCACTATCAAGAAAAACAGAAATCCTCTCAGTTCTAGTACCAATCACCACCTCCGCAGGCACGAGAAACTGAGAGGGATTTGGGGACGAAATACACACTCCCAGGTTAACTCCTTGGTTCAAAGAGGTCCGGGATGGACACCCCCCAACAAAATGTCCCTCTCTCCCGCAAAAGAAACACCTTCTAGTCTTGCGGCTCACCGCTGATTCCCTCCTACAAAATGATGTCCCTCCCAACTGCATGGGTTCCTCAGAACAGACCAGGGGAACCTCAGTATAAGGGACTTTAGTAGTAGGTGGAGTCATCACGGGGGGCGGAGTTACCTCGCGTCTTCCCCGAAGACGTCTATCAATGCGAATAGCGAGGGCCATAGCAGCCTCCAGTGATGGAGGAGAATCATACTGAGCCAACACATCTTTTAATTTGTCAGACAACCCTTGACAAAACTGGCTCCTAAGAGCTGGGTCATTCCACTGAGTATCTGTTGCCCATCTACGGAACTCAGAAGAATATTCCTCCGCTGGACGATTTCCTTGCCGTATTTTACGTAACCTTGTTTCAGCAAGGGAGACTCGATCCGGATCATCATATACCAGACCCAGGGCAGTAAAAAATCGATCCACTGACTGGAGATCTGGGAGCCTGGAGGAATAGAGAACGCCCAAGATTGAGGGTCCCCTTGTAAGAGCGAGATAACAATTCCCACCCTCTGCTCTTCACTCCCAGATGACCGAGGCCGCAGCCGAAAGTACAATTTACATGCCTCCCGGAAAGTAAAAAATTTGTCCCGCCCACCAGTGAACCTGTCCGGGAGAGCAACCTTAGGTTCAGATCTGGTTTGCTCCGGGGGGGACAAAACCTTGGACTTAATGTCTGCCAACTCCATGGACAATCCCTGCAACTGCCGGGCCAGCTGGGCTACTGGATCCATGATAGCTGGGGAGAATCTTTAGTTTTGGCCGGTGAAAATGTCACGCTGTATAGCAGATATATATATGTGATGACAATAATCTATATCAAAAGGGCAACATACTATATAACATGCGCATAGCTATATGATAACATAGATTTACCTGACAGAAAGTCCAGTGGGTCAAAACGGAATCCGTTATACGCTGTCTCCGGCTAGAGGGTGACCGGGGTCTAAGCTGACCCTAACTGGGGTCCTAACTAATCCCTCAACCTGGAGGTACTGTTAAAGGTACAGAGGTCCAGGCCACCAGCGTAAACCCTGTCTCCTATCAATCCCTGCCAACTGTATTCTAGTCCTAAGAAGGACCCTGAATACCACCAAAGGGAATGACCGGGTAACGGTTAATGAACAGAAAGACATACAAGAAAGATAAGAAATAAAGTAAATAAAGTCTTACATACAACACTCACACACAGTAGGAACACCTTAGGTCTCAGAGATAAACTATAAGCTGTAAGAGTAAAAACAACTAAGGAGCTCTTAGCTTAAGTATTCCCAGAACCGATCCAGTCTGCTAAACTATATGAATGCTTTCACCGGCATCTAACACCCAGACTGGCAGAAATATAAAGGAAACTAATTAGAACATAATCAAAAGCAGCCGGGCGAGGCTGCACCTAGCCTTAGCAAAGAGCTAGGAAAAATTAACTCTCTCATTACCAAAAAACAAAGAAACAGCAGCTCAGCTGTGAGAAGTCAGAATGTGCAATCGCGACGATCTTCATGGCGATGCACCCATGACATTTTCTTCATTAACAGTTTTTACTACAAGAAGTCCATGATTGTTTAGCTCAACTCTCCCCACTTTCACGTCTACATCTTTAGCACCCCGTAACTCAAGCGGGAGGCCATTAGAGGCGTATACTGCAAAGTCAGGGTTTGGGGGTTGGAGACTATCACTGGACCAGTACTTGTTGTAGAGAACATCAGGTATGATGGTTACCTGAGATCCAGTGTCCAGCAGGGCAGGAATTGCGATCCCGTCCAGTATGATGGACAGGTAGGGTCTTCCTCCCACAAACCTGCGGTTCCAGTCTGAGGGCCTGCAAAGTCTATTCCTGGGTGTTGGCCCTTGGACCCAGGTTTTGCTCGTTTAAAGTACACAGACGTGCTGGGTGACCTTCTCGGTGGCAGCGGAAGCAGACGATCTCTCGGCGAGGATGATGCTGGTCGCGGGTCCTCCCCGGGGGTGGCGTTGTCCTCCTCCGATGGGGCGACGTCCTCCCTTTCCTCCGGCGCATCCAAGGAACATCCTCCGGGCAGTCAGCTAGCAGAATCTTTCCTTCTTCCTTCGTCGGCAGTTGCAGGGCACTCATTACAGTGGCCAGGTTTTTGGTCAACTGACGCACTTCTGAGTGCAGACAGTCCAGCTCAGTAGGGGGCGCCACCTGCGTTTTAGCTTCTGCAGCCAGCGAGAAAAAGGGGAATGCTGATGGATGTGGGGTGGCTTCACTCGGGTGACACTGGGTTGCCATCTCGGGTGTTTCCAGAGGTCGCAGTCCTTTTATAGCCATATCCTTAAGAGCATCAAAGGTAGCATCAGGATGATCCAAGGACCACCAGTGCACAGTCCTGCCTTCAGTTTGAGACCTCAGTCCCCGTACAAATTGTTCTTTTAACATTTTATTTTCGTTAGAGTCACTCATGGGGTTAACTTGCTTGAGTGCTCTCAGGGCCCCTTGTAATCGGCAGGCATAGTCCCTTATGCTATCATCTGGTTTCTGGGAGCAGTTGTAAAACCTCATCCTGACATCTGTTTCAGTGCGGTCCTCAAAGATAGTCTGTAGCTTTGAAAAAATTGCAAGCACTGACTCTTGATCTGCAGCTGTCCAATTCTCTATCTCTCTCTCTGCAGCATCAGTTAATTGCCCTATTACCACTGCAGCTCTCTGCTTCTCTGTCATGGGGTACATGTCCATTATGCTGCATATTTTTCGCTTGAACCCCGACAGAGTGTCTGGCTTGCCACTGTACTGAGGGAGCCACTTCGCTCCTGGCATATATGGTAGCGTTAGCGGTACTATTGGGGCTACAGGACCGGGTAAGGGGGCAACATCTCCCACATTTCCGTCCTGCGCTGCATCGTCAGGTGGTACGATATTGGGGCCGCCGGCCGGGGCCACGCTGTCGGCTTGTTGCTGAAACATGTCGGCACCCCCTTAGTTAATCGGAGCCTACCTTCTCTGAAGGCTGCAGCTCTGCAGGTACAGCGGTGGGGACAGGACCTGTGTCGCTGGCGCTCTGACGTCAGAGCGTTCACTGGAACTTTTCACAGGACCTGCCGCCGCGTCAGCGTTGGGGGCGTGTCCAGGTCTCGGCGCTCTTTTACAGGTACGCCCACCTTCTTCACCAGCAGGGCGCGAATATAGCGGTACAATGGCGGGAAATGGCGCCAAATTCACACAACAGCAGCACAGTCTTTTGCACAAAACGATCAATATAGGCACACAGGACTCACATCCAGTAAGCTTCTCATCCTGTTCGTGACGCCAAAAAGATGACTCACACCACATGAGATGGTGTGGGTACCAGGGCTATGGGGTACTCGGCACCGAGCCCGTCGACTTCTATGGGGAATGTCACTGGCAGCAGAGCTCGGTCCGTGGCCCTGGGCGGTCATTCAATGGTGGGGGATATTTACAGGGGATGATGGAATGTTCATATAAATTGTCGTGACGCCACCTGTAGTGTATGGTCAGAGTGACCAACGCTGCTATGCGAGTACCCTGGAAGGGATGGTACTAGGCAGCTAGATGGTAGGTCTCCTACAGGAAAGACAGGGTTCTTCCAGGGCAGATAGTAATATGGAAATGCAGTGTGAACAGGGGTCCTGCAGGCTAAGGGCAAGAAGGGAGACTCACTCACAAGTAACTTTTGGTACCTTTTACTGTAGAACTGGCAGGTTCTCCCGGGAGCACTGTGAGGCGAAGGATGCACATTCAGACTCCCCCACGGGTAGGTATATGGCCTCCTGTCCTTTGCACTGTGTGATCCAGTCCTGACCTGCATGTAGCTAAGTCTGACTCTGTCTCTGTTCTGTACCTGGCTGAATTGGTGATTGGACCTTCTATTTGGTAGAACAAGTCTTTTCAGGCTGATCGAGCCGACTCCGTCCTCCTGGTCCTGTTGCTTAACAGCTCTGTGGTACCCTGGGACTTGTAGTCCTACAGGAACTCCGGTGTTCTCCTAAAGGTTGTAGAAATCCTTAAAGGCTCGGACCCCGATGTCCGGTGACTTGTTAGGGAGAGCTATTAATGCTCCTTTTTCCCTCTGCTTCCACTTGCCTTTGACCCTACCCGGGTCCTGCTCACAACACACATTGGCAGCAGGCAAGCTGCCTCTTCGCCGCTCTCTAAGCGTCGGCACGCTTCTTAGTCAGATTTGCTTCAGATTTAGCTCTGACCAGACTAGGGTGGTTTCAGTACACACCCGTACCAGCCTCCATGTATAGGCTCTAAGCAGCTCTCTTTCTGACAGAGCTGGGGCTCAGAACTGAGCTAAACTTCTCTCCTCTCCTCTGATCTTATCTGAGCTGCTCCGTGAGCTGCTCTGGCAATTCTCCGGCAATTCTGAGGCAAAGTGAAACTAAAACTGAGTTTATGTGTGCCTGCAACCAGCTCCCTCTAATGGTCTCCTAAGGTAAGCTGGAATGTGTGTGTGCATATTGACCTCTAGTGGGGTCCTCTGTCAGTGCACCCTTCTGGAGATGTGGATTCAGTCGCAGCTGGGCTCCACAGCACCATGCCTGTCCGCTCGCTGTCTCCATCTGTGCTGCGCCGCTGATTCCTTTGGTGGAGGAGGGACCTTCGGCCACTTCCTCCACCAATCGGCATGTGAAACAGTTGACGCGATCACGTCATTTCATCGCGTCAGCTGTGTACTCCTGAGAGTCAGTGGCTCAGCGCACCGGAGGCAGGGAGAGAAGCAGAGCGCTAGGGAACGGGACCGAGATATGTGGTGTTCTTATTCTTTTTTCATGTATATGGGATGCTTGGGTGGGCATTGGGAGGCTATGGGGGTGACATGGTGCTGCACATGGGGGGTGACATGGTGCTGCACATGGGGGGTGACATGGTGCTGCACATGGGGTAACATGATGCTGCACTTGGGGGGTGACGTGATGCTGCACATGGGAGTGACATTGTGCACATGGTGCGACATATGGGGGTGATATGCTGCACATAGTGCTGTGTATGGGGGTAACATGCTGCACAAGGGGAGGCTATGGGTCGACATGCAGTGTATATAGAGAGGCTGTGTGGGGCTCATGCAGTATATATAGAGAGGCTGTGTGGGGCTCATGCAGTGTATATAGGGAGGCTGTGTGGGCTCATGCAGTGTATATAGGGAGGCTGTGTGGGGCTCATGCAGTGTATATAGGGAGGCTGTGTGGGGCTCATGCAGTATATATAGAGAGGCTGTGTGGGGCTCATGCAGTATATATAGAGAGGCTGTGTGGGGCTCATGCAGTATATATAGAGAGGCTGTGTGGGGCTCATGCAGTATATATAGAGAGGCTGTGTGGGGCTCATGCAGTGTATATAGAGAGGCTGTGTGGGCTCATGCAGTATATATAGAGAGGCTGTGTGGGGCTCATGCAGTATATATAGAGAGGCTGTGTGGGGCTCATGCAGGTATATAGGGAGGCTGTGTGCGCTCATGCAGATATATAGGGAGGCTGTGTGGGGCTCATGCAGTGTATATAAGGAGGCTGTGTGGGGCTCATGCAGTGTATATAGAGAGGCTGTGTGGGGCTCATGCAGTGTATATAGAGAGGCTGTGTGGGCTCATGCAGGGTATATAGGAGGCTGTGTGGCGCTCATGCAGTATATATAGGGAGGCTGTGTGGGGCTCATGCAGTGTATATAAGGAGGCTGTGTGGGGCTCATGCAGTGTATATAGGGAGGCTGTGTGGGGCTCATGTAGTGTATATAAGGGAGGCTGTGTGCGGCTCATGCAGTGTATATAGGGAGGCTGTGTGGGGCTCATGCAGTGTATATAGGGAGGCTGTGTGGGCTCATGTAGTATATATAGGGAGGCTGTGTGGGGCTTATGCAGTGTATATAGGGAGGCTGTTGGGGCTCATGCAGTATATAGGGAGGCTGTGTAGGGCTCATGCAGTGTATATAGGGAGGCTGTGTGGGGCTCATGCAGTGTATATAGGGAGGCTGTGTGGGGCTCATGCAGTGTATATAGGGAGGCTGTGTGGGGCTCATGCAGTGTATATAGGGAGGCTGTGTGGACCTCATGCAGTATATATAGGGAGGCTGTGTGGGGCTCATGCAGTGTATATAGGGAGGCTGTGTGGGCTCATGCAGTATATGTAGAGAGGCTGTGTGGGGCTCATGCAGTATATATAGAGAGGCTGTGTGGGGCTCATGCAGTGTATATAGAGAGGCTGTGTGGGGCTCATGCAGGTATATAGGGAGGCTGTGTGGCGCTCATGCAGTTATATAGGGAGGCTGTGTGGGGCTCATGCAGGTATATAGGAGGCTGTGTGGTGGGGCTCATGCAGTGTATATAGGGAGGCTGTGTAGGGCTCATGCATGTAATATAGGAGGCTGTGTGGGGCTCATGTAGTATATATAGGGAGGCTGTGTAGGGCTCATGCAGTGTATATAGGGAGGCTGTGTGGGCTCATGCAGTGTATATAGGGAGGCTGTGTGGGGCTCATGCTGTGTATATAGGGAGGCTGTGGGGACCTCATGCAGTGTATATAGGGAGGCTGTGTGGGGCTCATGCAGTGTATATAGGGAGGCTGTGTGGGGCTCATGCAGTGTATATAGGGAGGCTGTGTGGGGCTCATGCAGTGTATATATAGGGAGGCTGTGTGGGGCTTATGCAGTGTATATAAGGAGGCTGTGTGGGGCTCATGCAGTGTATATAGGGAGGCTGTGTAGGGCTCATGCGTATATAGGGAGGCTGTGTGGGGCTCTATGCAGTGTATATAGGGAGGCTGTGTGGGCTCATGCAGTGTATATAGAGAGGCTGTGTAGGGCTTCATGCAGTATATAGGGAGGCTGTGTGGGGCTCATGCAGTGCATATAGGGAGGCTGTGTGGGCTCATGCAGTGTATATAGGGAGGCTGTGTGGGGCTCATGCAGTATATAGGGAGGCTGTGTGGGGCTCATGCAGTGTATATATAGGGAGGCTGTGTGGGGCTCATGCAGTGTATATAGAGAGGCTGTGTAGGGCTCATGCTGTATATAGGGAGGCTGTGTGGGGCTCATGCAGTGTATATAGGGAGGCTGTGTGGGGCTCATGCAGTGTATATAGGGAGGCTGTGTGGGGCTCATGCTGTATATAGGGAGGCTGTGTGGGGCTCATGCAGTGTATATAGGAGGCTGTGTGGGGCTCATGCAGTGTATATAGGGAGGCTGTGGGGACCTCATGCAGTGTATATAGGGAGGCTGTGTGGGGCTCATGCAGTGTATATAGGGAGGCTGTGTGGGGCTCATGCAGTGTATATAAGGAGGCTGTGTGGGGCTCATGCAGTATATAGGGAGGCTGTGTGGGGCTCATGCTGTATATAGGGAGGCTGTGTGGGGCTCATGCAGTATATATAGGGAGGCTGTGTGGGGCTCATACAGTATATATAGGGAGGCTGTGTGGGGCTCATGCAGTGTATATAGGGAGGCTGTGTAGGGCTCATACTGTATATAGGGAGGCTGTGTGGGGCTCATGCAGTATATAGGGAGGCTGTGTGGGGCTCATGCAGTGTATATAGGGAGGCTGTGTAGGGCTCATGCAGTGTATGTAGGGAGGCTGTGTAGGGCTCATGCAGTGTATATAGGGAGGCTGTGTAGGGCTCATGCTGTATATAGGGAGGCTGTGTAGGCTCATGCTGTATATAGGGAGGCTGTGTAGGGCTCATGCAGTGTATATAGGGAGGCTGTGTGGGGCTCATGCAGTATATAGGGAGGCTGTGTGGGGCTCATGCAGTGTATATAGGGAGGCTGTGTAGGGCTCATGTAGTATATATAGGGAGGCTGTGTGGGGCTCATGCAGTGTATATAGGGAGGCTGTGTGGGGCTCGTGCAGTGTATATAGGGAGGCTGTGTGGGGCTCATGTAGTAATATATAGGGAGGCTGTGTGCGGCTCATGCAGTGTATATAGGGAGGCTGTGTGGGGCTCATGCAGTGTATATAGGGAGGCTGTGGGGCTCATGCAGTGTATATAGGGAGGCTGTGTGGGGCTCATGCAGTGTATATAAGGAGGCTGTGTGGGGCTCATGTGTGTAGCCCTGGTGTGAAGGCACACGCAGTACCCTGGAGGATGTGCGGAGAGGTAACAGTTTAATGCTCAATAAACATTCACTCCATCACACACTTAGACACACCCATAGGTTATAAGAGCTAGTGAGATCTAGCCAGTCAGAGTCAGTTTCCTGTCTTCGGACAGAGGAGTCTAGCCCGGGTGGCTCCTGAGTGAGTCATCCCACCTGTGTGCAGTCTGTGCAGGAAGAAAGAGGAGTTAGCAGCAGGACCTTCAGTCTCCTGTCCCAAGGACAGTGGAGTTCAGTGACGTGCTCCTGAACTAGAAGATTACTGAGCACCTGTTAGCAAGCTCTGGGAAGAAGCAAGAAGGGACTAGCCTGCATTACCTAGGAAGTGTGGAGTGCTTATGCTACAAGCGCGGACAGGGCGAAGGGCGCAGTGTAAGGAATTCAGTAGTGCCTTAAGGATTGGATTATCCTGCACATTGTCACCGGTCACTGGCGACCGAAGTGTCACTATAGCTTTAGGCATAGTGATAGAAAAACCAGAGTCTTACTGGACCTTAGGTCGCAGCAAGCAGCCCTTGGAGTGTCAGGACGTAACAGGGGTCAGGTGGAATAGGAACTTTGAGCCTGATCAGCAAAAGCAAGAACCTAGTTCCATCAAAGGAAGGCTCCGACCACAAAACTGACCGGGCAGTACAGCTTGGAGAAGCTGGAGAAATTGGAGTGAACTAGGCTTTATGCTGGTTGGACTCATCATCTTTGAAAGTAAAGGAGGCCCCCAACCTGTTCAGCTGTTATCTCAAAGCACATCCTCCACCCGACCAGCCTCCCTGGGACCTGCCTTATCATCTGACAAGTAAAAGGTATGGAAAGACGCTGGATGGTGTGAGACTGAGTTATTTGATTGCATCCCTGCACAACCCCACCATAACTATCGACCTGAGGGAAGAGTCCCACCTGTAGGGGACCCGACATCTAGCTGCCTCACCATCCCCTCAGAGATCTACAGCAGCGCTGGTCTTAGTGATCAGAGAACTACAGGTGGCGTCACGAACTGTATATATACCTATCCCCTGTAAATATTCCCCCCAACATACGCCTGACCGCCAGGGCCACAGACCGAGCCACCGCTACCTGTGACAACCCCATAGACTTCCATGGGCTCGGCTCTGAGTACCCCATTGCTCTGGTAAACCACAATTGTGGTGCGGGTCAAGACAACTTGGCGTCACGAACAGGATGCGAAACTCACAAAATTGCGAGCCCTGTGTGCCTGTGGAGGTGTTTTTGTGAAAAAGGACTGTTTGCTATTTTTGGCGCTAAAATCTGCCATTTTGCCGCCAAATTCGCGCCCTGAGGCGCTGGAGAAGAAGGTGGGCGTGGATTCGTGGGCGTGTGCCCCCCTGTGGCGCGAAGAGAATGCCTGCCCTCTCAAAGTGCTATTACAATATGCGATCCTGCCCTACAGCAAAGGAGGTCCGCCTCCTCTTCACCTTCCCTGCGAGGAGGAGGAGACGCAAACCCCGCCTCCACGGAAGAGACCGGACGGCTCTGGTAGAAGAAGAGAGACGGTTCTGGAACATCATGGAGGCAGGACGTGTGCAGCCGAGCAGGGAAGCGGTGGAAGGCAGGCCCCGTTCCCCAGCCAAGCTGCCACTAGAACCAGAACCATCTATGGTCCTGCACCTGCAGCAAGCCTTGCTGGAGATTGGAGAGGAAAATGCCAGGTTAAAGAAGATGATTTCGCAACAACCTGGCATGGAGGAGATCGAGAGACGCCGGCGTACCCTGATACAGCGGCGGCTGTGGGACGCGGTGTTCTCTCCCCTCGACGACCCCCCACGACTTGAACTACCAAGACTTCTGCTGCCCAAGGCTAAGGAGCAACCGGAGGCTACCCCCAAAAGGACCGACCCTGAACCTACCGATGGAGCGGTGGAAGCGAAGGAGGTTGAGGAGGTACCGCCAGTTCCGGAATGCCCGCCCGGCCAGGAGGCCGCAGCAGATGATCGATCCCCGGTAGGGACCCCGGAGGGGTCCTGTCCATCATTACCAGACGTCGACTGGGATGAGATGGCGCGCCTGGATGACGTCGCCTACACCGCCCAGTGGGACCGTGAGTGGCAGCGTCGCGAAGAGGAACAGCGACGCCGGCAGGAGGAAGAACAGGAGGCTCAGCGCAACCGACAGCGGCAGCATGCAGAGCTCATCGCGGATAAGGAAAGTGTCCGCCGGGAAAAAGGTACTCTAAGGGAACCGCGGCGGCAGGGGTGTGTGACAGAGTTCCAGCTCCGGAAGGGCTGGGGCTTCATTAGAGAACCGGGCCTCTACCCAGGGGTCTTTGTCAGTCGCAGGGACGTAGAATCCCACCTGCCCATCGGCCATCCCGGGAGGGACCTAATCAATGGGGACATAGTCACCTATACACGGCACTGGGGTATGAAGGGATGATATGCCCTTAATGTCACAATCGTCCGTGACCCCGTCCCCGACGCAGGTAACGTCACCATTGCCAGCGCATCCCAGTCTCAATCTACCGCTGCATCAGGCCGTGCCCCGGCATCGCCCCAGGAGAGAATATCACAGTTGGAAGCGCCCCCTGCAACGCAAACTGCGACGCAATCGGCGTCTCACAAGGATGACATACCCGTTGCGTCCCTAGTGGTTCGCACGAGGACTGTAGCGACCCAAACCCTGATAGCAGGTCACGACTTGTTGGTCATGGGATCTAAGGATCATCGTATTGTTCCAGCCCCCGGGATGGAAAGTATAATGGAAGCCTGCAAGAAAATGTGAAGAACGGTAGGACCCAGACAGGGTTTACCGCAACAAAGAAAATGTAGAAAGTTTTGATAAAGAAATAATTGCTGTTTTGCACTTTATTGCTATATATAGGGTTTACATAGTTTTATATATAATGAGTAGAATGCCCGGCTGGGTACCAGAGTGAAAATTTGAAAAATTGAATGCATAGTTTTACATAAAATGCCCTGTTGGGTAAAGTAAAAGTTATAGAAGAATGATGCATACTTGAAATATGTATATATTTATGTGTCCTTTTATTATGCCATGGACTTTGAGGCTGAGGACTGTGCCAGCCCAGAACTTATCTCTGTAAATAGTTGCACTAAGGTGCATTATATTGGTTTTACATGAAACCACCTCAACTACCTCTGAATATAAAACCCGTGTGGTGTGGCACTGGGCGAGGTCTGCATTCAGATGTCCTGCAGCCCACCCAGGACCCACGTTGAAGGTTTGGTGCGGGTCCTTCACAAGAATATTGTCATCTATTTATATGAAAATGTCTATTTAGTATTTTGTATTTTTCTATGCCTATTGTTTATAATGCAACGTTCAAGAAACCCGTACCTCCCGGATGGGAAGAGTTAATGTTTATTGTTAATGAAAAACAAAATGTCTTCTTGTATTTCACAGCCCGGGAGTGCTGTATTTTACCATGGGGGAATGTGTAGCCCTGGTGTGAAGGCACACGCAGTACCCTGGAGGATGTGCGGAGAGGTAACAGTTTAATGCTCAATAAACATTCACTCCATCACACACTTAGACACACCCATAGGTTATAAGAGCTAGTGAGAGCCAGCCAGTCAGAGTCAGTTTCCTGTCTTCGGACAGAGGAGTCTAGCCCGGGTGGCTCCTGAGTGAGTCATCCCACCTGTGTGCAGTCTGTGCAGGAAGAAAGAGGAGTTAGCAGCAGGACCTTCAGTCTCCTGTCCCAAGGACAGTGGAGTTCAGTGACGTGCTCCTGAACTAGAAGATTACTGAGCACCTGTTAGCAAGCTCTGGGAAGAAGAAGAAGGGACTAGCCTGCATTACCCTAGGAAGTGTGGAGTGCTTATGCTACAAGCGCGGACAGGGCGAAGGGCGCAGTGTAAGGAATTCAGTAGTGCCTTAAGGATTGGATTATCCTGCACATTGTCACCGGTCACTGGCGACCGAAGTGTCACTATAGCTTTAGGCATAGTGATAGAAAAACCAGAGTCTTACTGGACCTTAGGTCGCAGCAAGCAGCCCTTGGAGTGTCAGGACGTAACAGGGGTCAGGTGGAATAGGAACTTTGAGCCTGATCAGCAAAAGCAAGAACCTAGTTCCATCAAAGGAAGGCTCCGACCACAAAACTGACCGGGCAGTACAGCTTGGAGAAGCTGGAGAAATTGGAGTGAACTAGGCTTTATGCTGGTTGGACTCATCATCTTTGAAAGTAAAGGAGGCCCCCAACCTGTTCAGCTGTTATCTCAAAGCACATCCTCCACCCGACCAGCCTCCCTGGGACCTGCCTTATCATCTGACAAGTGAAAGGTATGGAAAGACGCTGGATGGTGTGAGACTGAGTTATTTGATTGCATCCCTGCACAACCCCACCATAACTATCGACCTGAGGGAAGAGTCCCACCTGTAGGGGACCCGACATCTAGCTGCCTCACCATCCCCTCAGAGATCTACAGCAGCGCTGGTCTTAGTGATCAGAGAACTACAGGTGGCGTCACGAACTGTATATATACCTATCCCCTGTAAATATTCCCCCAACATACGCCTGACCGCCAGGGCCACAGACCGAGCCACCGCTACCTGTGACAACCCCATAGACTTCCATGGGCTCGGCTCTGAGTACCCCATTGCTCTGGTAAACCACAATTGTGGTGCGGGTCAAGACACATGCAGTGTATATAGGGAGGCTGTGTGCGGCTCATGCAGTGTATATAAGGAGGCTGTGTGGGGCTCATGCAGAGTATATAGGGAGGCTGTGTGCGGCTCATGCAGTGTATATAAGGAGGCTGTGTGGGGTGGGGCTCATGCAGTGTATATATAGGGAGGCTGTGTGGGGCTCATGCAGTATATAGGGAGGATGTGTGGGGCTCATGCAGTATATATAGGGAGGCTGTGTAGGGCTCATGCTGTATATAGGGAGGCTGTGTGGGGCTCATGCAGTGTATATAGGGAGGCTGTGTGGGGCTCATGCAGTGTATATAGGGAGGCTGTGTGGGGCTCATGCAGTATATAGGGAGGCTGTGTGGGGCTCATGCAGTGTATATAAGGAGGCTGTGTGGGGTGGGGCTCATGCAGTGTATATATAGGGAGGCTGTGTGGGGCTCATGCAGTATATAGGGAGGATGTGTGGGGCTCATGCAGTATATATAGGGAGGATGTGTGGGGCTCATGCAGTATATATAGGGAGGCTGTGTAGGGCTCATGCTGTATATAGGGAGGTTGTGTGGGGCTCATGCAGTGTATATAGGGAGGCTGTGTGGGGCTCATGCAGTGTATATAGGGAGGCTGTGTGGGGCTCATGCAGTATATAGGGAGGCTGTGGGGCTCATGCAGTGTATATAAGGAGGCTGTGTGGGGTGGGGCTCATGCAGTGTATATATAGGGAGGCTGTGTGGGGCTCATGCAGTATATAGGGAGGCTGTGTGGGGCTCATGCAGTGTATATAAGGGGCTGTGGGGGGCTCATACAATATACAGAAGTGTCTGTACTCGGGTTCAAACGATATATAGGGGGATGCAACAAACTTAATTCTGCTCAATATTAAAGGGAATCTGTCACCCCAAAATTGCCATATTAGATAAAGATATGGCTGAATACAGCGTCCCATAACAAAGCCATCTGTCTTTTCCTTATATTCTGATACCCCCGTTTTCATATATAAATACCTTTGTAAACTTCGTTTTTGTGGTGTCAATCATGGCGGTCAGGTCAGGAAGGCGGCGGTTATTCGCTTCCCCCAACCCCCCGCTCCTCTACTTCTGTCACGTAACGCTGTCTGTGAATATCACAGACAGCGTAAGTTTTCTGCGCTTGCGCTCTGCAGCAGGGCCCCCGCCCTTGCGCAGTCTTATTTGCCCAGCAGTGGGCAAAGCAGTCAAACATTACTGCGCATGCGTCAGACTTCCTGACTTTCCTTGGCCCGGAAGTCATCAGCAATCACTGGACGACTTCCGGGTCAAGTGAAGTGCCAGAAATTACTTGAGCTTGCGCGGTAGTGATAGTGTGCTGGCCCACTGTTGGGAAAACAGCACTGCGCACGCGCGAGGGACTTTTACACAGCGCAAGCGCGGAAAGACAACGGACAAGAAAAAAAAAAGCTACGTACGCCAAGAATTGAGGAGGGTTGGGGGAAGCGAATAACCGCCGCCTTCCTGACCTGACCGCCCTGATTGGCAGCCCAAAATACCAACTTTACTAAGGTATTTTTATATGAAAACGGGGTATCAGGATATAAGGAAAAGACAGATGGCTTTGTTATGGGACGCTGTATTCAGCCATATCTTTAGTTGATATGGCAAAAATGGGGTGACAGATTCCCTTTAAGTGATGCAACTAATATTAATAAAATGATCTATAATATAATCATTATATTGATATTAATATTGAGCAGAATTAATTTCGGTTTATTGGTTCAGCCCTCCACAACAGTCACTGTCTCTCATGTGGCCCCTCGGGAAAATTAATTGCCCACCGCTGCACTAAACCATTAGACTCCTTTGATTGCCATGGATGTAAAGTTTCTCCGCATCAGAAAGTGTCAGGGTCACTACTCCTCTATGGAGATGGGAACTAAACTATGGGAAGACAAAGACAATCAAGGAGCAGAGCCCTAAAATCTGGGCCACAGAGACTCACACTCTAAATGACCGGACACTGGAGACATCGGGGGCATCCCTTCATGCATGCCAGAAAGTTTTCACCTTCCATTGATATTAGTAGGTTGAGAGATTTTGGGTAAAGATCACAGTGTAGCTAGATATTAAGAGGTAAAATCAGGAAGAAACCTGGGTGCTAGGTCCGGTCTACAGCTTGGGCAGGGGAGTAGTGCCGCCCTGAAGATGGTGACATGGCGCTGGCGCCTTTTCCCCACTCGCCTTTTTCTACGTGTGATCAGAGTTGGACATATACTGACAGTGTGAACTGATAATGAAGCAAAAACACTTTTTTTTACATATAACGTCGTTTCCATTTCCAAGGTAGGAACACATTTCATCTGGTAACAATGTAATAATGGCCAGACACTGCATTAAGTTCCAAGGTAAGTTTTATGAGCGTCGTCTGTATTGTTTAAGAAAAAGAAATAGCAGTGAGCGGGATAATGAATATGCACTAAGTGGTTTTATCTTGTTATTTATACAGCCGAAGAAGCAGAAAGTACAAGGCGAGGGCATCAAATTATCCCAAGGAGAGGACGCGGCGCTTTTCCTCCGAGAACGCTGACAATGGAGACTTATTTCACGGGAATCAACAGTTGCTCTTTTCTGTAAAGTCTCTGCACTTGGAAGATTAGTGTTGAAGCGCACATTACTTAAAGCGTAACCGTCATTTTAATTTTGATTTCATAAATCAATAGTACACATTAAAATAAGAAACTTTGTAACAAATCTCATCAGAGAAAATCCGCTTCTTTCTCAATTGATCTTTCACTTTCAATGCAAGGGTAAAATCTGTCAATTGAAGACATATTCACATTACTGAGATAGAAGATGACAGTTGGTGCTTATAATATTCTATGGAGATGGGAGAGAGGAGGAGCTAGAGCCAATACAGACATTCTGCTGCAAGTTCTCCTGAAATGACAGTTACGTTTTACCTTTTTTTTAACCATTTATTTAAAGTGTGACTGTCGTTTCAGGAGAACTTGCAGCAGAATTTATGTGTCGGTTTCCTGCCCATCCCCCATCTCCATAGAAAGTGTAACTGTCGTTTCAGGAGAACTTCCAGCAGAATTTCTGTGTCGGTTTCCTGCCCATCCCCCAACTCCATAGAAAGTGTGACTGTCTTTTCAGGAGAACTTGCAGCAGAATTTCTGTGTCGGTTTCCTGCCCATCCCCCATCTCCATAGAAAGTGTGACTGTCGTTTCTGGAGAACTTGCAGCAGAATTTCTGTGTCGGTTTCCTGCCCATCCCCCATCTCCATAGAAAGTGTAACTGTCGTTTCAGGAGAATTTGCAGCAGAATTTCTGTGTCGGTTTCTTGCCCATCCCCCATCTCCATAGAAAGTGTGACTGTCGTTTCAGGAGAACTTGCAGCAGAATTTCTGTGTCGGTTTCCTGCCCATCCCCCATCTCCATAGAAAGTGTAACTGTCGTTTCAGGAGAATTTGCAGCAGAATTTCTGTGTCGGTTTCCTGCCCATTCCCCATCTCCATAGAAAGTGTAACTGTCTTTTCAGGAGAACTTGCAGCAGAATTTCTGTGTCGGTTTCCTGCCCATCCCCCATCTCCATAGAAAGTGTAACTGTCGTTTCAGGAGAACTTGCAGCAGAATTTCTGTGTCGGTTTCCTGCCCATTCCCCATCTCCATAGAAAGTGTAACTGTCTTTTCAGGAGAACTTGCAGCAGAATTTCTGTGTCGGTTTCCTGCCCATCCCCCATCTCCATAGAAAGTGTGACTGTCGTTTCAGAAGAACTTGCAGCAGAATTTCTGTGTCGGTTTCCTGCCCATCTCCATAGAAGCTTATAAGCACCAACTGCCATTTTATATATATCTCATTAATGAGAAAATCGGTCTTCACTAGTGTTGAGCATTCCGATACCGCAAGTATCGGGTATCGGCCGATATTCGCGTTATCGGAATTCCGATACTTAATTCCGATACTTTTTCCATATCGTATACCGGAATCGGAAGTTCCCATAATTCTTTGAGAGGCAATGTGATTTTAGTCAGCCAATGAGGAATCCTACGAAGTGTGGGCACATCCTGTAATGCTGCGGTCATCTTAACTAATGGCATGGCTGTGATTGGCTGCTGAAATGATGTCAGAATGCACTATAAAAGGCGCCGCCGCCATTTTAGCGTCACTGTGCTGTGAACTCAGTAAGGGACAGAACGCTGCTGTGCTGACTCTGAGGGACAGTTAGATATTGCGATTTTGTGTACTACTGTGCTTGAGGCAGGCTAGTTTACCAACCGCTGTGTAAAGCTTCATTTTGCCAGTGTTGTTTTAACAGCTCTGTGCAAGGTGTGTGTGTGACAGTGCAGGTGACGCTGCAGTTTGCTCTGCATCCACCGCTGTTTGTAGGCATCTGCACGTGTCACTGACTCTTTTTTTTTTATTTTATTTAGTGGAATTGGTGCAGCTCCATTATATTAGAAAAAAATCAAATCTATTAGTGTGACGTGCTTCCATCCGTATACAATACATTGGTTGCAAACACTATAGAAGTACACAAAGGAGCTTTTCACAGATAGTGAATAGTTGTGTTTCAGTGTTCACTGCAGTCTGTGAGGTTTTGATTTTTTGAGTGCAGATCACGCTCCAGTTAGTTCTTCAACCACTGCTGGTTGTAGTCTGCTGAGCGTGTGTCACTGCCTCATCCTTCACATTTTTCTCTAATTGGTGCTGCTCCATTTTAGTGGAAAAAAATCTAATCTATTAGTGTGATGCGCTTCCATCCGTATACAATACATTGGTTGCAAACACTATAGAAGTACACAAAGGAGCTTTTCACAGATAGTGAATAGTTGTGTTTCAGTGTTCACTGTAGTCTGTGAGCTTTTCATTTTGTGAGTGCAGATTACGCTCCAGTTTGTACTTCAACCACTGCCGGTTGTAGTCTGCTGAGCGTGTGTCACTGCCTCATCCTTCACATTTTTCTCTAATTGGTGCTGCTCCATTTTAGTGGAAAAAAATCTAATCTATTAGTGTGACGCGCTTCCATCCGTATACAATACATTGGTTGCAAACAGTATAGAAGTACACAAAGGACCTTTTCACAGATAGTGAATAGTTGTGTTTCAGTGTTCACTGTAGTCTGTGAGCTTTTCATTTTGTGAGTGCAGATTACGCTCCAGTTTGTACTTCAACCACTGCCGGTTGTAGTCTGCTGAGCGTGTGTCACTGCCTCATCCTTCACATTTTTCTCTAATTGGTGCTGCTCCATTTTAGTGGAAAAAAATCTAATCTATTAGTGTGACGCGCTTCCATCCGTATACAATACATTGGTTGCAAACACTATAGAAGTACACAAAGGAGCTTTTCACAGATAGTGAATAGTTGTGTTTCAGTGTTCACTGTAGTCTGTGAGCTTTTCATTTTGTGAGTGCAGATTACGCTCCAGTTTGTACTTCAACCACTGCCGGTTGTAGTCTGCTGAGCGTGTGTCACTGCCTCATCCTTCACATTTTTCTCTAATTGGTGCTGCTCCATTTTAGTGGAAAAAAATCTAATCTATTAGTGTGACGCGCTTCCATCCGTATACAATACATTGGTTGCAAACACTATAGAAGTACACAAAGGAGCTTTTCACAGATAGTGAATAGTTGTGTTTCAGTGTTCACTGTAGTCTGTGAGCTTTTCATTTTGTGAGTGCAGATTACGCTCCAGTTTGTACTTCAACCACTGCCGGTTGTAGTCTGCTGAGCGTGTGTCACTGCCTCATCCTTCACATTTTTCTCTAATTGGTGCTGCTCCATTTTAGTGGAAAAAAATCTAATCTATTAGTGTGACGCGCTTCCATCCGTATACAATACATTGGTTGCAAACACTATAGAAGTACACAAAGGGGCCTTTCACAGATACTGAACAGTTGTCTGCAGGGTTCACTGTAGTCTGTGAGGAATAACCACACTTAGGCCTTAACTTTTCTGACTTTCTTTATCAATCTACCAAGATGAAGAAGTCAGTGAGTAAGGCACGTGGTCGTGGTCGAGGCCGTGGATTTGCAGCAGGGAGAGGACGTGGGGATTCTGTGGCTGCTGCCGCACCCAGTGACACAGCATCCACCAGTTTTCCCCGTGAGCGTTCCTTTATGCGCACTTTTGTAGGAGCTCAGCGTACCCCCTGCTGCGTGAAGAACAAATTGAAGCCGTTGTTGGTTGGATGGCAGCCAATGCATCGACTTCAATACCTTCCACCTCCTCTCAGGACCACAGCACTGTTGAACAACCATCAGTCTCTTCACCGCCTGCCAAATTGCCCAGGCAGTCAGAGAGCTCTGTACAGGAGCCAGCTGAGTCTCTGCTTCTGTTCTCAGAATCTGTTGGCTTGGAAACAGGGGCCCAGCCAAGCAGCATTCTGGAATGTGAAGAAGAGGCAGTATGCAGTGATGCGCAACAGCTGTGTCTCTCTGAATCTGAAGAGGCGGGTGAGCCAGTGCCGATGGTCAGCACACCGCAGAACGCATCTGATGATGATGAGACTCAGTTGCCAGTTTCTGTTGAGCATGGTGCTGGCCAGACCACCCAACAACAGCAGGTGATGGAAGAGGGTAGTGGTGGAGATGATGAGGTCCAAGACCCAACATGGCGTGAGGAACAGGAAGGTGGTGGGAGCAGCTCTGAGGAAGAGATTGCACCAACGGTCCAAACAGTAGGGAGAGGTAGGGCTGCAGACTCGCTTGCCTGTAGCCTCCAGTTTGGCACCCGTTCGGAGCAGTTCTCTTACAACAGCCAAACCGGGCGCTCCCAGGACTTGCTCTGCGTGGTCCTTTTTTGATACAGTTGCAGATGATATTTGCTATGTAAAATGCAAGCTGTGTAATCAAAAAATTAAAAGAGGTAAAAGTGTCAGTAACCTTAATACAACAAATATGTGGAAACATGTGCGGTCAAAGCACTTTGTTGAGTTACAAAGACACACTGGAGATGTAGGCCAACCTACAGCAGCACCTACATCTTCAGCTCCTGTTGGAGCTCTTCCTCCAGTTCACACACAGTGGTAAGGCTTCCTCAAAGGATCGCCATGGAAGAACCTCTGTCACTGTTGTCCAGAGACACAGTGTTATTCCACCCACAGCTGCAAGTTCCCTGTCATCCTCACACACCCAGGCCACAAAACAGCCATCGGTAGCACAGGCATGGGATAAAAGACGGCCATACTCGGCAAACCATCCACGAGCACAGGCTCTGAATGCTGGCATTGCAAAACTCCTGTCCCTTGAAATGCTGTCATTCAGGCTGGTGGAGACTGACAGTTTCCGTGAATTAATGGCATTGGCAGTCCCACAATACAATGTGCCCAGCCGATTTTATTTCAGCAGGCAAGCCGTCCCTGGTCTGCAAAAGCATGTTGAGGCAAAAATTAAACATGCGCTACTAAACGCCGTCAGTAGCAAGGTCCACCTGACCACCGATGCGTGGACCAGTACCCATGGCCAGGGACGATACCTTTCACTCACTGCCATTGGGTGAATGTTGTGGAGCCGGGTACAGATCTTGCGAGTGGCGCTGTACGTGTTCTGCCAACTCCAAGGATTGCCGGAATCAAGTCTGTCCACATTGACTCCTCCTCCTACTCCAGTTCCTCAGAATCATCGCTGCAGGAGCCGTCACGGTCTACCTCCACATGGACCCGTGGACGCTTACCTGATGCGACCGATATGAGCACAGCCGTGGCCAAACGGCAACAGGCCGTTCTGAAATTAATTCCCATGGGGAATCGAAGCCACACAGCGCAGGAGGTCTGGAATGCCATCAAGCAGGAGAGCGACGTGTGGTTTTTGCCAGCGAATCTCCAGCCAGGCTTGGTAGTGTGTGACAATGGCCGAAATCTGGTGGCAGCTCTGGGCCTTGGCAACCTCACTCACATACCATGTCTGGCACATGTGCTCAACTTGGTCGTGCAGAGTTTTTTGAGGGACTATCCGGATCTTGATGCACTGCTGCACAAGGTCCGCCTAGAGTGCGCTCACTTGCGACGTTCCAGCATGGCCAGATCGCGCATTGCAGCTCTGCAACGCAGATTGCGCCTTCCTGAACATCGCATCATATGTGAAGTATCCACCAGGTGGAATTCAACGTTACATATGTTGGAGCGGTTGTGTGAGCAGCAGCCAGCAGTTATGGAGTATCAGCTGCATCAAGCGCAATCAACACGCAATTTGGCGCCGTCCACACTTCACCTTAATGAGTGGGCCATTATGAAGGACATGTGCCACGTTTTGCGTGCGTTTGATGAGTCAACGCGGATGGCGAGTGCAGATTGATGCACTAGTCAGCCTGACTGTCCCTTATTGCCTGCTTCAAAAACACTGCAAGCAATAAGGGATGAGGTTTTGGAAGAGGTGGGGCTGAGGAGTCACAAATTCCATCACCTTCTGGAAAGTCAGCGCACGTGGTTCCTCACAAAGGGCTGGGAGGGCTCACTTTGTGAGGAGGATGAGGAGGAGGAGTCATGGAGGGAGGGAAGACATCGCTCCAGAGGGAGGTCACAACGCTCTTGTCAGATGTAGAGCGAGGGTGGGGTGATGCAGAGCAGGCAGAGATACGCCTCTTGCAGAGGGACAGCGTTTCTTTGCCAGTTGGGAGTCTGCGCACATGGTTGATTTCATGCTCCCAGTGCCTAAGAAACGACCGCCGCATCGCCACATTTCACGACGTCTGATTATTGGGGTGTACCCCTCCTAGACCCTCGCTACCGGGACAACGTCAAAAAGCCTCATCACACCGATTGAACCGGGAGCGTAAAATGCGGGAGTTCCAAGCACACTGGTGCAATCCCTAATGTTCTACCTTACTGCCGAGAGCACTGCTGCTGCTACTGCCTTTACAAAGCAGCTCTGTGCGTTCGGGCAGTGTAGAGAGCTCTGCAACAAGAGGGAGCACACGCAGTGCCTCTGCACAGGGAAAGACCAGTATGTTCAAAATGTGGCAAAGTTTTGTGGCAGCGCCACAATTGTCTACACCATCCGAGAGGGCTCCAGTCAGCGGGAGGCAACGTATCCGTCAGATGGTGACAGACTACTTGGCTTTGCCTCTCAGTGTACTCCAAGATGGCTCTTCCCCATTCAAGTTTTGGGTCTCTAAGCTGGATACTGGCCAGGCTTAGCCAGTATGCATTGGAGGTGTGGCTTGCCCTGTGCCAGTTGTATTATCGGAGCGCGTCTTTAGTGCTGCAGGGGTGTACTAAACAGACCGTCGCATGCGACTATCCTCGATAATGTAGACCGGCTTACTTTCTGAAAATGAAAAAGGCATGGATCTCGCCAGAATTTCTCTGTCCGTTTTCAGATTAAATAACTGGTTCGCAACGTTATCCATGGTCTCCTGTTTGTTCATCTTTCTACACACCTGAACTCTACTCCCTGGGCTCCAACACTGCCAGTTGCTGCTCAG
Organism: Oophaga sylvatica; assembly: GCA_033576555.1. Taxonomy (NCBI): domain Eukaryota; kingdom Metazoa; phylum Chordata; class Amphibia; order Anura; family Dendrobatidae; genus Oophaga; species Oophaga sylvatica. The sequence continues at coordinate 443,183,732 of JARQOD010000006.1, forward strand.
AAGTGTCGTGTCCAAGAACAAAACACAAGCTTACTGTTAGTGGGGTTCAGTAACGCCAGCTGTTTCCCCTGCTGTGTCAACGGCAAGAAGTGTCCTTTTCCCGACACATGGGACAGAAAAAAACAATGCCAACATGCTCCAAATAGGGAAGGCCGTCAACCCTGCTTTTATGCTGAAAACATGAAATTGTGAAGTTTTGCAGGCCTAGAATGATAAATTTTTATGACAAATATGGACAAATAATAATTTGTCATCACAGCGCATATCTGCACATGTCTATTAGAAATGGTAAACAAAAAATAAAACATAGTCTACTCTTCACATTTTTAAATTAATGCATAAAAGTACATTTCGACTTATGAATTAATGCTTTTTTAAGGAACTTTATCTGTACCTGTAAGATAATGCACTCAATGGATGTACGAATCATTAAATCCTCATCATCATCATCACGAGTTTTATTTATGACAGACATTATAAAAATACACATACTGAGGCCAACTGTAACTTCAAACACATATTGAAATGGCCAGCATGTAAACATGGTAATATGTCCAATTAAAATTATTACATCTAGAAAGTGCATCATGCATACTGACAATAGGTACTTATACCTGCAAGTGCTGTTGAAACAACCACAAGAGATATAAATTATACTGGTTATAGGTATCACAGTGCATAGTTATATGGACAATGTTGATGTAATACTGTATCTCAATTAAGTCAGCGTCAACCATTAGGCTTGTTAGTCTTGTACATTGTTTAAAGAGGGAACGTAATTTTTTGGTTTGTCATTGGTGTTGTATTACACATTAAATTATTATGCTGTATTTTTTTTTGCGTCCCTAGTGCGCAATAACGCAGCCTAACCTCACATTTGATGTCAGCTATTGCCACACGTACCTACCCTACGCGTGACAGTAGGAAGGTGTGTTGACGGATAAAGCTTTGCGCAACCAGACATTCTTTTACCCTCTTCAACACTCTACAAGCAAAAAATGCATGATTTCAGCCGCAGACTTTATTGACGTACAGTATAACTTCGGCATTACCCATCAGGGCTGTCCACTGTCTGATACGACATTGAATATACCTTTGCTATCCGTAGCCTTTGTTTCACCTACACTTGCAGGCACACACTTAAATTGTGACAAACAATGCCTATGTTTTTTTAAATGGTTATTTTTTATTGTACATTATTGTGTCATCAATCACATTGATGGAGTCCATGCTGGACATGTCATACATGCTATAGAAAGTTACGATTTTATGAACTTAAATAATTGAATTGTCTGTGACTGTCACATAAAATTTGCGTGATGATGATGAGTGACTTTACCAAAATCCATTGTCTTCACTATGTTATGTTTAACATAGCGTTCCTTAAGCATTTATTCATAAAAAAAAAACATTTACTTTTATTCTTAAATTTACAAACACTATATTTTGTTACCAATTTTTTGGGTGTTGTGTTGTTCCATTTATTTTTTGGATTGTGCATATATGCGTTTATATTTGTATTTTCTTTATTTTTTCCTTCTTGAAATTAGAAAACATGTGTATCTTTGTACCGTGTTAGCCAGTAGATAGAAAAATATTTAGACTTCAGAGTCAGCAGTGGTTGATCCTTTTTATGGATAACTGAAAAGATGGAAACAAATTGCAGCTTTCAAGGCTACTCACGTCTCTTCATCAGGGAAAGACTAACTAAAAAAAATTAAGCATCACATATTTCTATACACAACAGGACACAGGAATAGTGCAATAGGTAAGACAAGTAAGTGACGTGTATCAGAACTGTCTTATCTCACGGGATGAACATAAATATTGGAACAGTTCCTAGAAAGGATAGAAAGTTTTGATTGCCCTCTCATTGGCGTATTTTTTGGGGTTTTCATGGACCTGGAAGGTATAGACGCAGATTCCTTAATTGATATAGAATGACATAAATCCATGTGATCTATTCATTCCATTCCTAACAGTGTCAAAGGTCATGATGAGCTTATATTCTGAAACCTTTGTACGTTTCTCATATTTGAAGTTATATTTTAATACCAGTAATTCCATATCCATGATGCTATGACCGGGCATACAAAAGTCTTTTGCCACAGGTAAATTCATTAATTTATCTGTGATTGTGTGGCGCTGATAATTCATTCCTTGTTCTCCTTTTTGTTGCCGGTCTCCCCTCACTTGTCCCTCCCTCACTTGTCTTAGCTATTCCTGTGTCCTGTTGTGTGTAGAAATATGTGATTCTTCATTTTTGGCTTTACTCTTAGCCTGATGAAGACACCTGAGTAGTCTCGAAAGCTTTGAATTTGTTACCATATTTTCGTTAGCCATTAAACGTTATCAACCACAGAGGACTGTCAAGTATAAATATTTTTCTATTCTTGTTATTGAAATTCATCATTTTTTGTCGTAGTAAAACTTCATTTTTCTTGTTTGAAGTTACATACATTTGCAATGGCCACGTAAACAAGGCAATAACTCAATATTTTGTGCCTACACCCTCCTTGACCCGGGCTTCAACCAGGCCAGTTGCTGCTTCAGAAGTGTTAGATGCACAGATGAAAACAATCGTGATGTGTTTGTGGGGTTCAGTAAGCCTGCTGTTCCCTGCTGTGTGTCTGGCAAAATTTACTGCTGCTAACTACAACTTCAACTTCAAAGTCTCTACTAGGCCTCTGCCTACACCCTCCTTGCCCTGGGCTTCAACAGCGCCAGTTGCTGCTCAGAAGTGTTAGTGCACAGATGTGAAAACAATCGCTGATGTGTTTGTGGGGTTCAGTAACGCCTGCTGTTCCCCTGCTGTGTGTCTGGCAAAAATTACTGCTGCTAACTACAACTTCAACTTCAAACGTCTCATACTAGGCCTCTGCCACACCCTCTTGACCCTGGGCTTCAACAGCGCCAGTTGCTGCTCAGAGTGTTAGATGCACAGATGAAAACAATCGCTGAGTGTTTGTGGGGTTCAGTAACGCTCTGCTGTTCCCTGCTGTGTGTCCGGCAAAATATTCTGCTAGCTACCTAATCATGGTGAAAAAAAATGACATCTCAAAGTGTCTAGTGTACACATAGATATGAGGCTACACCATGATTTCTAGCTGTAAACATTTGAAACGTCAACTTTCAAACCATAAAATGATTTGTCTGTCACAAATCGGTAACAAAATAATTGTGACATATTATTACAGATATGCACATGTCGAAAAAAATGCAAAACACAAAGCCTACTTATGCTATAGGATACTGATGGTCAACCTTGTCACTCCATAGCTTAGACAAATCCAACTCACATCATGATGACTCAATTACTGCAATGTTGGAAGTGCATAATGTGGGTTGAACTTTGACAATGCTGCAGTGCGAAGGTTATACTTTCAGTGTTCTTGCCTTTGAAATAAAAGCATATCAAGTAATATAATATCCAATGTTGATTAAGGGACGTGATGTACACCTGTAATATTGTGCAAACAATGCATGTAGGAATAGTCCTCTTCAACATTACTTTATTTGTGTCTTTTTAAAAAATACATATTTGATTAGAAAGTTAACAGCCCATATCATAAAGGTCCTTCATGTAAACATGTTAATCGCTCAACAAATAATCATGCTTTACCTTGGTAAAGTCAATAGTGCATAGTCACAATAGCAAAATATATACCTGTAAGTGGTGCTGAAAGAACGACAACTGATAGAATAGGTGAATGATATTATTTATCAGACTGATAGCGACACCTGTACAATGTCGTTTAATACTGTACCTTAACAAAACAAGCTGTGTCACACCTCACACGCATTTTTCTTGTAGCTTGTTATGTAATAGGGCACATGCGTGTTATGTTTCATCATAGGTGCATGTTTATGGAGGTAAAGCAGTCATGACAACGCCTTTGTGTTGTCGGTACGCTTGCGATGATGAACGATGCGCACCGTGTATGTTAGTTGCGTCTAAGACGCACAGCCGCTCCAATACCAACGCGTCACAGCAGGAAGAAGCCGTCTGTGCGTCAAAACAAAGGCGCAAGCATACATGCACGTACCCTTTTAGAAAGCTATATAAAAAAAAGGATGTAGTAGTAACGCACACTTTATTGAGGTACAGTATTACATTCGCCATTCACCATCTGTGGCTATGCAGACCTCATCTATATATACCTTATCTATCCGTTGTCATGCTTGCAAGTCCACAGTCAGGCATAAATAGCTGTTTTCACTATGCACTTTTTAAAGGTTTTTTTTGTTTAATATAAATGATTGGCACATTTATCAGTATTACATGATGGAAAATTTTAGATTTTTTTAAAAAACTTTTAGTGATATTATTCAGCAAATGAAAAATGGTGTAATACTGTTTACTTATCCTTCATTAATGGATTCTGATATGTACTTGTATGCTTTTATTTAAAACCGTATAGCAGATTATTTAACGATTTTTTATTGTGGTTTTGCATTGCTTTTCAACATGTTAATGTATGCGTTTATGTTTGTCAATTATTAATTTACATATATTTTTTAAAGTAAAATCATCTTCTTATGGTTACTAAAGGTTATATTTCTCTTGTTTGGAGTATAGACATTTTTAATTGACACGTAACAAGGAAAATACTTGATTAGTATTTAAACATCCTCCTTGACCCTGGGCTCAACACCGCCAGTTGTTTCTCGGAAGTGCTGTTAGCACAGTCTACACTTGCTCCTGTGTTACTGGGGTTCAGTAATGTCAGCTGTTCCCTGCTGTGTGAACGGCAAACAGTCCTGCTGCCTCCACCATGTTCTCTTTCTTCCCTGGGCTACAACACCGCCAGTTGTTTCTCGGAAGTGCTGTTAGCACAGTCTACACTTGCTCCCGTGTTACTGGGGTTCAGTAATGTCAGCTGTTCCCCTGCTGTGTGAACGGCAAACAGTCCTGCTGCCTCCACCATGTTCTCTTTGATCCCTGGGTTACAACACCGCCAGTTGTTTCTCGGAAGTGCTGTTAGCACAGTCTAACACTTGCTCCTGTGTTACTGGGGTTCAGTAATGTCAGCTTTTTCCCCTGCTGTGTGAACGGCAAAACAGTCCTGCTGCCTCCACCATGTTCTCTTCTCATCCCTGGGTTACAACACCCCCATTGTTTCTCGGAAGTGCTGTTAGCACAGTCTACACTTGCTCCTGTGTTACTGGGGTTCAGTAATGTCAGCTGTTCCCCTGCTGTGTGAACGGCAAAAAGTCCTGCTGCTTCCACCATGTTCTCTTCTCATCCCTGGGTTACAACACCGCCAGTTGTTTCTCGGAAGTGCTGTTTAGCACAGTCTACACTTGCTCCCGTTTTTACTGGGGTTCAGAAAATGTCAGCTGTTCCCCTGCTGTGTGAACGGCAAACAGTCCTGCTGCCTCCACCATGTTCTCTTCTAAATCCCTGGGTTACAACACCGCCAGTTGTTTCTCGGAAGTGCTGTTAGCACAGTCTACACTTGCTCCCGTGTTACTGGGGTTCAGTAATGTAAAGCTGTTCCCCTGCTGTGTGAACGGCAAAAAGTCCTGCTGCCTCCACCTGTTCTTTCTCCTCCTGGGTTACAACACCGCCGTTGTTTCTCGGAAAGTGCTGTTAGCACAGTTACACTTGCTCCTGTGTTATGGGGTTCAGTAATGTCAGCTGTTCCCCTGCTGTGTGAACGGCAAAACAGTCCTGCGCCTCACTTTAATTTCATGGGTTCCTTCTGCTACCCATCCGGGTTCCAGTACCGTCAGCTGGTTCTCCGCAGTGCCTTTGGCCTAGGTGCCTCCATGTCGGTATCCGAGTTCCAGCAACGTCTGCTGGTCCTTGGTAGTGCTTTGGAGCACAGGTACCTCCTGCTTAGTAACCCTGTCCAGAAACGTCAGCTGGTCCTGGTTGTGCCATTGGCTCTTTTCCTTCTGCTGACCCTCCGGGTTCCAGCACAGTCAGCTGGTCCTCATTATTTCATTGGCTCTTGTACCTTCTGCTACCCATCCGGGTTCCAGTACCGTCAGCTGGTTCTCCGCAGTGCCTTTGGCTAGGTGCCTCCATGTCGGTATCCGAGTTCCAGCAACGTCTGCTGGTCCTTGGTAGTGCTTTGGAGCACAGGTACCTCCTGCTTAGTAACCCTGTCCCGTAACGTCAGCTGGTCCTCGGTTTTTGCCATTGGCTCTTTTCCTTCTGCTGACCCTCCGGGTTCCAGCCACAGTCAGCGGGGTCCTCGTTACTTCCATTGGCTTTTTACCATCACCAACAGGACAAAGAAGGTTAAGACAAATACAAGAACAGAACAAGAGACAGAAGAACAATAAGCAGAAGATCAAAAGCAGAAGAACATTAAGTATAAGACCAAAATGAAGAGGGAAAATATATGCTCTAAATTCTAAGCAGAAGAAGACTAAGCAAATGTATGGGGGTGGTCCGTTCCTCCTCGTGGTGCCCCTGGAAAATGCCTGATGCTGCTGCAGGCTAACTGAACGCGGACAAATACTGTTGTAATTAAAATCTTTCGTGACAGCAAGAACGGAAGGATGAAAATTCAGAGTTTTACAGATTACAAGTACAGGAATGTCCCGTCACAAATAAGAATTTATTGGAAAAGGATGAATAGGAAGAACATGAAGAAGTAGAATATGAAGAATAATAACTGTTTAATTTAAAACAATATAAGTAATGTTAACAAAAAGATGAAATAGCAAGAAGTTTTAGAAGATTAATAAGGTGAAGATGAAGAATAATTTGATGAGAAAGATGATGTGCTGAAAATTATGAAGGAGGGAAAATGTGTGAAAGTTAAAAAGGTGAAGACCATGGAAGTTGTGAAACAGGGCATATTTGCCAAAATAGAAAAAAGGTTAAAAACATTGTCAATTTGTTCGTCAATCCGAAAGTATTTCCTAAAAAAAAAAAAATTAATGCTATTCCATTGGTTTGGGTCAAACATCTATGCCTTTAATGTCTCCTCAACCTCCCCCAATACATTTTACATTACTCTTTGTTTTTTTCCTTCATGTACAATTAACCAACAAGGCAAGAATGGGTTTTTTTTAATTTCGATATTTTGTTCCCATAGACTTACATGGGACTTCCGGTATCGGTATCGGGTATTTGCCGATATTTTAGTGTTATCGGCGTTACCATTACGATTCCGATACTTTAGGATATCGGAAAGTATCGCTCAACTCTAGTCTTCACTGATTTACATTTTTAAGCATTAATTATTGAATTGAGAGTAAAAGATAAATCCAGGAGGAGAAAGAAGATTTCTTTAATAAGATAGATTACAAAATTGTTTATTTTTCTTGTATAATATAATAAAAATTAAAATGATGGTTACTTTTTAAATGCCCACTCCAGGTTTTTCAAGAAGTAAAAGAGGGATCATGTGTCACACTTAGCAAAATTTTAGAAAATGATGAATACTGTAAAAACAAAAACCCCCCAAAAGTCACATTAGCATTTTTTCAGCATCTCATCCCACTTGGAATTTATTTTTCTTTGTTTCCAGTACATTGAAAAGAAAAATGGACGGAATCATTCAATACTACAACTTGTTGTAAAATTCAAGTCCTTAATATGGCTAAAACTAATGGAAAAATTAACTTATGGTTTTGAAAGAAACTGAAAATTAGCTTTGGAGGCGAGAAATTAAAGGTGTTGTCCGGGGCTTTGGATAAACGTCTGCAGGCACTGTATGTGAGCCATTGATTGCAGACAAAATTTGTCATTTTGCACAATCAAAAGGTAATTTTCCTAACAAATTTATTCAAAACTATATTGTAGAAATGAGCACACCCCAAAGAAAGTCTTAGGAGCAAAGCTAAAGTTTAAACTACAAAATTCTAGTTAAAGGGAATCTGTCACCCCTTTTTTGCCTATGAGATAGGGCCACCGCCATCAGGGGCTTATCTACAGCATTCTGCAATGCTGTAGATAAGCCCCCGATGTCACCTGAAAGTGAAGAAAACGAGTTATATTATACTCACCCAGGGGGCGTTCCGCTGTTCGTTCGGGTCAGATGGGCGTCGCGGTCAGGTCCGGGGACTCCCATCTTGTAGCGAAGCCGGCGTGTTCTTTCTGCCCCGTCGCGGCCCCTGCGCTGGCGCACTGCTCGGCCCTGGTAAGGGCAGAGAGAGTACTGCAGTGCGCAGGCGCCGGACCTCTCTGACCTTTCCCGGCGCCTGCGCACTGTAGCACTCTGCTCTGCCAACACCAGGGCAGATCAGTGCGCCTGCGCAGGAGCCGCGACGGGGCAGAAAGAACACGTCGGCTTCGTCACAAGATGGGAGGCCCGGGACATGACCGCGACGCCCATCTGACCTGAACGGACGGCGGAACGCCCTGGGTGAGTATAATTTAACTCGTTTTCTTCACTTTTAGGTAACATCAGGGGCTTATCTACAGCATTACAGAATGCTGTAGATAAGCCCCTGATGGTGGTGGCCCTTTTCTCATAGGGTGAAAATGCGGTGACAGATTCCCTTTAACAAGAATTCAACCACAGCTAAGTTTTAAATATTCATTACACCAATGTCTAGCAGACGGGCTCTAAAAAAGGGTGTTATGTAACAAAGAAAACCCTTCCCATTTCATGCTGTCAGCAATGGCACCACATGGAAGAGAAATGTCATAAGACGTGAGAAAGAAAATAATTTCTTTACACAAGAAAGATGAAGGTCTACAAGAAGATCAGCAAAGCTTTATCAGTCAGATACTGAAGCAAATGTGACAGAGAAAAGTAACATAGATGGTCCTGCAGCATCTCAGAGAGACTTCCAGGCGACCACGGAAGTAACCACATAAACAGGAGCTTCTTCTGTTGAGTGGGGTGGAGATAAACCGGGGTTAGTGTTTCTCATGACACAATATGGGGAACAGTGATGAGGAACTGCATGCATGATTGTCGTCCAAAAAGGAAGCCTTTCCTAAAGCTCATGCTCAAAAAAAGCCACCTACAATGTGCCAGGGGCCCCTTCTGAAAAACATGAAGACTCCTGGGACTCTATATTCTGGAATGAAGACCAAGTGATATGTTTGTGGAACTGAGTGCAAAACTGTATGGCGTCATGAAGGTGAGGAGTACAAAGAAAAATGCCTGTGCCCACAGTGAGACCTGAGGTGACAGTGTCTTTATGTGGGGCTGCATGACCTGTAGTGTCGGGAAGCTAATATTTATTGGTGGGATCATGAATTCACAGTTGTACTACTCTGTAGTGAAAGAAAAGTGTAATGGGGATACTGCGACAGAGAGGGGCCAGAAGATCGAGGCGTCTAGTTACATGAACTCCTGCACTTATTAGAATGGCTTCACCATCCTATTTAACAGTGCAGATTTTTGTTGCTCTGTCATTGCAAGGGTTAATCAGTTCAGTTGATCTCCTGGGAGCTCTCCATCCTGGGTTGTCTCAGCTGTTCAGTGTTGACCATCCCCTCGGTTATATATGCTTGCTTCTGAACTTGGGAATTGTCAGTGATGGTTCTTACTTTCTGGTTTGGTTGTGACGTAGCGATCACTAAGCGAGTTGGGGTACACTCCCCAAACAATATTCAAACAAACAGCAGCTGTTTCTCATATACATAAGACTGGCCTGGTTTATTACACCTCCATAATCCACGGGGAAGGCATTTGAACATCACAGCACCGACATACAGTCATTTCAGTTGCAGTTACGTTCATACAGTTCCATACTGACGCCCGTCATGTCACAATTCCCAGGCTCAGGTTCCCCAGCCTGGATTTCATATAGGTCCTGTCAGCAGTCCAGACCTCAGTGTTCCCTGGATTCTCAGGAGCTCCAGCCATCTCCAGTCGCACATGGCCAACCCCATGTGGTGCACCAGGAAAACATATAGGATCTTCCTGATGTCACAGGAGCACACCCCCTGGGAGGTATGTGGTTAACCAGTCCCCACCCATCACTTTCTGGTTAACCCTTAAATCCAGCCCTTTACTAATATACAGGTTTGTGGGACAACAAGACCCAGCAACCTGTCCTGGATTCAGATCGCAGCAGATCTCTGTGCGATACATACCTGTTTTCAGTAGACCACTAGTTGGTATGGAGAAAGTTCAGTGTTTGGAGTTGGCGGTTGGAGAGATTTTCTGGAGATTGCTGCGTGGAGTTGGTTTGTGTGTTTATCCTTATCCTCCCACATTTGGTTTCCACTTCCTATACATCTCCTGTTTCCCCCTCTGTTGTTTTTTTAAGTGTATTTTTAGATTGTATTTTTTTTTTATCTCTGTTTACCCCGTCTGGTTAGTGTCTTCTTATACACTTCGGTCCTCACCTCACTGGGTGAGCAGGGATCAGTTAAGGGTTAAGTTATGAGCATAGGAAGGTACTTGACCCTAGCATCTCCACCATCTGGGGCAATCTGGTGGACAGGGATAAACTAGGGCGCCCCTAATTCGAAGGACCAAGTAGGTGCCCACAGTCTTATGTCTTTACGTGACATGAAGATGCTGCCATCACTACGTAGTTTGGTAGATATGCAATTTTCCAACATAACAGCGATAAAAAACTCACATATTTTGCATTTCTGAAGAACAGGACAAAAGTGATGCAGTGGCCAAGTGTCTCCTGATCTGACCCAACCAAAACCCCTCAGCGAATTCTGAAGAGACAAGTTGTCATCACTCTCCATCCAGCATCCAGGCTCTAAAAGGCCTTGTTGTGAAGAATGGAAAAAGACTGATGTTGCAATATGCAATTTAATATTTTAAATTAATATATATGTATCCATAGAAGTGTACATGTATATAAAGCTGTCTCTCTATGTAGCAGTAGTATATAGAAATACAGCCTGTGGTTCATCACTAGAGGACCTGCTCCGCAATCTCCAATAACATGGTGGCAGGCTCGTCTTTATGACAGTCTACTCACAGACCACTATGACTACCATTTAGGAAAGAAAATTTTGGTAAAGATTTATCGATGAGTCAGATATCAGCTGGTTCCACTCCTAAAGTAACCAGATACCTAGAGAGGTCACCAGTGATGGCATACAGGTGAGGAGATGATCCTGAGGATATGGTACATGGTAGCAGGAAGGTGAAGACCATCAATATTCAGTATGGATATCATCCCATTATTGGAGAACATTATTAGTCTCTACTTATTTTAGCTCTTTTTTATGCGTTGATTTTTCAAAAAATGTTTTAATTTCCAGACTTTTTTTTCCCCAAGGTCAGTGATAAAGCATCTGGATGTTCTCTCAGCTGGAAATCAAGTCGTTCTTATAACCTGACACTCTGCCTGGATAAATGGCCAGTGGAATCACATTCTCCCCAAGACCGGGAAATAATACAGATCCTCTTTCCCAGAATGTAGTAAGGCATAACAAGACCCCCGGGAACAGAAGACCCCATGACATGAGCTGAGCAGCCAAAGTCTCCACAGAGTAATGGAGAGGACAAAACATTCATTTAGTGAGCGGCCGGACCAAACACTTCATTACTGGAATATGGAGGCCTCACATGTGAAACTTATGTGCAAAGTATGGCAAAGTATAGAGAAGCTTCTTCAGCAACTTCAAGTGTCACCCAGATACCAAGAGCCTCACTATCCATATCTGACAGATGCACCTTCATCCGGGGTGCGAGAGGCAAACATACAGCAGAAAGGGCAAAACTGCAATCTTCTGTATATAATTATATATGTACAGCTGGTATAACCTGGGCATCTTCTATATATATTTATATATGTACAGCTGGTATAACCTGGGTATCTCCTGTATATAATTATATATGTACAGCTGGTATAACCTGGGTATCTCCTGTAGATAATTATATATCTACAGCTGGTATAACCTGGGCATCTCCTGTATATAATTATATATGTACAGCTGGTATACCTGGACATCTCCTATATATATTTATATATGTACAGCTGGTATAACCTGGGCATCTCCTGTATATAATTATATATGTACAGCTGGTAATAACCTGGGCATCTCCTGTATATAATTATTATGTACAGCTGGTATAACCTGGGCATCTCCTGTATATAATTATATATGTACAGCTGGTATAACCTTGGAATCTCCTGTATATAATTATAATATGTACAGCTGGTATAACCTGGGAATCTCCTGTATATAATAATATATGTACAGATGGTATAACCTGGGTATCTTCTGTCATAATTATACATGTACAGCTGGTATAACCTGGGCATCTTCTATATATATTTATATATGTACAGCTGGTATAACCTGGGTATCTCCTGTATATAATTATATATGTACAGCTGGTATAACCTGGGTATCTCCTGTAGATAATTATATATCTACAGCTGGTATAACCTGGGCATCTCCTGTATATAATTATATATGTACAGCTGGTATAACCTGGACATCTCCTATATATATTTATATATGTACAGCTGGTATAACCTGGGCATCTCCTGTATATAATTATATATGTACAGCTGGTATAACCTGGGCATCTCCTGTATATAATATATATGTACAGCTGGTATAACCTGGGCATCCCCTGTATATAATTATATATGTACAGCTGGTATAACCTTGGAATCTCCTGTATATAATTATATATGTACAGCTGGTATAACCTGGGAATCTCCTGTATATAATTATATATGTACAGCTGGTATAACCTGGGCATCTCCTGTATATAATTATATATGTACAGCTGTATAACCTTGGAATCTCCTGTATATAATTTTTATATGTACAGCTGGTATAACCTGGGAATCTCCTGTATATAATTATATATGTACAGCTGGTATAACCTGGGCATCTCCTGTATATAATTATATATGTACAGCTGGTATAACCTTGGAATCTCCTGTATATAATTATATATGTACAGCTGGTATAACCTGGAATCTCCTGTATATAATTATATATGTACAGATGGTATAACCTGGGCATCTCCTGCATATAATTATAATGTACAGCTGGTATAACCTGGGTATCTTCTGTATATAATTATATATGTACAGCTGGTATAACCTGGGCATCTTCTATATATATTTATATATGTACAGCTGGTATAACCTGGGTATCTCCTGTATATAATTATATATGTACAGCTGGTATAACCTGGGTATCTCCTGTAGATAATTATATATCTACAGCTGGTAAACCTGGGCATCTCCTGTATATAATTATATATGTACAGCTGGTATAACCTGGACATCTCCTATATATATTTATATATGTACAGCTGGTATAAACCTGGGCATCTCCTGTATATAATTATATATGTACAGCTGGTATAACCTGGGCATCTCCTGTATATAATTATATATGTACAGCTGGTATAACCTGGGCATCTCCTGTATATAATTATATATGTACAGCTGGTATAACCTTGGAATCTCCTGTATATAATTATATATGTACAGCTGGTATAACCGGGGAATCTCCTGTATATAATTATATATGTACAGCTGGTATAACCTGGGCATCTCCTGTATATAATTATATATGTACAGCTGGTATAACCTGGGCATCTCCTGTATATAATTATATAAGTACATCTGGTATAACCTGGGTATCTCCTGTAGATAATTATATATGTACAGCTGGTATAACCTGGGCATCTCCTGTATATAATTATATATGTACAGCTGGTATAACCTGGACATCTCCTATATATATTTATATATGTACAGCTGGTATAACCTGGGCATCTCCTGTATATAATTATATATGTACAGCTGGTATAACCTGGGCATCTCCTGTATATAATTATATATGTACAGCTGGTATAACCTGGGCATCTCCTGTATATAATTATATATGTACAGCTGGTATAATCTGGGCATCTCCTGTATATAATTTATATATGTACAGCTGGTATAACCTTGGAATCTCCTGTATATAATTATATATGTACAGCTGGTATAACCTGGGAATCTCCTGTATATAATAATATATGTACAGATAGTATAACCTGGGTATCTTCTGTACATAATTATACATATACAGCTGGTATAACCTGGGTATCTTCTGTACATAATTATACATGTACAGCTGGTTTAGCATTGCAGCGCTGGGGTCCTGAGTTCAAATCCCACCAAGGACAACATCTGCAAGGAGTTTGTATCTTCTCCCCGTGTTTGTGTGGGTTTTTCTCCGGTTTCCTCCACCCTCCAAAGACATATTGATAGGGAATGTAGATAGTGAGCCCCGATGGGGACAGTGATGATAATGTCTGTAAAGCGCTGCAGAATAAGATAGCGTTATATAAGCAAAATAAATAAATCTTCTGCAGATAATTGTATGTACAGCTGGTATAACCTGGGTATTTCCGCATATAATTGTGGTGGTGTCAGTGTGCGCAGTGGGGACATTTTGTACAGATATGATCGTATCCAGGAGAATCGCTCTGTCCGCACGGTCCTGGTCCGTCTGTCACTTCTCTTATTTAACCCCCTGTCGATATAATTGTATTACAGGGAATATCCATAATGTAAAAGGTTTACCATCACAATGACAGGATGAGAAGGGAAGCAGTAATGGATGTGATGTGTTGCTATAGTGCTCGGCCATAAATAGTCTGCATTCCCTGGACGCCCACACAGATACATAGAGCGCAGTCATGGACTCTCCTGTATACCCTGTGTGGTACCATTACATGGCAATTGCTGCAGCTTTTATGACCATCATCTATTGCCAAATGTTAGTAGCATCGCCAAACCAGGGATTGAAGCTTGAGGAGGACAATTTGCATATTCCAGGTGCCTTCTGGGAAAAGCAAAGCGTCTCCCTCAGCAAGAAGATGTTTGGGTACAGCCGGGACCAGCTGCTTGGAAAGCATCGCCAAACTGCACGCCATACTGCCTCTAGGACATTATTGCAAGAAAGCTTGGCTGAGTGAGTAGATTACACAAGAAGGAAGACACTCAGCAAATCAGCAGGATCTAGGAGCAACATGGCAGATGTGACAACCTACATGGTGAGCTGCAACATGTGCTACATGTTCACAGATCGACCAGAAGAAGAATCCAACTTCCAGAAGAGTAGACTACTGACCCTTTTAGAAGAAAAGGTGCGGGGTCATGGAAGAAAGAATTGCAACTTTGAAACTCATCAAAGAAAATGAAGACTTCCTAGACAGAACAGAAGCATCTCTACTGGTCACAGAAGGTGAAGAAAGTGTCAGAGAACCTCCAAAAGCAGACGAGTGGAAGCATGTGACCAAAAGAAGCAAGAAGACCATGGAGACATCACCAACCACACAACTGAGAAACCGGTTCCCAGGCCTTGTGGAGGACAAAGATGACACACCTATGGATGAGGCACTACCAACAAGCAAAGAAGAAAAGGGCACACAGCCAGGGCCGGCTCCAGATTTTCATGGGCGCCGGGCGAAAGAGTCTCAGTTGGCCCCTTTAACACATATCACAATTCATGATGCACAGATACTGCAGAGAAATATAGGTATAGTACAATGCCAAATACTTCACTTACCCCATACATTACATGAGTGATATGTACATTCTACAATAGCTCAAAAGACAAACAGTATAATCATCCATACAGTATTATGGGCAACCCCATAGTGCTCCATACAGAATAATGAGCCCCATATAATGCTCCATATATAATGGGCCCCATATATGATGCTCCAGTGTATGATAGACCCCATGTAATACTCCATATATGATGCTCCAGTGTATGATGGGCCCCATATATGATGCTCCAGTGTATGATGGGCCCCATATATGATACTCCAGTGTATGATAGACCCCATGTAATACTCCATATATGATGCTCCAGTGTATGATGGGCCCCATATATGATGCTCCAGTGTATGATGGGCCCCATATATGATGCTCCAGTGTATGATGGGCCCCATATATGATGCTCCAGTGTATGATGGGCCCCATATATGATACTCCAGTGTATGATGGGCCCCATATGATGGTCTCCATATATTGCGCCAAACATAAAAAAAAATAAAAAAATGAACTACTCACCTCACTGGCTGCTGTTCTGCTCGAGGCACCGACCCCCTTTATTGGCACATGCACCAGGCCCCCATAGCATGCCAGTGTCCCCATCTGTGAGTGGCGCCCCCCACCTGCTCAGGGCCCCGGCACTTGCCCGGGTGCGCCGGGTCTTGACGCCGGTGTGTAGCCCTGGTACACAATACCAGGAGGATGAGTGGAGAGGTAACAGTTAAGGTCTCTCCATGACATCATGTACACTTCTGACACACCCAGCAGGGGTGTGGAAGGGAGTGATTTAGTCAGTCAGTGTCCGGACTTCAGAGTGAGAAGTCAGTTTCCTGTCCTTGGACAGAGTAGACGTGTCCAGTTTAAGTCTATCATCAGTTCAGAAAGTGAGTCTGGTGTAGGTGTCTGTATACACCTTAGTCTAGTCAGAGCTGTGCCCCACTGGAAGAAAGACTGAACTATCTATTAAGAGACAAGCAAGGCGAAGGGCAAAGTGGAAGGAAGATAATTGGAAAAGTGCTTTTGACTTGGAAAAGTCCTGCACGTTGCAACCGTTACTGGGGACCGAAGGATCACTATTGTACAGCATAGTGAAGAGAAAACCAGGAATCTACCGGACCCTAGGTCGCGGCAGACAAGCCCCTTATAGTCAGAACGTAGCTGGAGTCAGGGGTGTGAAGACTTTGAGTTAGTGCACGACAAGAAAAGGATTCAGCTCCCTCGCAGGAAGGCTTCTAACACAAATTTGACTGGGCAGAACAGCTAAAGATTAGCTGGAATCATAGAGAGGACTACGCTTCAGGCTGGTCGTACTCAGCTTCATTGGAAAGTAAAGGAGGCCCCTAACTTGCTTAGCTGTTGCCTCAAAGCTCATCCTCCATCAACCCCATCAGCCTCCCCGGGACCTGCCTTATCATCCTGCAAGTAAAGGTATGGAAAGACGTTGACTGTGTGAGACTGAGTTATTATTGCATGCCTGCACAATCCTCACCTAACTACCGACCTGAGGGAAGAGTCCCACCTGTAGGGGACCCGACATCTAGCTGCCTCACCATCCCCTCAGAGATCTACAGCAGCGCTGGTACAAATTACCAGAATACTACAGGTGGCGTCACGAACTGTACATAAATCAATCCCCTGTAAATATATCCCCAACATACGCCAGACCGCCAGGGCCACAGACCGAGCCACAGCTACCTGTGACAAAATCCCCATAGACTTCTACGGGCTCGGCTCTGAGTACCCCATTGCCCTGGTAACCCACAATTGTGGTGGCGGGTCGACACAAATTTTGGCGTCACGAACAGGATACGAAACTTGCAGCATTGCGAGCCCTGTGTGCCTGTGGAGTGTTTTTGTGAAAAAGGACTGTTTGCTATTTTGGCGCTAAAATCCGCCATTTTTGCCGCCATATTCGCGCCCTCAGGCGCTGGAGAAGAAGGTGGGCGGACCTGAAAAAGCGTGCAGAGTCTTGGACACGCCCCCAACCTGCACCCCAAACCGCATCGCAAACTGCATAGCAATCTGCATCGCAAACCGCATCGCAAACTGCATAGCAATCTGCATCGCAAACCGCATAGCGAACTGCATAGCAATCTGCATCGCAAACCGCATAGCGAACTGCATAGCAATCTGCACCGCAAACCGCATCGCAATCCGCATAGCAAACTGCATCACAATCTGCATTGCAATCCGCATAGCAAATTGCATCGCAAAATAGAGCGGCAGGTCCTGCAACAGGAAGTGAACGCTCTGACATCAGGGCGCCTGCGACGAAGGTCCTGTTCCCACTGCGGTGCCTGTGAAGTAGCAGCATCTGAACCGGTAGGCTCCGTTTAACCAAGGGGGCGCTAAGATGTCACAACAACCGGCTGACAGTGCGGCCCCAGCCGGAGGCCCCAATCCCGCACCGTCTTGGCATTGTATCGCCAGATGGGGGCGCAGGCCCTGCACCCAGTCCGGTAGTCCCGATCATGCCACTAACGCTCCCATATATGCCTGGGGCGAAATGGCTTCCCCAATACAGCGGTGGGCCAGGCACATTAGCAGGCTTCAAGCGGAAGTTATGCAGCATCCTAGAAATGTACTCCATGCCTGAGAGACAAAAAGCTGCTGTGCTAATAGGGCAGCTAACTGGCGCTGCTGAGAGGGAAGTGGAGACTTGGGATACCGTTGATCAGGAGTCGGTGCCTGCGATCTTCCTGAAGCTTCATGCCATATTTGAAGACCGCACAGAAACGGATCTCCGGATGGCCTTCTATCACTGTTCACAACAGCCAGGTGACAGCATCCGGGACTACGCTTGCCGACTACAGGGAGCCCTGAGAGCCCTCAAGCAAATTAACCATTTAAATGCTATCGACGAGAATAGAATGCTGAAAGAACAATTTATACAGGGATTGAGATCCCCAGAGGAACGCAGAACTGTAAATTGGTGGTCCTTAGATCATCCGGATGCTACCTTTGATGCCCTAAAGGACATGGCAATAAAAGGCTGCGGCCCCTGGGCAAACCCGAGGTGGCCACCCAACATCATCAGGGTGAAGTCACTCTGGACCCGGCAGTAACCCCCTGTTCCCCGCTAGTGGCAGAAACCAAAACGCAGGTGACACCTCCTAGTGAATGGACTGTCTGCGCTCAGAGGTGCGCCAGCTGACTAAAAATCTGGCCGCTGTGATGAGTGCCTACAGCTGCGGAAAGAAGAGGAAGGGAAGATCTTGCTAGCTGACTGCCCAGAGGACGTTCCGTGGATGCACCGGAGAAGAAAGAAGACGTCGCCCCCCTGGAGGAGGACAACGCCACCCCCAGGAGCAACCTCTGATCAACACCCTTCTCGTCGAGAGATCATCTGTTATCGCTGCAACCGGAAAGGTCATCTGTCTACACAGTGTCCTTTAAACGGGCAGAACCTGGGTCCAAGGGCCAACACCCAGGAGAATACCCGTCAGGCCCCCTAGACTGGAACCGCAGGTATGTGGGCGGGCGACCCTACCTGTCTATTATTCTAGATGGTATTGCTGTTCCAGCATTGTTAGACACTGGGTCCCAGGTGACCCTCATACCTGATGCTCTATATACCAAGTACTGGTCAATGGACAGTCTTAAACCTCCGAGCCTTGACTTTACTGTGTATGCTTCGAATGGTCTTCCTGTAGAAGTACTCGAACCAAATGTGTAGATGTAAAGGTGGGCAGAGAGGAGTTGAAAGACCAAGGGCTTCTGGTAGTAAAGACTGTAAATGAGGAGAACGGTTTTTAAATATCATTTTGGGTACTAACATTATCGGTAATTGTTTGGAGAAGTTGTGTTCTTACTCCAACAGCTCGCTGAGATTGCCGACCAAGGCAAGAGGAGTAATCCAAAGAGAGATCCGGGCCCTGGTGTGTCAGCAGCAAGCGAAGCTTACCGACGGCGAAATTGGTAATGTACGGGTCACTGACTCAGTTCCTATTGTGATACCCCCAATGAGTGAAATGATCATTTGGTGCAGGGCAGCCATAGGTCTGAGAGGACAGAATTACCAAGCTGTAGTAGAACCCCACCATTCAGAACATAGACCTACACTTATGACTGCTAGAGGAGTAGTAGAAGTGGTGAATGGAAGAGTACCTGTACGGCTTCTCAATTGGGGAGATGATGAGGTAAATTTACCCCGTTATGCAACCATTGCTAAACTTCATGCTGTTGATAATAATTCTATTCTCCCGGCTGAGTCCTTAGACTCCTGTCAAATAGAGGAGGACAATGACCCAGCAACTCAGGTGGCGGAATGGTGTCAGCAACTCCATGTTGGGACGGACACCACTCCCGCTCACCAGAAGCAAGGGGTATTACGGGTGGTGCAAGAGTACGCCCAAGTGTTTAGCAAAAATCCACTTGATTTTGGGACAATTAAGGGAGTACAACATCATATCCCTACAGGCAATCATCCTCCCATCAAAGAGCGGTATAGGCCCATACCTCCAGCTCATTATCAGAAGGCAAAAGAAATGTTGAATGATATGAAGAAAGCTGGGGTGATAAGGGATAGTTGTAGTCCCTGGGCAGCCCCTCTAGTTCTGGTTAAAAAGAAAGATGGTAGTATGAGAATGTGTGTGGATTACAGGCAGGTGAACCGCATAACACACAAGGATGCATACCCGCTACCACGCATATGAGAATCATTAGCTGCTCTGAAAACGGCTAACTACTTTTCTACCTTGATCTGACTAGTGGTTACTGGCAAGTGGCTGTGGCTGAGGAGGATCGTGAGAAAACGGCTTTCACCACCCAATGGGGCTCTGTGAGTTCGACAGAATGCCGTTTGGGCTCAGTAGTGCCCCAGGAACATTTCAGAGAGTGATGGAAAACTGTCTGGGACATCTCAATTTTGAAACCGTGCTGCATTAACCTAGACGACGTTATCGTGTATTCCAAGACATATGAGGACCATCTGAAGCACCTGGCAGAAGTGTTTGAGTCCCTGTCCAGGTACGGATGAAGTTGAAACCCTCAAAATGCCATCTACTCAAGCAGAAGGTACAATACTTGGGGCACATCGTCAGTTCGGAAGGAGTAGCGCCGGACCAGAGAAAGTCACTGCCATCCAGAAGTGGCCGGAGCCGAAGAACCTTAAGGAAGTGCGACAGTTCCTGGGACTAACGGGTTACTACAGGAGATTCGTGAAAGATTACACGAAGAAGGCAGCTCCTTTACAGGACCTCCTGGTAGGTCAATCCTTAAAGAGCAGAAACCCTCCCTTTAATTGGGGTAAAGAACAGGCTGAAGCATTCCAAAAGATGAAAGAGATCCTGACAGGTGATGAGATCTTAACCTATCCTGATTACAGCCAACCGTTCCTGTTGTACACCGACGCCAGTAATGAAGGGTTGGGAGCCGTTCTCAGTCAGAAGCAGAATGGACAAGAAAAAGTCATCGCATATGCTAGCAGAAAACTCAGGCCAACTGAAAGGAATCCGGAAAATTATAGCAGCTTCAAGCTAGAGTTTCTGGCGCTGGTCTGGGCCATTACTGAAAGATTTAAGCACTATCTGGCCTCCAATAAGTTCACGGCGTACACAGACAACAACCCGTTAACGCACCTGGAAACCGCCAAGCTGGGTGCCATGGAGCAGCGATGGATGGCTCGGTTGTCCAATTATCAGTTTACTATCAAGTACCGGGCAGGTCGAAAGAATGCTAATGCTGATGCGTTGTCCCGAAGGCCGCATGACTCTGACACGGAAGAAGAATCGGACGACCTGGAAGAAATTGAGCTACCCGCGTTCCATCGAAATGGGGTAGTCCACGAGCATCAAGTCCACAGAAAGCAGAATGGTGCAACATTAAATCCTTTACCCCATCATAGTTGGAAAGAGACTCAGGACAGTGATCCAGTGGTCAGCCGCATCAAGGAGTTGTTAAGACAGGAAGGCTCCTCTCTGGAAAAGGATGCACCTATGTCAGCCAAGCTCCTGTGGAACGAGAAAAGCAGGTTGTTCCTATACCGTGAGAAGTTGTGCAGAAGATACGTCAACCCCAGAACCCATGAAATGGTCTGGCAAATCGTGGTCCCCAAGGCAGACGTCCCAATGGTGTTGGAAGCGTACCACGATCAAGCAGGACACTTTGGCTGGAGGAAGCTGGAGACCCTGTTGAGATGCCGGTTCTATTGGGTGGGATGCGCAGCTCTGTCGAGAGGTGGTGTCGGAACTGTGGACCCTGTGGTCTCAGAAGAAAGGACTACGGTAGTCAAAAGGCCCCCCTGCAACCTATCCGGACGACTCGTCCCCTGGAGATTGTGGCCCTGGACCACGTCAAACTGTCGCCGAGTAGATCTGGATACTCATACGCCTTGACCATGGTGGACCATTTACTCCAGATTTCTGGTAGTCGTTCCAGTGAAAGACCAGACCGCAGTGACGGCCGCGAAGACCTTTCAAGCAAGCTTCTGCAGACCGCATGGGTATCCTGAGCAAGTCTTAACCGATCAGGGACCTGCTTTTGAAGCCGATTTATTCAAGGAATTCTGTCAAATGTACGGGTGCAAGAAAATAAGAACAACACCATATCACCCTCAAACCAACGGTCTTTGTGAAAAGATGAACCATATTGTCCTTGACTTGTTGAGATCCATACCGTTGGAAGACAGGAATCGATGGCCGGATTTACTACCTGATTTGGTTGATTTTGTACAACCATATACCTGTAAGCTCAACTAACTGCACTCCAGCCTATCTTATGAGAGCAAGGCCCGGAAAACTACCAATGGATTTAGAACTTGGAGTGGTAGAACCGGAGGCAGACGATGCTGTTGAAAACTGGGACGTCAATCGGCAAGAGCAATACAGAAGAGTACAAATCTGTGTAGAGGAAAGTCTTAATAAGGCACGGGAGAAACAGGAAGATGTTTACAACCGAAATGCTCCTGCCAAGCCTCTGATGCTGGAGAGGTAGTATTAAAAAGAAAAAGAAAGATGCACAAACTGGATAATCAGTGGGAGCAAGAACCCTAACGTCATACAAGATTCTAAATATGACAACAGAAAAGTTTGTGTCGTCAGTAAAGACGGAGGAAGAACAACAACCACTGTGTCCAGAGATCATTTGAAGTTGTGTCCAGAACACTTAAAGAGTTGTGAAAAGAACCCTGTCTTCAATCAAAGAGAAAGAAAGGAAGAGGTCCTACACACCGATCTGGGAGATTTTCCTGCGGATTGGCCCCGACTGGGAGATGCTGTGATAATTCCAGTGTTGCAGTTTTATCAGCCACAAGAGGAAGTTCTACCTCCAGTTGTGCCTGTGGTGCCAGTTGAGCCCGTCCAGGAGTTACCCATCCAGCAACACCTCAACCTGTAGAACCTCAAGATGGATCATCTGAAGCAGCGCCCCATACTATGGGATCCCCTGGTGAAGCTGACTCACACCGCCCAGCCATCAGTACGCTTGCCAGATCCATAGAAAGGTTAAGGCAGTTCTATAGTTTGCCGTTACGCAGTGCAGACAGATCGCAACTTGTTATACCTGAAACTACACCACGTAGATCAGAGAGAATCACAAAAGGGAAATTACCCATTAGATATCAGCAGTGATTATAACGAATTTATGTGAACATTGTAAAAGTCTATATATATAAATGTGTTTTTTTCTCTATTATGTCTTCGTTTAACAATGGACTCAGAGGCTGAGGACTGAGCCAGCCCAAAAACTGTATCCTGTAAATAGTTGCACTAAAGTGCCTTCTTAATGGTTTCACATGAAACCTTTGACTCACCTCTGAACCAAAAACCCGTGTGGTGTGGCACTGAGTGAGGTCTGCATTTGGATGTCCTGCAGCCCACCCAGGACCCACGTTGAAGGTTTGGTGCGGGTCCTTCACAAGTATCTTGTATATATATTTATTAAATGCTATTTGATACTTTTGTATTTCTATATGTAAAATGTTATTGTTCGTAACGTTCAAGGTGTTCTTACCTCCCGGATGGGAAGATGTTATTGTTTAATGTTTATTGTATGAACAAAAATGTCTCTTTATGTTTTACAGCCCGGGAGTGCTGTCGTTTACCATGTGGGAATGTGTAGCCCTGGTACACAATACCAGGAGGATGAGTGGAGAGGTAACAGTTAAGGTCTCTTCATGACATCATGTACACTTCTGACACACCCAGCAGGGTGTGGAAGGGAGTGATTTAGTCAGTCAGTGTCCGGACTTCAGAGTGAGAAGTCAGTTTCCTGTCCTTGGACAGAGTAGACGTGTCCAGTTTAAGTCTATCATCAGTTCAGAAAGTGGAGTCTGGTGTAGGTGTCTGTATACACCTTAGTCTAGTCAGAGCTGTGCCCCACTGGAAGAAAGACTGAACTATCTATTAAGAGACAAGCAAGGCGAAGGGCAAAGTGGAAGGAAGATAATTGGAAAAGTGCTTTTGACTTGGAAAAGTCCTGCACGTTGCAACCGGTTACTGGGGACCGAAGGATCACTATTGTACAGCATAGTGAAGAGAAAACCAGGAATCTACCGGACCCTAGGTCGCGGCAGACAAGCCCCTTATAGTCAGAACGTAGCTGGAGTCAGGGGGTGTGAAGACTTTGAGTTAGTGCACGACAAGAAAAGGATTCAGCTCCCTCGCAGGAAGGCTTCTAACACAAATTTGACTGGGCAGAACAGCTAAAGATAAGCTGGAGATTGAGAGGATTACGCTTCAGGCTGGTCGTACTCAGCTTCATTGGAAAGTAAAGGAGGCCCCTAACTTGCTTAGCTGTTGCCTCAAAGCTCATCCTCCATCAACCCCATCAGCCTCCCTGGGACCTGCCTTATCATCTTGCAAGTAAAGGTATGGAAAGACGTTGACTGTGTGAGACTGAGTTATTATTGCATGCCTGCACAATCCCTACCTAACTACCGACCTGAGGGAAGAGTCCCACCTGTAGGGGACCCGACATCTAGCTGCCTCACCATCCCCTCAGAGATCTACAGCAGCGCTGGTACAAATTACCAGAATACTACAGGTGGCGTCACGAACTGTACATAAATCAATCCCCTGTAAATATATCCCCAACATACGCCAGACCGCCAGGGCCACAGACCGAGCCACAGCTACCTGTGACAAAATCCCCATAGACTTCTACGGGCTCGGCTCTGAGTACCCCATTGCCCTGGTAACCCACAATTGTGGTGGCGGGTCGACACACCGGCCCTGCACACAGCAACAGCCAGAAGTGACAACAAAAAGTGCAGCCAAGAAGCAAAGAAGAGTGGTAGTGGTGGGAGACTCACTACTGAGAGGCACAGAAGCAGCCATCTGCAGACCGGACATAACCGCAAGAGAAGTATACTGCCTCCCAGGTGCAAAGTCAAGGATGTGACCGATAGGATACCAAAGCTCACCAGTTCCAAGGACGTCCACCCATTTCTTCTGATACATGTTGGCATCAATGACACGACAAGGAAGGACCTACCGACAATCTGCAAGGACTTTGAAGAGTTGGGAAGAAGGTAAAGGAACTGGATGCACAGGTAGTTTTTTCTTCTATCCTTCCAGTAGATGGGCATGGCACCAGGAGATGGAACAGGATCCTTGATGCGAACAACTGGCTAAGATGATGGTGCAGACAACAAGGATTCGGATTCCTTGACCACAGTGTGAATTACCTGTACGACGGACTCCTCGCCAGAGACGAACTACACCTCAACAACCTGGGAAACATACATTCACCAGAAGACTCGCTACACTCATCAGGAGGGCGTTAAACTAGAAGAAGAGGGGACGGGAAGAAAAACGTTAGACACGAACATGAAGCCAGAAAATATACTGATGAAGGCTATGAGGTGCAGCAAAGAAGACCCAAGACAACATACTCGGAAGGGAGGTAAGAAAATTTCTAAAACAATCCACAGGGAGGAGATTGGAACAAAACAAAATCCTCTAAACTGTATGATCGCAAACGGCAGAGGCCTGACAAACAAGATAGAAGAACTAGAAGCAGAAATATCTACAGGTAACTATGACATAGTGGGAATAACCGAGACAGGGTTAGATGAAAGCTGTGACTGGGCAGATAACTTACAGGGTTACAGTCTGTTTAGAAAGGATCGCAAAAATCGGAGAGGAGGAGGGGTTTGTCTTTATGTAAAGTCTTGTCTAAAGTCCACTTTAAGGGAGGATATTAGCGAAGGGAATGAGGATGTCGAGTCCATATGGGTCGAAATACATGGAGGGAAAAATAGTAACAAAATTCTCATTGGGTTCTGTTAGAAACCCCTAAATATACCAGAAATCATGGAAAGTCTATTACTAAGGCAAATAGATCAAGCTGCGAACCATAATGAGGTCCTTGTTATGGGGGACTTTACCTGGATATTAACAGGGAAACAGAGACCTGCGAAACCCATAAAGGCGACAGGTTTCTGCTAATAACCAAGAATAATTATCTTTCACAGTTGGTGCAGAATCCACCAGAGGAGCAGCACATATAGACCTAATACTATCTAATAGACCTGATGTGTAGCCCTGGTGGTAGGCACACGCAGTACCCTGGAGAGTGTATGGCGAGACGGCGGCTTAATGCTCAATATGCATTCACTCTACACACATTAGACACACCCCTAGGGTAGTGGAGTATACTCTAGAGGAGTGGTCAAAGTAGTAAGTGTTAGAGTGAGGAGTCTAGTTCCTGTCTTTGGACAGTGAGGACGTGTGGAGTAGAGCTTAGATTTCTGTGAGAAGACGTTTGGAGGAGGAAAGAGTCTAGCCTGCTTCATCCCAGTTCATTTAGTGGAGTCTGGTATAGGTGTTTGGAATACACCTTAGTCTGGTCAGAGCTGGATCACCTTCACAATACACATTGAAGAAAGGAGAAGTAATAGCACGGAAAGTCTTCAGCATTCCTGTCTAGAGGACGGTATCAGGTTCAGAGACGTGCTCCTGCCTGTGATAACTGAGCATCCGTGGCTAACTTCATTGGAAGGAAAAGGAAAGAAGTGACTGCTCGACCCTGGGCTAGTAAGAGTGCTTATGTTACCAGCGTGGACAAGGCGAAAGGCAAGTGGATTATAGAATTAGTGCTACAGGATTGCAGAAGTCCAGCACATTACAACCGGTCACTGGGGACCGAAGAGTTACTGTTGTTTCAGGCACGGTGACAGGAAAACCAGGAATCTACCGGACCCTAGGTCGCGGCAGACAAGCCCCTTATAGTCAGTACGTAACTGGGGTCAGGGGGAGTGAAGACTTTAGAGTTCTGCAGGACCACATAAGAATTCAGCTCCTTCATAGGAAGGCCCCTAACACTAAGCTGACTGGGCAGGTACAGCTTTGGATAAGCTGGAGAATTGAGGGAACTACGCTTCATGCTAGTTGCACTCGTCATATTGGAGATAAAGGAGGCCCCTAACTTGTCCAGCTGCCGTCTCAAGATACACTCTCCTTGGATCAGCCTCCCTGGGACCTGCCTTAACATCTTGCAAGTAAAGGTATGGAAAGACGCTGACCGTGTGAGACTGTGTTCTTTATCTGCACTCGACTTCACTACTCACATAGACTTTGAGGGATCAGTCCCACCTGTAGGGGACCCGACATCTAGCTGCCTCACCATCCCCTCAGAGATCTACAGCAGCGCTGGTACTAATTACCAGAACACTACAGGTGGCGTCACGAACTGTACATAAACTATCCCCTGTAAATATATCCCCAACATACGCCAGACCGCCCGGGCCACAGACCGAGCCACAGCTACCTGTGACACAAATCCCCATAGACTTCCATGGGCTCGGCTCTGAGTACCCCATTGCCCTGGTAACCCACAATTGTGGTGGCGGGTCGACACAAAAACTTGGCGTCACGAACAGGATACGAAACTCGCGAAATTGCGAGCCCTGCGTGCCTAAGGACTTGTTTTTGTAAAAAGGACTGTTTGCACTTTTGGCGCCAAAATCGCCATTTTTGTCGCCATATTCGCGCCCTCAGGCGCTGTAGAAGAAGGTGGGCGTACCTTCGTGGGCGTCTACCCCCCTGTGGCGCGAAGAAAATGCCTGCCCTCTCAAAGTGCTACTACAACATGCGGTCCTGCCCTACAGCAAAGGAGGTCCGCCTCCTCTTCACCTTCCCTGCGAGGAGGAGGAGACGCAAACCCCACCTCCACGGAAGAGACCGGATGTCTCCGCAGAAAGAAAGAATCTTCTGGAAAATGATGGAGGCAGGACGTGTGCAGCCGAGCGGGGCAGCGGAGGAAGGCAGGCCCCGTGCCCCCGCCAAGCTGCCATCGGCATCGGAGACTTATGCGATCCTGCACCTGCAACAGGCGTTGTTAGAGGTTCGGGAGGAGAACTCACGCCTAAAGAAAATGTTCCAACCTGGACTGGAGGAGATAGAGAGACGCCGATGTAACCTGCTGAAGTGGCAAATGACGAACACGGCGTCCTCTCCCCTCAACGAACCCCCACGATTCCAAAAACCGAAAAGTCTGCTGCCCAAGGCGAAGGAGCAACCGGAGGCTGCCCCCGAAAGTACCGTTCCCGATCCCACTGGTGAAGCGGTGGATGCGGAGGAGGTTGAGGAGGTACAGCCAATCCGGAACGCCCGCCGGCCAAGAGGCCGCAGCAGATTATCGGTCCCCGGCAGGGACACCGGAGGGGTCCTGTCCGTCACTACCAGACATCGACTGGGACGACTGGGACGAAATGGCGCGCCTGGATGACGTCGCCTACACCGCCCAGTGGGAGCAAGAATGGCAGAGTCGTGAGGAGACGAAGAGGCGCCAGCAGGAGGAAGAGCGGGAAATCCAGAGGAACCGCCAGCGACAATATGCCGAGCTGATTGCCGACAAGGAGACTGTCCGTCGCGACAAAGGTACCTTACGGGAACCGCGGCGGCGGGGGTGTGTGACTGAGTTCCAGCTCCGGAAGGGCTGGGGCTTTATCCGTGAACCGGGCCTCTACCCGGCGGTCTTTGTCAGCAGGCGTGACGTGGAATCTCACCTGCCACAAGGTCATCCCGGGAGGGACTTAGTGAACGGAGATGTAGTCACCTATACGCAGCATTGGGGAATGAAGGGGTGGTATGCCCTGAACGTCGCCATCGTCCGCGACCCCGTCCCAGACGCCGGTACCGTCACCATTGCCGCAGCGTCCCCGGTTCCAGTACAAGCAGCATCCGGCCGTGCCCCAGCATCGCCCCCTTTAAAGTCATCGCAACTAGCGACCCAGAGTGCATCACGAATTAAAGTCACCTCTTCATCGCAACGTGCGACACAGCCTCGATCGCAATCTCTAACGCGGTCCATATCGCTAACAGTAATTGAGACGCAATCGGTGTCATGTGGAGAGACTGAACCAGTTGCGCCCCTGGAGGTTCGCACCAGAACTGTCGCAACCCAGACCCTGATCGCAGCACATGATTTGCTGGTCTTGGGATCAAGGGCTCATTGCATCGTTCCAGCCCCCGGGGTGGAAAATGTAGTGGAAAAAGTATTTGCAGAAAATGAATAAATAGTAAAGAGTTGGTGAGATCCATATCGGGTCTACCATCAGTACTATAGCAAAAAGTTTAAAATGTTTTTGAAAAAGTTTTGCACAGATTAAAAATAGTGAATACATATTTCTAATTATAGAATGCCCGGCTGGGTAAATGGTAATTGATAGATGAAAAACAGTTGCACTTTTATAATGTGATTTAATGTGATATGTCTTCGTTTAACAATGGACTCAGAGGCTGAGGACTGAGCCAGCCCAAAAACTGTATCCTGTAAATAGTTGCACTAAAGTGCCTTCTTAATGGTTTCACATGAAACCTTGACTCACCTCTGAACCAAAAACCCGTGTGGTGTGGCACTGAGTGAGGTCTGCATTTGGATGTCCTGCAGCCCACCCAGGACCCACGTTGAAGGTTTGGTGCGGGTCCTTCACAAGTATCTTGTATATTTATTTATTGAATGCTATTTGATACTATTTGTATTTTGTATTAAAGTTTGTAACGTTCAAAGTATTCTTACCTCCCGGATGGGAAGATGTTATTGTTAAATGTTATTGCATAAACAAAATGTCTTTTGTATTTCACAGCCCGGGAGTGCTGTCGTTTACCATGGGGGAATGTGTAGCCCTGGTGGTAGGCACACGCAGTACCCTGGAGAGTGTATGGCGAGACGGCGGCTTAATGCTCAATATGCATTCACTCTACACACATTAGACACACCCCTAGGGTAGTGGAGTATACTCTAGAGGAGTGGTCAAAGTAGTAAGTGTTAGAGTGAGGAGTCTAGTTCCTGTCTTTGGACAGTGAGGACGTGTGGAGTAGAGCTTAGATTTCTGTGAGAAGACGTTTGGAGGAGGAAAGAGTCTAGCCTGCTTCATCCCAGTTCATTTAGTGGAGTCTGGTATAGGTGTTTGGAATACACCTTAGTCTGGTCAGAGCTGGATCACCTTCACAATACACATTGAAGAAAGGAGAAGTAATAGCACGGAAAGTCTTCAGCATTCCTGTCTAGAGGACGGTATCAGGTTCAGAGACGTGCTCCTGCCTGTGATAACTGAGCATCCGTGGCTAACTTCATTGGAAGGAAAAGGAAAGAAGTGACTGCTCGACCCTGGGCTAGTAAGAGTGCTTATGTTACCAGCGTGGACAAGGCGAAAGGCAAGTGGATTATAGAATTAGTGCTACAGGATTGCAGAAGTCCAGCACATTACAACCGGTCACTGGGGACCGAAGAGTTACTGTTGTTTCAGGCACGGTGACAGGAAAACCAGGAATCTACCGGACCCTAGGTCGCGGCAGACAAGCCCCTTATAGTCAGTACGTAACTGGGGTCAGGGGGAGTGAAGACTTTAGAGTTCTGCAGGACCACATAAGAATTCAGCTCCTTCATAGGAAGGCCCCTAACACTAAGCTGACTGGGCAGGTACAGCTTTGGATAAGCTGGAGAATTGAGGGAACTACGCTTCATGCTAGTTGCACTCGTCATATTGGAGATAAAGGAGGCCCCTAACTTGTCCAGCTGCCGTCTCAAGATACACTCTCCTTGGATCAGCTCCCTGGGACCTGCCTTAACATCTTGCAAGTAAAGGTATGGAAAGACGCTGACCGTGTGAGACTGTGTTCTTTATCTGCACTCGACTTCACTACTCACATAGACTTTGAGGGATCAGTCCCACCTGTAGGGGACCCGACATCTAGCTGCCTCACCATCCCCTCAGAGATCTACAGCAGCGCTGGTACTAATTACCAGAACACTACAGGTGGCGTCACGAACTGTACATAAACTATCCCCTGTAAATATATCCCCAACATACGCCAGACCGCCCGGGCCACAGACCGAGCCACAGCTACCTGTGACACAAATCCCCATAGACTTCCATGGGCTCGGCTCTGAGTACCCCATTGCCCTGGTAACCCACAATTGTGGTGGCGGGTCGACACACTGACAGAATAACAAATCTGCAGGTCGTCGGGCATCTAGGAAATAGCGACCACAATATTGTACAGATTCACTTGTCTTTCGCTAAAGGGACTTGTCAGGGAGTCACAAAAACACTGAACTTTAGGAAGGCAAAGTCTGACCAGCTTAGAGATGCCCTGAATCTGGTTGACTGGGACAATGTCCTCAGAAATAAAAATACAGATAATAAATGGGAAATGTTTAAGAATATCCTAAATAGGCGCTGTAAGCGGTTTATACCTTGTGGGAATAAAAGGACAAGAAATAGGAAAAACCCAATGTGGCTAAACAAAGAAGTAAGAGGGGCAATTAACAGTAAAAAGAAAGCATTTACACTACTAAAGCAGGACGGCAGCGCTGAAGCTCTAAAAACTATAGGGAGAGAAATACTTTATCTAAAAAACTAATTAAAGCTGCCAAAAAGGAAACAGAGAAGCACATTACTAAGGAGAGTAACACTAATCCCAAACTGTTCTTCACCTGTATCAATAGTAAAGAATCACAAGTGAAAGTGTCAGCCCCTTAATAATTGTGAGGAAAGAATGGTTGTAGATGACGAGGAAAAAGCTAATATATTAAACACCTTCTCCTCCACGGTATTCACGGTGGAAAATAAAATGCTAGGTGAAAAACCGAGAGACAAAGAAAACCCTATATTAAGGGTCACCAATCTCACCCAAGAAGAGGTGCGAGACTGGCTAAATAAGATTAAAATAGATAAATCTCCGGGTCCGGATGGCATACACCCACGAGTACTAAGAGAACTAAGTAACGTAGTAGACAAAGCATTATTTCTTATATTTATGGACTCTATAGCGACGGGGTCTGTTCCACAGGACTCGCGCATAGCAAATGTGATACTATTCTGTCCCCGGGGCCTGTGGCTGTAAATATGGCTCTGTGAGATGCCGGATCTCTTTCACCCTACTTACAATTGGCGACGATCGCAGATAGCTTAACTCAGCTGCCGGCACACATGTTATGAAGAATCCAGAAGAGACTTTGATTTCTTTAAGAATTCTTGTTGAATGCATACAAACAGCAGCAGGTAAAAAAGACTTTCTTCAGACAGACTGAAAACACATGTGATTCTGATAAAATCAAGATGGAGAATGAAACACAGGAGAAAGAAGAAGGAAATGACATCACACCAGAAGAGGGAGACAGAGAGACAGAAGGGACAAACTTGATGTAAAGGGAGGATTTCAGCTATGCAAACACAGGGACACATAGCAACAGTAAACAATATGAGAGACTGCAATACAGCATGTAAAATACACAGGACAGTCTGTAAAATGTCTCATTCATGGGACATAACACTCCCCATCTGAAATCTATAGATTTCATAATTTTATGATGTCCACTGGAGATGTCACTGTAGACCTGAAAGACAAAAGGAAAAAAACAAGCATGCAGGTAATAACAACAACAGTTGAAGTCTAATTGGCATGGTCCAATGTTCAGTTGGAGGCATGAAGTCCTCAACAGCGGAATAGTCCGAGTCCAAACGAAAACCAATCTTTGGATTGGGGAAGCCGCAACGTGCAAACACTTCCACCAACCCAATAATCCGCTGGAGAAAGTTAAAATATTACAATGTTCCAACACAGCTGGAGGAGTATATGGCGGTAGGCTCCCCGCCGTGAGCTGAGTTCAGAGACGAAGCTAAGATCATGTGACTCCTGCTCGAAGGAGCCAGCAGATGATTTGCCTGAAATGTATGTCAGCAGATAGGATGGCTGACCAGCTGAAAGGATGTCCAGGGTAAAGAGAGCTCAGCTTCTGTACCTTTTTGCCGGTTTCTGAAGCGCTGGGAGAGGCTCCTGCAGCTGTAGTCTTCGTAGACACATCGTAGGAAAGGTAGACTTGTCTCTTGATGATGGTTGAAAGAGTCTTTACAGAACTACGGGGCAGGACTTGTTGTAAGGCCTTTAGAGACTTCTTCGCCATCTCCCATCTTTGCTGTCTCTGAGATGGTAGCATAGTGTTCCCGTTGATATCCGGAGTAGCAAGCTGTCTCAGTGGTACCCTGCCTAGAACTGCGATGGGTGTCTTAAACCCGAGAGGACCGTCGATGCTGTTTTCAACAGGCGAAGCTCCTCGTTTGATAGCAAGTTCCTTACAGGGTGATGCTTGGGAAGTGAACGTGTCTTGTTCAACATCCGCCAGTGAGCTGAGGCTGAATTGCGTGGGGAAAACGCTGGCACCATCGGTCAGAGGTAGGCTGTTCAGAGAGCGGCTCTCACTCTGAGCACTGAAGTCTAGCATGGCTTCGGTTTGACCAGGCTTGTGATGGAGATGGGTATCAAAGGTTGGGAACTTAGCAGTTACTTGCTGTGGATCCCTTGGCAGCTTAGTCTTTGCTGGAAGAGAAGGTGAGGGAGCTACCCAGCTGTTATAGTTGTCTTCGGTGGGTTTGACGCTCATGACCCTGATGATCACTTTGTCTCCCTCTGTAGGTAGTGAGTTGTTGTCCTTGGTTGAAGGATCGAATGCTGTTATCTCGAGGTTGTAGTCTCGAGGATAAAGCGGACTTGAAATATTGGATGGTTGCCGTTGACACGTAGTGTCGTTTGACTTCTCCTTCATCCATTGGTGACGTGAGTATGACAGGGAGGACAAGTCGTTGTCATCCGACGTGATAACGGTTTTGTAAGAGGAGATGTCGTTCTGATTCTTTGTCTGGTCACTACAGACATTGCCAATGATGACCCAGCCCAACTCGAGGCGCTGGGCATATGGTTCATTGAGTAGTCCGTGGATTTGTTGACGCATCTTGTGCAGTCGTATAATGTCTCTGCCGAGGAGAATTAGGATGTCTGCCTTATCATCCAGGGGTGGCATCTCTTTGGCTATCATTCTGAGATGAGGATGCTGAAGAGCGACTTCTGGTGTTGGGATTTCTTCCCTATTGAATGGTATTTGGTTACACTCTACAAGCGTGGGTAGTGGTATCTCCGTGGCGCCTTTCTCAAGAGAAGTTATTATGAGGCCACTGGCCCTTCTTCCAGAGGTTTGTAAAACGCCACTGCAGGTGCCCAAGGTGTAGGGATAGACGTCTCCTTTTAAGTCAAACAAGTCAAAGAGTTCTGACCTGGCTAATGATTTGTTGCTCTGGTCATCCAGGCTAACGTACATCTTGACTGCCTTCTCTGGATGGCCCTTGGGATACACCCATGACAGGCAAATCTTCGCACAGGACTTGTCTCGAAGACCTTCTCCACAGACATCGGTGCATGAGGAAGATACTGCAACATGGCTTGTCACTTGGTCTGTACTCTCCCCGCCATGGCTTGTGGTGGGAGAAGGTGAAGACGCAGAGTCGGGCTGTGATGGATGGAGCACCTGTACGTGGTCTTCGCTGTCGCACTCTAGACACTTGATGGGGATGACACAGTCCTTAGCAAGATGTTCGGTAGAGGCGCAGCACCTGAAGCATACTCCAAACTTCTTCAAGAGCTCCTTTCGTTCTTGAAGGGGCTTCTTCCTGAAGCCGATGCACTTCTTCAGGGATGTGGCAGTTTGTGAATTGGACACTGGCGATTAGGATTCTCAACCTTCTCACCTTTGTCGCTCTTATCTTGTGATACTGAAGGTGCCGGAAGAACATCAGTCTTCTTGATGGACATTGGAGCTTGGTGGTTCCTGTAGTTAAGACGTGGACTGTCGTGTTTTGTAGATGAAACAGGGTCGCTGTGTTCTCCATAGGAAAAACTTGGATCGGTCTTACACTCTGCGATATTTTCGATGAACTCGCAGAAGTAGGAAAATGGAGGGAAGGAGACTTGGTTTTCCCTTTTGTATTTTGATCCAAGCATGGCCCACTTATTTTGGATATTGGACGGCAGCTTGGAAACTATTGGGGTTACCCCATGAGCAGTGTCCAGGTAGCTGAGGCCAGGAAGGTACGGGTCTGCTTTGGCCAGCTGAAGCTCTAACAGGAGGTCGCTGAGCTCTTGGAACCTTGTACTGTCTTTATTAGATACCCTTGGAAAAATCCTCTAGTCGTTTGAACAGGGCCCTTTCTATGACCTCAGGACTGCCATAGCTTCTTTCTAGTCTCTTCCATGCGGCAGTGAGACCAGCAATGGGATTACTGATGTGGACAGATTTAAGTCTCTTGACCCGATCCGTGGATTGTGGCCCAAGCCACCTGATTAGCAGGTCTAGCTCTTCAGCGGCGGCGATGCCGAGATCACTGATCGTGGTTTCAAAGGTACACTTCCAACCCCTGTAGTTCTCAGGTTTATCGTCAAACTCTGTAAGACCGGTCTTAGTTAGATCACGCCGAATCATGTACCTTGCGAGGCCAGTCATATCAGCATTCTCCGATTTTGGAAGGACCGATGCTGGTTGGATTGCTTTGTTCATACAGTCTGTGATTTGACCTGGGAATGCAGGTACGTAAGGGGCAGCGTAGGCATTCAGTCCATTAACTGGCTTAATG
This sequence comes from Oophaga sylvatica, assembly GCA_033576555.1. Lineage (NCBI taxonomy): Eukaryota > Metazoa > Chordata > Amphibia > Anura > Dendrobatidae > Oophaga > Oophaga sylvatica. The sequence goes on from JARQOD010000006.1 coordinate 443,218,995, forward strand.
AGCTTAGTTTCTGCTACACATGGGACTGGAATTGTGTGATTGACCGGAGTGTGGTGACTGGCCTGCATATTGGCCTGTACGTAGGATTCTGAGTATAAGATTTGGTGATTTGCAGATTTCTGGTACATTTCGGTGCACAGAGGTGGATCAGGATACAAGATTGGCAGCGTAAATTGTAATTGTACTGACCTTGGATGCAGGATGGGGATAAACGCTCTGTGTCCTGTTGTCTCAGGGGAGCATCAGTTTTGTCAGGAAGGATTGCAGGAGCAGGGATAGCGCTGTGTTGGCCTTGTACATAGTCTCTAGTACGCTTAAGAGGGTCTTCAGTATCAAAACCCTGTTGTTTCAGGGAAGCATCTGTGTGGTCAGGAAGGATTGCAGGAGCAGGGATAGCACTGTGTTGGCTTTGTACATAGTCTCTAGTACGCTTAAGAGGGTCTTCAGTATCAAAACCACTTAAACTGATGCTGTCTCTTTGGCTCCCACTGATGGCTTGTTCCAGGACCTTTAATTTTGCCATGGCTATGGCGTGTTGGCGTTCCTTCTCTAGGGCCTCTAGGGCACCTTGTATTTTAGTGGCCTCAGTTTTCATTTCTATGGCCTCTAGGGCAGCTTGTATTTTAGTGGCCTCAGTTTTCATTTCAGTTTCCTTATGAGCAAAGGCAGCTTGTATTTTAGTGGCCTCAGCTTCCGCACGTGCTTTTATGAGCTGTTCGCTGAGGGTTGAGGATTTTGAAGAGCGTGACTTAGATGTTCGCTTTGACTGTCTGGCAGAGCCAGAAATGCAAGATGACATCTCGGCTATTAGTGCGATTCTTGCCTCTGTTTTGGCTTTTATATCGCGCACCATGCTTTCTCTCTCAGAGTTAAGTTTTTGGAAAGCTTGCAGCTCTTTGCAGGTAACTGATGGGTTAAGTCTTTTTAACACTGCGATATATTGGTCTGTTATTTCTGCATAACATTGATAATCTGAACACAGTTGTGCGAGAGCTCCCTCCAGTGGTCGTTGGAGAGAAGCAGGCTGAGACAGGCTATTTATGTGGCATAAGAGTTTTTGCCATAGCTCTGCTGTTGCACGGAGAAGATCATGTTTACTGGATTCTAGATTCTCCCTTATTTTCCATGTCGGCTTTGTGACACGTCTAGCCTTCTCACTAAATGGTGGATTAGGGTCTATGCACTCTTCCTCTGACAATGGGTCTGGCAGAGACCGTGTAGTCATTCCTTCAGCCATCCTGCTGCACAGGGAGAAGGGGAGCTGTATAGACTCTTATATGTTGAGAGCGGATGCTCTGCAGGAAGTTCTGTAGCTTTATAGAAGCTGTGGGTTTTACAGATGAATCTGAAGAGTCTTTTTTACTATTCTGTCCCGGGGCCTGTGGCTGTAAATATGGCTCTGTGAGATGCCGGATCTCTTTCACCCTACTTACAATTGGCGACGATCGCAGATAGCTTAACTCAGCTGCCGGCACACATGTTATGAAGAATCCAGAAGAGACTTTGATTTCTTTAAGAATTCTTGTTGAATGCATACAAACAGCAGCAGGTAAAAAAGACTTTCTTCAGACAGACTGAAAACACATGTGATTCTGATAAAATCAAGATGGAGAATGAAACACAGGAGAAAGAAGAAGGAAATGACATCACACCAGAAGAGGGAGACAGAGAGACAGAAGGGACAAACTTGATGTAAAGGGAGGATTTCAGCTATGCAAACACAGGGACACATAGCAACAGTAAACAATATGAGAGACTGCAATACAGCATGTAAAATACACAGGACAGTCTGTAAAATGTCTCATTCATGGGACATAACAGATACCAATATTCAAAAAGGGCTCTATGTTATGTTTCGGTAGCTGAGGAGAAACTGCAAAAAATAGCCAAAGTAGCAATACTGTACACCAGAGAGGCTGGAAACTATTGGATTGCAGTAACCCAAACTAACCGCCACACTAGAAGTAGCCGTGGAGCGTACCTACGGTGATCCTAGACGCCTCGTCACAGCCGGAGAGATAGCTACACCTAAAGGCAGAAAGATGAATGCTATCTGCCCCGGAGCAGAATCCCCAAAGAAATAGGAAGCCCCCGAACATGTAATGGCGGTTAGACAAGAAGAAAACACGGACACAGACAGAAAATAGAATGAGCAAACACTGGGGCCCAATCTGTCTAGATAGAAAAGTATAGGAAAGAATTCTGACTGCAACCCAAAAAAACCCTGACAAAAATACCAACACTTTTGATTAACAAAAAACCTGAGATCACACGATCTCTACCACCTAAATCAGATCTCTGGTGTAACACACAGCAACACAGCAAATAAAAAGTGACAAAGGAACAAAGCAAAAATGCAAACACACAATTAGCACAATTGCAGCGCAAGACCCCAAAAGGGGACCAGGCTGCAGTCCACTGCAAGCAGCAAACCAGCAGTGAAAATCCAACAGAGGAAAAAAAAGCAAAACACTTATCTGAATGAGAGCAGGAAAGCAAGATGTGCTCCAAGCAAGAGCAGGAGGAACAATTGATTACCGGCAAGGCTGCTGGGAACTCAGGTCACTTATATCATACTATTCAGAGCCAGCTGAAGGCCATTCAGTAATTAGTTCATTACCCTCAGCAACCACTGGAGGGAGCCCCAGCTCAGAAGTCGCCTCCAAGGTATTCACAACAGCTCTAAAAGTGAACCTGGAAATTATAGGCCAGTAAGTCTAGCCTCTATTGTTGGTAAAGTATTTGAGGGGTTTCTGAGGGATGTTGTTCTGGATTATCTCAATGAGAATAACTGTGTAACTCCATATCAGCATGGGTTTATGAGGAATCGCTCCTGTCACACCAATCTAATCAGCTTTCATGACGAGGTAAGCTATAGACTGGACCAAGGTGAGTCATTAGATGAGGTATATCTTGATCTTTCCAAAGCATCACCGCGCCACACAAGAGGTTGGTACACAAAATGAGAATGCTGGGTCTGGGGGAAAATGTGTGTAAATGGGTAAGTAACTGGCTTAGTGATAGAAAGCAGAGGGTGGTTATACATGGTATATTCTCTAACTGGGTCGCTGTGACCAGTGGGGACGGCAGGGGTCATGGTGACCAGTGGGGACCGCAGGGGTCGGTGTTGGGATCTATTCTCTTCAACATATTTATTAACGATCTGATAGAAGGTTTACACAGTAAAATATCAATATTTGCAGAGGATGCAAAACTATGTAAAGCAGTCAATACAAGAGAAGATAGTATTCTGCTACAGATGGATCTGGATAAGTTGGAAACTTGGGCTGAAAGGTGGCAGATGCGATTTAACAATGATAAATGTAAGGTTATACACATGGGAAGAAGGAATCAATATCACCATTACACACTCAACGGGAAACCACTGGGTAAATCTGACATGGAGAAGGACTCGGGGATCCTAGTTACTGATAAACTTAACTGGAGCAGCCAGTGTCAGGCAGTGGCTGCCAAGGCAAACAGGATTATAGGGTGCATTAAAAAGGTCTGGATACACATGATGAGAGCATTATACTGCCTCTGTACAAATCCCTGGTTAGACCGCACATGGAGGACTGTGTACAGTTTTGGGTACCGGTGCTCAGGAAGGATATAATGGAACTAAAGCGAGTGCAAAGGAGGGCAACAAAATTAATAAAGGGGTTGAGGGAACTACAATACCCAGAGAGATAAGGAAAATTAGGATTATTTAGTCTAGAAAAAAGACGACTGAGGGGCGATCTAATAACCATGTATAAGTATATAAGGGGACAATACAAATATCTCTCCCGAGGATCTGTTTATACCAAGGAAGGTGACGGTCACAAGGGGGCATTTTCTGCGTCTGGAGGAGAGAAGGTTTTTCCACCAACATGGAAGAGGATTCTTTACTGTTAGGGCAGTGAGAATCTGGAATTCCTTGCCTGAGGAGGTGGTGATGGCGAACTCAGTCAAGGGGTTCAAGAGGGGCCTGGATGTCTTCCTGGAGCGTAACAATATTGTGTCTTACAGTTATTAGGTTCTATAGAAGGACGTAGATCTGGGGATTTATTCTGAGGGAATATAGGCTGAACTGGATGGACAAATGGCTTTTTTCGGAATTGCTAACTATGTTACTAAGCTTGTTATTATGCATGTGCAAGTGGTATGAAATTCGTGGTGTTCCCAATTTCTTGGGGCACTCACCCCTATCCCTACACTTTGTAATGTTCTCTAGATAGATGGATACTTGGTTGCAGCACATTTTCAAATACATTTTCTGCACTCTACCAAGATATAGAACTTCATGCCCAGTATTTAACTCATTCTGTAACTCTTGTTGCACCGCATTCTTCTTCATCTTTGATGTAGCATGATAAAGATCATACCCGGGGGAGGGATCACGCTGAACCAACCCTCTGTTACCTTTTTGTTATGAACAACTTTCTGCAGGCCCAAATAGTCAGGACAATTAAGCAATTGACCGATGATTATCGGAGGAAGCTGCAGCTGTTTCCACTACTATGCCATTTATAGGTGAACTCACAGTGAGCGTATGGTATATACACCTCCGATTCCAAAGCATGGAATATATATATATATACAGTTAGGTCCATAAATATTTGGACAGAGACAACATTTATCTATTTTTGGTTCTAGACATTACCACAATGAATTTGAAACAAAACAATTCAGATGCAGTTGAAGTCCAGACTTTCAGCTTTCATTTGAGGGTATCCACATTAAAATTGGATGAAGGGTTTAGGAGTTTCAGCTCCTTAACATGTGCCACCCTGTTTTTAAAGGGACCAAAAGTAATTGGACAAATGACTCCAAGGCTATTTCATGGACAGGTGTGGGCAATCCCTTTGTTATGTCATTCTCAATTAAGCAGATGAAAGGGCCGGAGTTGATTTGAGGTGTGGTGTTTGCATTTGGAAGGTTTTGCTGTGAAGGAAACCTGTGGTCACAGGAGCTCTCCATGCAGGTGAAACAAGCCATCCTTAAGCTGTAAGAACAGAAAAAAACCCATCCAAGAAATTGCTACAACATTAGAAGTGGCAAAATCTACAATTTGGTACATCCTGAGAAAGAAAGAAAGCACTGGTGAACTCATCAATCCAAAAAGACCTGGGAGCCCACGGAAGACAACAGTGGTGGATGATCGCCGCATACTTTCTTTGGTGAAGAAGAACCCGTTCACAACATCAACTGAAGACCAGAACACTCTCAGTGAAGTAGGTGTATCTGTCTCTAAGTCAACAGTAAAGAGAAGACTCCATGAAAGTAAATACAAAGGGTTCACATCTAGATGCAAACCATTCATCAATTCCAAAAATAGACAGGCCAGAGTTAAATTTGCTGAAAAACACCTCCAGAAGCCAGCTCAGTTCTGGAAAAGTATTCTATGGACAGATGAGACAAAGATCAACCTGTACCAGAATGAAGGGAAGCCAAAAGTTTTGAGAAGAAAGGGAACAGCACATGATCCAAGGCACACCACACCCTCTGTAAAACATGGTGGAGGCAACGTGATGGCATGGGCATGCATGGCTTTCAATGGCACTGGGTCACTTGTGTTTATTGATGACATAACAGCAGACAAGAGTAGCCGGATGAATTCTGAAGTGTACCGGGATATACTTTCAGCCCAGATTCAGCCAAATGCTGCAAACTTGATTGGACGGCGCTTCATAGTACAGATGGATAATGACCCCAAGCATACAGCCAAAGCTACACAGGAGTTCATGAGTGCAAAAAAGTGGAACATTCTTCAATGGCCAAGTCAATCACCAGATCTTAACCCAATTGAGCATGCATTTCACTTGCTCAAATCCAGACTTAAGAGGGAAAGACCCACAAACAAGCAAGACCTGAAGGCTGCGGCTGTAAAGGCCTGGCAAAGCATTAAGAAGGAGGAAACCCAGCGCATCGTGATGTCCATGGGTTCCAGACTTAAGGCAGTGATTGCCTCCCAAGGATTCGCCACAAAATTTTGAAAATAAAAATATTTTGTTTGGGTTATGTTTATTTGTCCAATTACTTTTGACCTCCTAAAATGTGGAGTGTTTGTAAAGAAATGTGTACAATTCCTACATTTTCTAACACATATTTTTGTTCAACCCTTCAAATTAAACGTTACAATCTGCACTTGAATTCTGTTGTAGAGGTTTCATTTCAAATCCAATGTGGTGGCATGCAGAGCCCAACTTGCGAAAATTGTGTCACTGTCCAAATATTTCTGGCCCTGACTGTATACTTTGGTACTGTCACTGCCAAATCCACAATAACAGAATTATTATTAGGTGCCACCACCAATTGTTTATACAGGCCGACTGGACATTGGTTTCAGGTAGTGTATGGATTCACTGTGCGGTTTACAGAGCAAAAGGAGCAAAACTATTAAATTTTATATTTAATCCAGAAACATAAGCAGTGCTTCCAGAAAATAGATAATACAAAATATTTTTCAGCGGGACAAAACAACACAGGATATACATTCACATAAAATAAAGGATAAACAAAAGAACATAATTCTAAGCCTGACGTCACTTCAATGGCTTCAGATTTAAGGAGGGAGGTACTCCAGAAAGAAAACAGACAGAACCTCATTTAGCAGTAACACTAGGGACTGACAAAATTTGGCATTTACCTTTTATTAGCTCCTAAGCTACACCCTCACACCTCCCCTTAATGACTCATAACAGGGATGGTCATGGCATGTGGCTTCAATTTCAGAAAATTATGAGATTCCCAATTTCCTGGATATCCTGACCCCTGGATGTCACAGGCAAAAGATATTACTGCTATTTTTTCTATTACGATTTTATCTTTACATAGAGACCAAATTTGACAGGTGTAGCCTAGTCTATCAGGTAATTATTCAATTGGAGAGATTCTGGTCATTGTCCAGAGACGTGAAAACATGCTTTGCGTTCGCCACATTACGTTTTCCTATCTGCTAGATTGACGCAGTTCACATAAACCTCTCTTCTTAATTTCTAATAAGCAGAGAAAGGCAAGACCGAGATCTTTACGTTTCTCCTAGGTTTTTATCTTGGTGGTAAATCTGCTTCTGCACATTCCTGGTGCTATGGTCTCACCTCTGTTAGCCATTAGGAGTTTCCTTAATTACCTGATTTCAAAGGAGAGGGTCAGCTACATAGTGTCATGTGGAGACAACGTGTAGAGTGCAAGCTCTTTCCCTCATCTATGCAAGGGTTTTAATTTTCTCTATGACAATTTAAATCTCTGTTCTTTGGATAAGCAAGGTAGAAGTAATTAATAAAATATAACTTTTTATAACTTTTATATTTTATCAATTACTTCTACCTTGCTTATCCAAATTACACTTTGATTGGTAGCCCTATACATATTAGTAATCTCTGTACTCCTCCTCTGCTGTTACAGTACATTATCCATCGTTGCTTTTGCAGCACATCATTCACTTCTGTTTTTATAGTATGTTTGCCTCATTTATTGTTGCAGCATATTCGCCACCTCACTTGTTACAGCACATTCTCCATCTATAAGGAAAATTCTACACCTTTTTTGCAGCACATTCTCCACTCTTCTGTTGCAGCACATTCTCCTTCTCTTTTGTTACAACACATTCTTCTCCTTTATTGCAACAGAAGCTGTACATTATCCCCTTCTGTTCCAGCAGCACATTCTCTTCTCAGTTGTTGCAGCACATTCTCCTCCTCTGTTGTTGCAGCAGCAGCAGCAGCACATTCTCCTCCTCTGTTTTTGCAGCAGCACATTCTTCTTTGTTTTTGCAGCACTTTCTGCACCTCAATGGTTGAAGCACATTCTCCACCTTAGTTGTGTCAGCACATTCTCCACCTCGGTACCTGCAGCATATTCTCCTCTATTGTTACAGCACATTCTCCACCTCTATTCTTGCATCACATTTTCCTCCTCTGTTGTTGCTGCACATTCTTCTCCTCCTGTTTCTGCAGCACATTATTCATCTCAGTTTTTGCAGCACATTCTCCACTACTGTTCTTGCAGCACATTTTCCCCCTCTGTTTTTGCAGCACATCCTCTTCCTGTTGCAGCACAGTCACCTCTGTTCTTACAGCACATTATCACCCTGTGTTGTTATATAACATACTCTCCATCTTTTTGGTGTAGTACATTCTCCACTGTACACAAACCACTATTTTATTACAGACCTCTTGTACTGCAGACCATTTTTTACTGCTACTGTTGCAGCACATTTACCACCTTTTTGTTGCAGCACATTTACCACCTTTTTGTTGCAGCACATTTACCACCTTTTTGTTGCAGCATATTTACCACCTTTTTGTTGCAGCACATTTGCCACCTTTTTGTTGCAGCACATTTGCCACCTTTTTGTTGCAGCACATTTGCTACCTTTTTGTTGCAGCACATTTACCACCTTTTTGTTGCAGCACATTTACCACCTTTTTGTTGCAGCACGTTCTACATGCTAATGTTGCTGGCCGTTCTCAATTTCTTCAACTGCATTTGTCTTTATATCATCCAGAATTAAATAATCACAGAAGTTGTAATCTAAGTTATATACCACCCTGACTCATGGAAAGTGATGCCCTCCATTCATGGTGTCACTTCGGAAGCTAGATTTCCTCATCTTAATCCTGCAGATGGAGAATCCCTGCTTGGAGGTAAAGGTTACTGTGTAATTGGCAATATATTTAATATTTCGAAAAGAAAATCCAAAATATTTCATTCTTGAACCTTCCACATGACCTCTGATTCCTGATGATCACACCATGTTCCTTGCTGTTATTTGACAATTGACACCATCGCTTGTCTTGGTTTTCCCATTCAATCTTCTCTGTCTCATAAATTATACTGTACTGAGACAGAAAAGAAGCCGGAAACAACAGATTTTGTAAAGAATAATATAAAGTGTTAATCGATAACCCTGTATGTTCTCCACAGAACCATCAGTGACAGGCCATTAAATGGATTTTTGGATGTCAGCTCATAAGAAATGGTTTTTACAAAAACAAAGTGGAGTAAAACCGGACGTCTCCCTGCTCGTAATTCTATATTGTTCACAGAATTGGAAAAGTATCATATAATGCATTTGATTGATTTAAGCATTGAAGCTTATAATTAGGGATCATCGAATAACTTCGGATAAGCATTTATAAAAAGCTATTTGATCATACCAACTTATAATGTATTTTCCCTTACATTAAATGTGTGGCTTTCTATATAGCTAGCAAGCCTTTAGCTTTTGTGATCTAAAGATCAAACACAAGCTACTATAATATCAAACTGCTCACTATTTACAAAAATATAACTACTATAATACTGCTCCTATATACAATAATATAACTACTATAATACTGACCCCTATATACAAGAATATAACTACTATAATACTGCCCCTATGTACAAGAATATAACTACTATAATACTGCTCCTATGTACAAGAATATAACTACTATAATACTGCTCCTATGTACAAGAATATAACTACTATAATACTGCCCCTATGTACAATAATATAATTACTATAATACTGCTCCTATATACAATAATATAACTACTATAATACTGACCCCTATGTACAAGAATATAACTACTATAACACTGCTCCTATGTACAAGACTATAACTACTATAATACTGCTCCTATATACAAGAATATAACTACTATAATACTGCCCCTATGTACAAGAATATAACTACTATAATACTGCCCCTATGTACAAGAATATAACTACTATAATACTGCCCCTATGTACAAGAATATAACTACTATAATACTGCCCCTATGTACAAGAATATAACTACTATAATACTGCTCCTATATACAAGACTATAACTACTATAATACTGCCCCTATGTACAAGAATATAACTACTATAATACTGTTCCTATGTACAAGAATATAACTACTATAATACTGCCCCTATATACAAGAATACAACTATATAATACTGCCCCTATGTACAAGAATATAACTACTATAATACTGCTCCTATATACAAGAATACAACTACTATAATACTGCCCCTATGTACAAGAATATAACTACTATAATACTGCCTCTATGTACAAGAATATAACTACTATAATACTGCTCCTATGTACAAGAATATAACTACTATAATACTGCCCTTATGTACAAGAATATAACTACTATAATACTGCTCCTATGTACAAGAATATAACTACTATAATACTGCCCCTATGTACAAGAATATAACTACTATAATACTGCCCCTATGTACAAGAATATAACTACTATAATACTGCCCCTATGTACAAGAATATAACTACTATAATACTGCCCTTATGTACAAGAATATAACTACTATAATACTGCCCCTATGTACAAGAATATAACTACTATAATACTGCCCCTATGTACAAGAATATAACTACTATAATACTGCCCTATGTACAAGAATAAAACTACTATAATACCGCCCCCTATGTACAAGAATATAACTACTATAATACTGCTCCTATGTTCAAGAATATAACTACTATAATACTGCCCCCTATGTACAAGAATATAACTACTATAATACTGCCCTATGTACAAGAATATAACTACTATAATACTGCCCCATGTACAAGAATATAACTACTATAATACTGCCCTATGTACAAGAATATAACTACTATAATACTGCCCCTATGTACAAGAATATAACTACTATAATACTGCCCCTATATACAGGAATATAACTACTATAATACTGCCCCTATGTACAAGAATATAACTACTATAATACTGCTCCTATATACAAGAATACAACTACTATAATACTGCCCCTATGTACAAGAATATAACTACTATAATACTGTTCCTATGTACAAGAATATAACTACTATAATACTGCCCCTATATACAAGAATACAACTACTATAATACTGCCCCTATGTACAAGAATATAACTACTATAATACTGCTCCTATATACAAGAATACAACTACTATAATACTGCCCCTATGTACAAGAATATAACTACTATAATACTGCCCTTATGTACAAGAATATAACTACTATAATACTGCTCCTATGTACAAGAATATAACTACTATAATACTGCCCCTATGTACAAGAATATAACTACTATAATACTGCCCCTATGTACAAGAATATAACTACTATAATACTGCCCCTATGTACAAGAATATAACTACTATAATACTGCCCTTATGTACAAGAATATAACTACTATAATACTGCCCCTATGTACAAGAATATAACTACTATAATACTGCCCCTATGTACAAGAATATAACTACTATAATACTGCCCCTATGTACAAGAATATAACTACTATAATACCGCCCCCTATGTACAAGAATATAACTACTATAATACTGCTCCTATGTTCAAGAATATAACTACTATAATACTGCCCCCTATGTACAAGAATAACTACTATAATACTGCCCTATGTACAAGAATATAACTACTATAATACTGCCCCATGTACAAGAATATAACTACTATAATACTGCCCCTATGTACAAGAATATAACTACTATAATACTGCCCCTATGTACAAGAATATAACTACTATAATACTGCCCCTATATACAGGAATATAACTACTATAATACTGCCCCCTATGTACAAGAATATAACTACTATAATACTGCTCCTATGTACAAGAATATAACTACTATAATACTGCCCCTATGTACAAGAATATAACTACTATATTACCGACAACCTATCTCTGAAGGTAGCCAGCAAGGACTCGTTGTTCCAGGATAATTCGGACGAGAGAGTGTGGAACCGAACAGCATACTGAGCCACCGTGAGCATTCCTTGAAGTAGGCGGAGCAGGGCGGAAGCTGTCGACTTAACATGACCAGGTTCATCAAAGGTCCTGCAAAATGCTTCTAGAAAAGACTGGAGATCATTAACCAGGGGGTCCCCTCTCTTCCATAGAGGGTTCAGCCAGGCAAGGGCCTCTCCGGCAAGGTGTGACATTATAAAGCCCACCTTGGCTCTGTCAGAAGCAAACATATGCCCCAGGATTTCAGAAGTTCAGCGTGCACTGATTGATGAAACCCCGACACTGAGTGGGATCGCCATGGAAGCGGGTGGGGGCTGCAAGGCGAGGACCTCTACTTGCCGTGCAGGCGGGTACCTGGGTGCCGGTAGACGAGTCGGTCACAGTCGGGGACCGCAGGAAATTATTATTTTATTATTATTATTTATTATTATTATAGCACCATTTAATCCATGGCGCTTTACATGTGAGGTGGGGTATACATAGTAAATACAAGTACAGTAATCTTAGACAATACAAGTTACGACTGGTACAGGAGGAGAGTACCCTGCCCGTGAGGGCTCACAATCTACAGGGGATGGGTGAGGATACAGTAGGTGAGGGTAGAGCTTGTCGTGCAGCGGTTTGGTGGATCGGTGGTTACTGCAGGTTGTAGGCTTGTCGGAAGAGGTCGGTCTTCAGGTTCTTTTTGAAGGTTTCCATGGTTGTCGAGAGTCTGAAATGTTGGAGTAGAGAGTTCCAGAGTAGGGGGGAAGCGCGGGAGAAATCTTATATGCGATTGTGGGAAGAGGAGATAAGAGGGGAGTAGAGAAGGAGATCTTGTGAGGATCGGAGGTTGCGTGCAGGTAGGTACCGGGAGACGAGGTCACAGATGTATGGAGGACACAGGTTGTGGATGGCTTTGTATGTCATGATTAGGGTTTTGAACTGGAGGGAATCCATGCGAGTAGATTAGCTGCGAAGATAAGTCGTGATCTTATCCTGTTGATCCCTTAGACGGGTCACCTCTTGGCAAAGCTCCACAGTCGGAGGTCTCTGGGATCCAGCGGGTTCCATGGCCGGAGCAATCTGTAACGAATGGAAGCGGAGTCACAGGTGATGACGTTCACATTCGCTTTTTATTTTTGAGTGGAACCTCGAGACCTCGGTCCGGGGGGCTCCGAAGGGGGCGTAACTGGTGAGCCCCTGGTATCCGTAGTAAGGTCCCTCGAACAGGACCAGAGTGGTATACCTGGGGACACAGGTGCTACCTCCAATTAGACCCCGGACACATGGCAGCTGTTCCAGCGGGACAAACGGGTAAACAGATATTACAGATATGGTGGAGCTGACTGGCGGACATAAGGTATATGAGGTGACGCTGGCTCTGGTGAGGATAGTCAGGTTCCGGGTAGACGGTAGGAAGCTGTCTCCAGCAACTTTAGCTTTGTCCACGGGTTTGGATGGTGAGTGGCGGAACGGGATGGCACTTAAGTATATAGGTACAGATGTCATCTAGGATAGTCGAACAACAGGTCACTGATATTCTGCAGAAACAAACAGTATAAGCAGATTGCCATAAGCGGAATGCTATAACAGAGCAGACAGAGCAAGGACAGAACCGGGTTTAGCAAGAGTAGATACTCGTTGCTCCGTCACCCCCCCATGGCGGAGTGGCCAGAAATAGTAATCAGTGCGCTGCCATTGGTTAATTGATATTTTCAAAAAATGCACGCTGTCCCTTTAAGAGACCAGAGGGAAGCGCGCTCACGTCCTAAGCATTCTCCCTTGAGGCCTGCTGGCAGCATGCCAGGAAGTAGAGGAGAGAGAAGCAGCAGTAGGACGCCGAGGGACAGACAGAGAGCGAGGATCCTGACCAGGACTTCGCAGAGGTACAGAGGCAGCCTCGGAGCAGGAATGGGTGAAGGGCCAGAACTGGGGGCAGTGCCAGAACCGGGACCGGGTGTAACAGAACTACTATAATACTGCCTCCTATGTACAAGAATAGAACTACTATAATACTGCCCCCCTGTGTACAAGAATATAACTACTATAATACTGCCCCTATGTACAAGAATATAACTACTATAATACTGCCCCTATGTACAAGAATATAACTACTATAATACTGCTCCTATGTACAAGAATATAACTACTATAATACTGCTCCTATGTACAAGAATATAAGAATATAACTACTATAGTACTGCCCCTTGTGTACAAGAATAAAACTACTATAATACTGCCACTATGTACAATAATATGACTACTATAATACTGCTCCTATGCACAAGAATATAACTACTATAATACTGCCCCTATGTACAAGAATATAACTACTATAATACTGCTCCTATGGACAGGAATATAACTACTATAATACTGCCCCCTATGTACAAGAATATAACTACTATAATACTGCGCCCTATGTACAAGAATATAACTACTTTAATACTGCCCCTATGTACAAGAATATAACTACTATAATACTGCTCCTATGTACAAGAATATAACTACTATAATACTGCCACTATGTACAATAATATGACTACTATAATACTGCTCCTATGCACAAGAATATAACTACTATAATACTGCCTCCTATGTACAAGAATAGAACTACTATAATACTGCCCCCCTGTGTACAAGAATATAACTACTATAATACTGCCCCTATGTACAAGAATATAACTACTATAATACTGCCCCTATGTACAAGAATATAACTACTATAATACTGCTCCTATGTACAAGAATATAACTACTATAATACTGCTCCTATGTACAAGAATATAAGAATATAACTACTATAGTACTGCCCCTTGTGTACAAGAATAAAACTACTATAATACTGCCACTATGTACAATAATATGACTACTATAATACTGCTCCTATGCACAAGAATATAACTACTATAATACTGCCCTATGTACAAGAATATAACTACTATAATACTGCTCCTATGGACAGGAATATAACTACTATAATACTGCCCCCTATGTACAAGAATATAACTACTATAATACTGCGCCCTATGTACAAGAATATAACTACTTTAATACTGCCCCTATGTACAAGAATATAACTACTATAATACTGCTCCTATGTACAAGAATATAACTACTATAATACTGCTCATATGTACAAGAATATAACTACTATAATACTGCCCCTATGTACAAGAATATAACTACTATAATACTGCCCCTATGTACAAGAATATAACTACTATAATACTGCCCTTATGTACAGCATATAACTACTATAATACTGCTCCTATTTACAAGAATATAACTACTATAATACTGCTCCTATGGACAGGAATATAACTACTATAATACTGCCCCTATGTACAAGAATATAACTACTATAATACTGGCCCTATGTACAAGACTATAACTACTATAATACTGCCCCTATGTACAAGAATATAACTACTATAATACTGCCCTTATGTACAAGAATATAACTACTATAATACTGGCCCCTATGTATAAGAATATAACTACTATAATACTGCTCCTATGGACAGGAATATAACTACTATAATACTGCCCTTATGTACAAGAATATAACTACTATAATACTGCCCCTATGTAAAGAATATAACTACTATAATACTGGCCCCTATGTACAGAATATAACTACTATAATACTGCCCTTATGTACAAGAATATAACTACTATAATACTGCCCCTATGTACAAGAATATAACTACTATAATACTGGCCCTATGTACAAGAATATAACTACTATAATACTGCCCTAATGTACAAGAATATAACTACTATAATACTGCTCCTATGTAATAGAATATAACTACTATAATACTGCCCCTATGTACAGGAATATAACTACTATAATACTGCCCCTATGTACAGGAATATAACTACTATAATACTGCTCCTATATACAAGAATATAACTACTATAATACTGCTCCTATGTACAAGAATATAACTACTATAATACTGCCCCTATGTACAAGAATATAACTACTATAATACTGCCCTAATGTACAAGAATATAACTACTATAATACTGCTCCTATGTAATAGAATATAACTACTATAATACTGCCCCTATGTACAGGAATATAACTACTATAATACTGCTCCTATGTACAAGAATATAACTACTATAATACTGCTCCTATGTACAGAATATAACTACTATAATACTGCCCCTATGTACAGGAATATAACTACTATAACACTCCTTGTACTCTCCTACTATACTGTGTGTTGTTGGGGTTATTCCTCTTTCTTTGTCTGTTTCCCCTCCTCACACCAGTGATCTCATTTCGCCTCGTTGCCCTTTGTTTTTTTCTCTTGGCTTTTATTAGTCAGGCCTTGTAAGAAGTTTGAACTTTCCTTCATTGAATTCCCCTGACCTTTCTATAGTTAGATAGAATTCCAGTCATTTTACCCTCAACCTTTATTTTTAACCCAAATCAGGATCACTTTCCATCAGTCGCTGATCTGAATCCTCTATGCAAAAATAATTAGAGATAAAGTTGTACCCTTCAGAAGTTTTGTGCCATTAATCAGCGCTGCCAGCCCCGAGCGCCGGGCGAATGCCGCGGACAGATTATTGTTTTATACAGGCAGCTCCACAGTCAGAACCGTGTGATAAGAACGAAACTGCATTTATCTTAATTACCAGTTTCATATAATGCATAGATTTTCTCCTCTGCTTCAGAGACAGTCGCTTTTCAGTCTTTTTCACCTGAAAAATAATTCAAAATCTGGTTCTGTTCTAACGCCTCTATTATCGGAGGTCTAGTAGACCCTTTACTCTAGTGCTCCACGGTGAACTTTTAGTTATGGAACCTTGGACCTTCACTTTATACACTGGTATACAGTGGATCTGATTCATCACTAGCATTTTTTAAGTCTCTTTTCTGTTTTTGTCATGTGGTTTTCTCCTATTTTTTTTTTTTGCATAAAATTCTTCAAAATTCATAAATTTTGCCCCAAATCAATTTTTTATTATTATTATTTATTTTTGTCATGTCCTGTTTTGCATGTTGCGGTAAAAGGCACAAAATATTGCGGCAAAATGTTTGGCTTATATAAAGTCACTCCGGGAATTAGTGGGTGGGAATGATTAGAGTAAATTTTCACCAAATTTTGCAACTTTTTAAAACAGTAGAAAACATCTGGAAAACAAAAGCAATTCCAAAAATAAAAAAAAGAAAACAAGTCAAAACAGGTGAACACATGTAAAATAGAAATTAGGATAGAAATTAAAAGAAGAAAAAGGAAAAATTGAAAAACAGGTCAAATACACACAAAAAAGATAATAAAGGTGCTATTGTTATAATGTTCAAGTTGACAGCGGCCAACCAATTACCCATCACGGTCGCAGGGGTGGTCTGGATGCAAACTACCATGTGTGGCAAAGATGTGTGCCAAAAAGGAGTAGTGTTGACCACCGGAGACCCTGGCAATGATGCTAGGGATGAATGTGCTGAAGGAACTTGGGACCATCCTAGTCACATGATCCTCTTTTCAATCAATGGAGCCCACGCACCACTCAAAGGAAGGTGTTCCAACAACTGATACGGGTAGCCCAGGCTCAAGAAACATCGAGAGAAGGAAAAGTCCTGGGGAAGGTGGTCGTTCCGGTCGCTTCCAAACTCGTTTTGCCGCCTGGCCAGAATGTGTTCACGCTGCCCATGCAAGCCTGTACACCCCTCGAAGGAGTGGAAGTCCAGATAGAGCCAGCCCTAATAGATCAACTGTCTTCAGGACTCCTCGTTGCTCGGACATTAGCCACCGTCCATGATGGTAACGTAGTGGTGTGGTGTGTCAACCTAGGGGAAGATGATCTCACACTCTCGCCCAAGAGTGAAGTGGCGCAAGTACTGGGAATGCCAGAAGTACTGACGTAACCAGAGGCTGTTCAGTTAGCGGTGAACCAAGGAGATCCCTGGACTGTAACCGTCACCATGTCCTCAGAGCCTTCGTCCAGAGTAGGGCGCTGGATCCTAGAACAGATGTGGGCTGAATTGACGGGACTCTCGTTGCAACAGGTACAACAGGTAGAAGCTATGCTGGGGTGTTACCAGGATGTTTTTGCCTGCCATGATGATGATTTTGGATGCACCACAGTCAGAATTCACGAGATTTCCACAAGAAATGCCGCACTGATTCGAAAGCGCTATCGACAGATCCCGCCGCAAATGTTCCAGCAAGTGAAAAAAATGTTGGCACACATGCTGCAGTGTAAGGTCATCTGGGAGAGCCAGAGCCCGTGCGCAGCCCCCATTGTTCTAGTTCGGAAGGACAGAACCCTGTGTTTTTGTGTTGACTACCAGTGACTCAATGCCTGTACAGTGCAGGACTCTTATCCCCTACCGAGAATTGAGGAGTCGTTGTCTGCCCTGGAAAAAGCCAAGTACTTCTCGTCATTAAATCTGGCCAGTGGATATTGGCAAGTGCCCATGATTGAGCAAGACCGGCCGAAGACAGTGTTCATACTGCCTATGGGGTTGTTCAAATTCAACCGGATGCCCTTTGGTCTTACCAACGCACCTGGAATCTTTCAGCGGCTGATGGAGCGGTGTTTCGGAGACCTGAACTTTGAAGCTACCCTCATTTATCTGGACGACATCATTGTCTATGCAGCTACTTTTGAAGAGCATCTCCCGTGGCTGGAGCAGGTGTTGAGTCGGTTGCCGAAGCACGGCCTGAAAGTGAAACCTCAGAAATGCCACCTTTTCCGCAAGCAGCTTGAATATCTCGGACATGATGGGGTGAGACCTGCGAGTGAGAAGATAATGGCAGTACAGGACTGGCCCACTCCAAAGACAGTGAAGGACATGCGGGCCTTTCTGGTACTTACGGGGTACTATCGACGGTTTGTGAAAGACTTCACTCGCATTGTTAATCCACTGCTGGAGTTATTGAAAGGAGTGCCGTCTGGTGCGAAGAATCAGGTCATCCAGTGGGGGGATAGCCAGGAGGAAGTCTTTTGAGCCCTGAAGCTGGCCCTGACTGAGGCACCCATACTGGCCTTTGCATATTTCTCTCAGCCTTTCATCCTTCACACTGATGGAAGTCTCCAGGGATTAGGGGCGTTATTGTCACAGGTATAAGCCGGAAAGGAACGAGTGATTGCCTACACCAGTCGATCTCTCCATGACTCAGAACAAAACCCAGACAACTATAGTTCGTTTAAGCTTGAATTACTGGCATTAGTGTGGGCGATGACCAAGAAGTTTGCCAAGTACCTGTCGGGATCCAAAGTCTTGGTATGCACTGACAACAATCCCCTAGCCCAACTAGAAAATGCGAAACGGGGAGCCTTGAAGCAAAGATGGATGGCTCGTATGGCAAAATGTCGATATAAGATCTCATATCAAAAAGGAGCTGAGAATACACATGCCGATGCCCTGTCCAGGGTGACCCACGAGCGACCTGGCCATGACCGAGACGAAGAATTGGAGACAGAGGAGATCCCTGGGATCCGAAACCTCGCCAGGATGCTGGCAACGATGCGGGAACAGGTCGAAGAAGCATCGGGAAAACACCTGTTGGGATGACCTCGAGATGACTGGGTGTGGCTTAAGTAGGAAGACAGAACTCGCACAGTTGAGACAATGGGTGGCCTAAAACAACTCCCCAGCCAGAGCAAGCAAGACGCCTTGTCCCCAGGAATGTTGAAGATTCTCCGACAACGGGAGAGGCTCCAATTGGAAGATGGTTTGCTGTATCGGAAGGTACAGTTGGTCCGAGAATTGGGAGTCACCTTGCAAGTGGTACTCCCTGAAAAGGTGATCAGTGAGGTGGCCAAGGAATCCCATGTAAGAGGAGCTCACTTTGGTCCGGAGAAGGCGTTTCAGCGGTTGCAGAAGCTGGTCTATCATCCCCGACTGAAGACTGCAGTGGAAGAGGCCTGTCGACAATGTTGAAGTTGTGAATTAGCTAAACCTCCCAAGCAGAGAACCCCTACGCAGACTATTGTGACCTTTGCTCCCCTGGAACTGTTAATGATCGACTACTTGACCATGGGTCCCGCTCATCTCGGATATGAACATTGTCTTGTGATGACCGATCATTTCACTAAGTTTGCTGTGGTGACTCCGACCCGGAATCAGACGGCTGAGTCAGCTGTGTATGGATGCCCGAAAAGGATCCATTCTGACCAAGGCGCTTGCTTTCAAAGTCGGGATTGAAAAGTCCAGGACAACACCTTATCATCCACAGGGGAATGGAGCCTGTGAATGTTTCAACCGGACGCTGATTCAGATGTTGAGAACGTTGGAGGAAGACAGGAAAGTCCGTTGGCCCAAGTATGTCGCTATGTTGGTCTGTGTGTTCAACAACCGAGTGCACAGTGCAACCGGATACACGCCATACACCCTGCTGTTCGGCCGAAAAGGACGAGAGATTACCGAGCTAGAGTTGGACCCAGAGGATGACTACCCAGGACGGGTGTGTCCACCTGGGCCCGTGAACATCGACATCGCTTGCAGACTCTACAGACCTAGTTTCGGGAACTTGAGCACCATGAGGCGATGCCCTTGGCAGGGACAGCTCTCAAGGCTGGAGACCGAGTATTGGTCCAAGATAAGTGACCACGAGGCAAGTTAGAGCATCGATGGGAAGAAACTACGTATCAGGTGAAACGCTGAATTGTACCTAATGGTCCCGTTTATGAAGTTTCAGCCTGAGGGGGAAGAAGGTGCCCCTACTCAAGTGGTCCACTGAAGCATGCTACGTCCTTGCCTGTCACGAGACCCTGAAAGAGAAGAGGGAGCGCCAAGTGTTCCCAAAATGTCCACTCCAGCGCCTTCGATTGTGACGAAGCAGAACCGCCTGCCTCACCCCCTGATTTGGATGGTCTGCAACCCACTGGCTCAGAGGAAGTGCGAGAACCTGAAACTCCTGAGATGGCTGCTCCATTGAACCGGACGAGTCCCATCCTCAATTGCTCAACCTGACTCGACCACCCAACCTGACTTACGCCACACAGAACGAACGACAGCTGTAATACCTCCTAATCGTTATGAACAAGACCAATTTATTTGGCAACGGATCATTCAAGAGATGGAGGAGTGTCAGCGTCTACTGCACGAACTCTCGCCCGTGGAATGGCGAGCTAAAGGAGAGATGGAGTGTAAAGAGGAAGACCAGGGTGCCAGTACCTGCACTGAGCTGGGTCCAGAACTGTTGAGTCTGCCTCCCATGTTGCCTGGGGGAAGTAATGAGGGACCGGACCAACCTCATGACTCGGGTAGGAGGGGCAAGATAAAAGAAAAAGCACGCAGCAGCAGGCAGCTTGGCGGGAATCTGCAGCAGTGCACAGCTGGGTGAGCAGCGTGCTCCGTCCCTGAGTACCGGCACCTTGACAGGGACCGCCGAGGAGAGAGGTTCCGTGTGCCCAGTGACTGTAAGAGTGAGAGGTGCCGTGCACTCAGTGACCATGAGTACCGCGCACGTGCGGAGGAGAGAAGGCCGAGTACGGACATAGTTTTGTGGCCTTCCCTGCTGATCGCTGTATGCCAGCTCACGTTTGACTCTGGGAACGCTGCGGCCTTGTTTGCTTTGGCAGCATAAGTTCCTGGACTAGTGGCTCAGTGGAAGGTACTAGAGACCGACCGCTGCCATCAGAAGACGGATCATCGTTCCAAGGATCTGTTCCGACACGCACCACAATTGTGGATACCAAGGCTATGGGGTACTCGGAGCCGAGCCCATGGGCATCTATGGGAGTTGTCACTGGTAGCGGTGGCTCGGTCCGTGGCCCTGGCGGTCGTGCAATGGGGGAGTATTTACAGGGGATTATTTAGGATAGGTAGTTCGTGACGCCACCTGTGGTATCTGGTTAATTGAACCAGCGCTGCTATGAGGACTTTCACAGGGGATGTTATGGGGCAGCTGGGTGGTAAGTCTCCCACAGGCGAGACGGGTCCCTGGAAGTCTATGGTGGAGATGATGCAGGGTGTAGTAATAATTCAGTCACACACAAGGTAGTTCCTTTTCATACCTTTTACTGATGGTGGTTCAAGCAGATCCCGGGGAGCTGGTCAGGGTGGAGAGTGCACATTCCGGTAACAGTTGAGCAGGTTAGAGGCCTCCTTAACTTCAAAATGTACATGTGAGTCCAACTTGCCTGAAGCGAAGTTAACTCTGAATCTCCAGCTTTCTCTATAGCCGTACTGCCCGGCCAACGTTGTGGTGGAGCCTTCTGAGTGATGAAACTAAGTCCTTACTTTTGCTTGGCCTAGCTCAAAGTCCCTGTTCCACCTGACTCCGGTTACGTATTGACACTTTGGGCTGCTCTCTGCGACCTGTAGTCCAGATGCCTCCGGTTTTCTTGTTACTATGCCTGAAACAGTAGCAACGCTTCGGACCCCGGTGTCCGGCAATTTAGTGCAGACAATCCAATACCTAAAGCACTTCTCTGTCTTCTCCACTGTGCCCTTCGCCCTGCTTTCCGCTCTTAACATAAACACTGGTGGCTTTTGTGGAATAATGTCAGCTTCATCCAGAGCTCGCTGCACAGCTCTCAGTTTCCTCCAAAGTCCCACAGGACCGAGACTGAATGGCTGCTCTGTCCTTGAGACAGAAGCTAACAGGCTGAACTCCACTGAACACTAAGCTCCACACAGACTGATCTTATCTCAGACAGATAACTATCCAGGGGATGACTCACTCCTGAGCCTCCCGGAGCTAACTGACTGACTACACTGTCCGAAGACAGGAAACTGTCTGAACTCAGATTGCTAAGTGTCACTTCCTCTTGTACCCCTGATGGGTGTGTCTAAAAGTGTGAGTGAAGTGCATATCAAGCTTTTGCTGTTACCTTCCTGTGCACTCTCCTGGACTTTATGTGTGCCTGCATAGCTGGGCTACACATCCCCCCTTGGTAAAACACAGCACTCCCGGGCTGTAAAAAAACAAAAAGAACATTTTGTTTTGCATTAACAACAACATTATAACTCTTCCCATCCGGGAGGTACGACTTCTTTAACGTTACAATTTGTACAATAAAGAGTACAAAAGTATCAAAATATCAAGATATCAAATGTGTTCATATATACAAGATACTTGTGGAGGACCCGCACCAAAAACCTCCCACGTGGGTCCTGGGTGGGCTGCAGGACTTCTGACTGCAGACCTCACTCTAGGCCCACCATACGGGTTTTTCTTCAGAGGTTGATAGTAATGGTTTCGTGTCAAACCAAGATAAAGCACCGTAGCGCAACTATTTACAAGTGAAAGTTTTTGGGCTGGCAGAGTCCACAGCCACGCAGTCCATTGGCATGGTTAAAACACATTGATATATATAAATTTTAAACTTTATACATTTGGTCAATGACAATAAACCCTGTCTGGGTCTTGCTAACTAGTCTACTAGGACTACTCCTGATAGCGAATAGGTAGTTTACCTTTAGTGATACGTTCTGACCTACGTGGGGTAGCGTCAGGTATGGTATTCTCTAACCTTTCTGTTCTGCGTAACGGCAAACGATAATACTGTCTCAACCTTTCTATGGATCTGGCAAGCGTGCTAGTGACTGGACGAGGCGGTACTGCTTCACCAGCTTCACCAAGGGATTCCACTTCTGTTGGCGCTGCTTCTTGCGGGTCCGCTTCTTGGAGTTCTAACGGTTGAGGGTCTCCCGGAACAGGTTCTTCTGGAACTGGCTCTACTGGCACAATTGGTATGACCGGTTGTAGAGACTCCTCTTGCGGTTGATAAAACTGCAGCACAGGAATAATTACAGCGTCTCCTAATCTGGGCCAATCTGCAGGTAAATCTCCCAAATCCGTGTGTATGACCGCTTCAGCACTCTCTTCTTGATGAACAACAGGGTTTTCTTCACGGAGCTTTAATGGGCCAGGACACAACTTCACATGATCTCTAGACACAGTTGCCGTCGTTTTTCCTCCATCCTTGCTGATGGTACAGACCTTGCTGTTATCGAAATTGGAATTTTGCACAACATACGGCTCCTGTTCCCACTGATCATCCAACTTGTGTGTTCTTCTTTTCCTTTTGAGCACCATCTCTCCAGGCATTAAAGGCTTAGCGGGAGCATTTTTGTTATAGTTCATCTCTTGCTTTTCTCTTACTTTGTTGAGACTGTCTTCTACGCAGGCTTGTACTCTCTTGTACTGTTCCTGTCGAGTTGTGTCCCAATCTTCAGCACTGTCATCAGCCTCTGGTTCTACCACACCGAGTTCTAAGTCCATAGGCAGCCTTCCCGGTCTTGCTCTCATAAGGTAGGCTGGAGTGCAGTTGGTGGAACTTACTGGTATGTGGTTGTACAAGTCGACCAGGTCAGGTAACAAGTCTGGCCACCGATTTCTTTCTTCCAGTGGTACAGTTTTCAGTAAGTCGATGACAATGTGATTCATTTTTTCACAAAGGCCGTTGGTCTGAGGGTGGTATGGTGTTGTTCTGATCTTTTTACATCCATACAATTGACAGAATTCCTGAAACAGTTCAGCTTCAAAGGCTGGACCTCGATCAGTCAGTACCTGCTCTGGATATCCGTGTGGTCTGCAGAAACTTGCTTGGAAGGTTCTTGCTGCTGTCTCTGCTGTCATATCTTTGACAGGGGCGACCACCAGAAACCGGGAATAGTGATCCACCATGGTCAGGGCATATGTGTATCCTGACCTGCTTGGGGACAACTTGACGTGATCCAATGCCACGATCTCCAAGGGACGAGTCATCCAGATAGGCTGCAAGGGTGCCTTCTGGCTACTGTAGTCTTTTCGCCTGAGGCCACAGGGTCCACAGTTCCGGCACCACTTCTCGATGGAGCTGCGCATCCCTACCCAGTAGAACCGGCACCTCAACAGGGTCTCCAGCTTTCTCCAGCCAAAGTGTCCTGCTTGATCGTGGTATGCTTCCAGCACCATTTGGATGTCTGCTCTCGGGACCACTATTTGCCAAACCATCTCATGGGTCCTTGGGTCGACGTATCTCCTGCACAACTTCTCACGGTATATGAACAACCGGCTTCTCTCGTTCCACAGGAGCTTTGCTGGCATGGATGCATCTTTCTCCAAGGAGGAACCTTCCTGTTTTATCAACTCCTTGATACGGCTGACCACGGGATCGCTGTCCTGAGTCTCCTTCCAGCTGTGATGAGGTAAAGGGTTCAACATCTCACCACACCGCTTCCTGTAGACTCGTTGCTCTTGGACCATCCCATTTCGGTGGAACGCAGGTAGCTCGATTTCTTCCAGATCGTCTGACTCTTCCTCCGTGTCAGATTCATGCGGCATTCTGGACAAGGCGTCCGCGTTAGCATTTTTACGGCCCGCTCTGTATTTGATGGTAAACTGGTAGTTTGATAACCGAGCCATCCAACGTTGCTCCATGGCTCCCAGCTTGGCTGTTTCCAGATGCGTCAAGGGGTTGTTGTCTGTAAACGCAGTGAACTTGTTGGAGGCAAGGTAATGTTTGAATCTTTCGGTAATGGCCCAGACCAGCGCCAGGAACTCCAGTTTGAAGCTGCTATAGTTTTCCGGGTTCCTCTCAGTTGGCCTGAGTTTTCTGCTGGCATATGCGATGACTTTTTCTTGGCCGTTCTGCTTCTGACTGAGGACCGCTCCTAATCCTTCGTTACTGGCATCTGTGTATAGCAGGAATGGTTGGCTGTAATCTGGGTAGGCTAAGATTTCATCGCCGGTAAGGATCTCTTTCATCTCTTTGAATGCCTCAGCTTGTTCTTTTCCCCAATTGAATGGAAGGTTTCTGCTCTTAAGAGGTTGTCCTACCAGGAGGTCCTGCAAAGGTGCCACTTTCTTAGTGTAATCTTTTACAAACCTCCTGTAGTAACCTGTTAATCCCAGGAACTGACGCACCTCTTTTAAGTTCTTCGGCTCTGGCCATTTCTGAATAGCTGTGACCTTCTCGGGGTCCGGCGCTACTCCTTCGGAACTGACAATGTGTCCCAAGTACTGTACCTTCCGTTTGAGCAGGTGGCATTTAGAGGGCTTTAGTTTCATCCCAAACTTGGACAATGACTCAAATACCTCCGCCAGGTGCTTCAGATGATCTTCATATGTCTTAGAGTACACAATTACGTCGTCCAAGTACAGCAGCACAGTTTCGAAGTTGAGATGTCCCAGACAGCTCTCCATCACCCTCTGGAATGTTCCTGGGGCACTGCTGAGACCAAAAGGCATCCTATCGAACTCGCAGAGTCCCATTGGGGTGGTGAAAGCAGTTTTCTCCCGATCCTCCTCAGCCACAGCCACTTGCCAGTACCCACTAGTAAGGTCGAGGGTAGAAAAGTAGTTAGCCGTTTTCAGAGCAGCTAAGGATTCCTCTATACGTGGTAATGGGTATGCATCTTTATGTGTTATGCGATTTACTTGTCGGTAG
>JARQOD010000006.1:443245171-443280847 GCA_033576555.1 Oophaga sylvatica
TGATGAGTAACCGCCCGTTTGTCCGGCCGTGTAGCTTCTCCTCCAGTCACTTTACTGGTAACTCCTACACTTCTGCAGCTATGGATATGCTGCTGGCACTGCTGCTGTAACTTGACTGCTTCTCCCATAGCTGTCTCACTGCTGTTCCCCCACGTTCTGGATGACTGGGCCCTCGCTTCTATACAAACGTTGCAGGGTATTTAACTTGCTCGGGCCAGAGGCCACCCAAGCTCTAAGGGCTCCCCGCCCAGACTGGCACTAACCAGGAAGCTCTCTCCCTCTAAACTAAGTGACCCCTCCTACAGTAACTATTTACATCCCAGCTAAACCTTAATTGTATAATATATGCTCTAATGCCCCATCTAGTGGCCATAACCCAGACTGCACTGTCCCTATAATATATATGGTGCAGTAACATGAAATAAACATATTTTGACATGAAATTACGCAACAACAGTACAAATATATATACATACACATATATGTTAAACATAGAACGATCTATACAATAATATATACATTAGCAGCATAGAGGGCATAAAAAGGGTTAAATCTACAACCCCTTACATCATCATGATGACATCGGTTCACCATGTCAACGATCGGGACCCCGATCCAAATTCTGTCAGCCCTCTGCCGGCTCCCGGAATCTCGTTCGATCGCAGCATTTTGCAAGTTAAAGTGTCGGGAGCGGTCTGTGACTACTCCTGGTACCTAGTGCCAGGTGCAGCTGTCAGAATCAGCTGACACCCAGCAGCGATCACCCGCACACCCCCTGTGTGCATGGGCAATTGTGCAGATGTAATAATCCGTCTCTGGTCAAATAGACCCAGGGCACATGAACGGATTATAACCTCTGATGTCAGAAAAGGGTTAAGGACGTATTGGAAGTTGTAGGTTCATGCGATACAAATGTATATGGGTCTGATCTGACATTACAATTGATGTACCATGTACTGATGGTGGTTCTAGTGCTTAATTCATGTACTGATGATGGTCCTAGTGATGTATTCATGTACTGATGGTGAACCTGGTGATATATTCATGTACTGAGGGTGGTCTTAGTGATGAATTCATGCACTAAGGGTGGTTTTGGTGATGCATTCCATTACTGATGGTGGTCCTGGTGATGTATTTCCATATTGATGGTGGTTCTTGTGATGTATGACTGTAATGATGAGTGTTGTAATGCTGTGTTTCTGTACTGATGGGGGCTCTAGTGATGTATTTCTGTACTGTTGGTGATTATGGTGGTTATGGTGATGGATGTTCCAAGCTGTATTATTGCCCTGGGTGCTGGAAAACTTAGATACACCTCTGTTGTAGCTCTGTCTGTGCTGCCCGGATTCAATGCTCAGACTGTGGGGACTAAGTCTATACCGGCTCCAGATCTGGCAGTCTCTGGTTTCTCCAAACATGGGGCAGTCTGTAGTCTCTCTGTAGACTATGGTACATGGTCATTTTCTGTGAGGTGAGGATATCGTTCCTCCAGTAACAGACATACCTCTACTAGCCCTTGTCTACCAACTCTCCGATTCTGGAGATTAGTGTTTTGGTCCGTTTGGGTTTGGGTGAGCTGTTCCGGGGATCTTGATCATGTTGGCCGCCTACATGTAGCAGGAGTTTATGGTGATGGGAGCTCGGACTGCTACTATGTAGGTGAATCTGGAATGAAAGTGCCCTCTTCAGAACTGCTAGAAGTAGAGGGAATTTTCCCAGCTCAGCCCGACAGTCACTATTAGAGGTGGTGCGATGGACCTGGAGAAGGGGCTTACAGAACTCACTCCAGGTGGAATATTTCGGTTGGGCTGGAATACCACCTTGACCAGTCTGTGAAGAGGAAGCAAACAACTTAGATTTTTAGGCAGAAAAAAATTCCCTTCTACGCAACTGTGCAGACTGTGGCTCACTGTAAGGCCACGCTGACCCATTCAGTATCTGGTCAGTATTTCACATCAGTATTTGGAAAGCGTAATCAGGAGTGGCAGAATTAGAGGAAAAGTATATTAGAAGCACGTCACCATTTCTGCATTTTTCACCCACTCTCGGTTTTGGCTTACAAATAATGATGTAAAAATACTGAACGTGTGAACGTGGCCTAAATGTTTCTGCCTTCTATACTACAAGTCATGAAGTTAAGGGCAAGTTAGAAGAAATGGATGAGAATTAATTACACATATAAAGGCATGAACTGAGCGCTATCAGGTTGGGAGAAGTCACCTCCCCACGTCCTGTGACTTTGGACGAGAATCTACACGGGGCAGAGATCTGTATAAGAAATGATGGGATTGCATTGTGTCAGACCAGAAAACACAGCCAGGATATTTGCCTTTACACATATTTATCTAGGTAAATTTCTCTCTTTTGCTCATGAAGTCTGTTCCGTGAAATGAGTCACGTAATTGGAAGCACCAGGTGAGATGTTTCCGTACTTTTGTCTGTGCAGATGATATTAGGTCTGTCCGGGAGTAATTCCTGCTATAACTCTTGTCATTTATTGCAGTGAAGAATGGCAACTATACAATGTATGTCGGCAAATGGTGCAATCATAGAAATTGTATCCCACCCCCTGCGCCCGGCTGCAGAAATCAGCTCCACACGGCAAATGTTAATGTGTTTACAGAAACCTCGGTCATTTCTTGCTCAATTGCTGATATAATTTCTATAGCAAAGAGCCGAATGCACAACAGACATTTCCGTGATTCTCTTCATCTTTGCTGAAATGGACATTTTATATCTTGTTTTCCAGGAGAAATTGTGATAAGTTAAAGGAGGTCTGAATATTTGCGGACATTGTTCCTGGTGACTCAATGGTCCATCCATCTGTCTAATTTACGAATTATATGATACTTTTTAGATACATGTTTTAATTGTATTGTAAGTTCTATATATAAGTCTTATATGTGTGCACTTTATGTGAGCAATATATGTAAGCCTTATTTGTGTGCATTGCAGCCATTTGGTAAATTCAAAAAAGTTCATTTTTTCTCATTAATGTTCACTCTGCTCCCCATCTTTACTGAAAAAACGGAAATGTAGAAATTTTTGCAAATTTATTAAAAAAGAAGCCCTGAAATCTCACATGGTCATAAGTATTCAGACCCTTTGCTCAGTATTGGTAGAAGCACCTTTTGAGCTAGTACAGTCATGAGTCTTCTTGGGATTGATGATACAAGTTTTTCACACCTGGATTTGGGGATCCTCTGCCATTCTTCCTGGCAGATCCTCTCCAGTTATGTCAGGTTGGATGGTGAACGTTGGTGGACAGCCATTTTCAGGTCTCTCCAGAGATGCTCAATTGGGTTTAGGTCAGGGCTCTGGCTGGGTCAGTCAAGAATGGTCACAGAGTTGTTCTGAAGCCCCTCCTTTGTTATTTTAGCTGTGTGCTTAGAGTCATTGTCCTGTTGGAAGGTGAACCTTCGGCCAAGTCTGAGGTCCAGAGCACTCTGGAAGAGGTTTTCATCCAGGATATCTCTGTACTTGGCCGCATTCATGTTTCCTTCAATGGCAACCAGTCGTCCTGTCCCTGCAGCTGAGAAACACCCCCATAGCATGATGCTGCCACCACCATGTTTCACTGTTGGGATTGTATTGGGCAGGTGATGAGCAGTGCCTGGTTTTCTCCACACATACCGCTTAGAATTATCACCAAAAAGTTCTACCTTCATCTCATCAGTCCAGAGAATCTTATTTCTCATAGTCTGGGAGTCCTTCATGTGTTTTTAGTAAACTCTATGCGGCTTTCATATGTCTGGCACTGAGGAGAGGCTTCCATCGGGCCACTCTGCCATAAAGGCCCGACTGGTGGAGGGCTGCAGTGATAGGTGACTTTGTGGAACTTTCTCCCACCTCCCTACTGCATCTGTGGAGCTCAGCCACAGTGATCTTGGGGTTCTTCTTTACCTCTCTCACCAAGGCTCTTCTCCCACGATTGCTCAGTTTGGCTGGACGGCCAGGTCTAGGAAAACTTCTGGTGGTCCCAAACTACTTCCATTTAAGGATTATGGAGGCCACTGTGCTCTTAGGAACCTTGAGTACTGCAGAAATTATTTTGTAACCTTGGCCAGATCTGTGCCTTGCCACAATTCTGTCTCTGAGCTCCTTGGCCAGTTGCTTTGACCTCATGATTCTCATTTGGTCTGACATGCACTGTGAGCTGTGAGGTCTTATATAGACAGGTGTGCACCTTTACAAATCCAGTCCTATCAGTGTAATTACACACAGCTGGACTCCAATGAAGGAGTGGAACCATCTCAAGGAGGATCACAAGGAAATGGACAGCATGTGACATAAATATGAGTGTCTAAGCAAAGGGTCTGAATACTTATGACCATGAGATATTTCAGTTTTTCTTTTTTAATAAATTTGTAAAAATTTCTACATTTCTGTTTTTTTTCAGTCAAGATGGGGTGCAAGACTTGCGTTGGATTCCACGTCTGGTGGCATATCTGCCTGTCCTCCCATAAGCTCTACAGGCTGTCCCATATGAACTCCTAATACAGCAATACTCACCTGGTCTCTCACCTGAAAACCACGTAACCTTTTTCTTAGTAAGGCATATAACTGAAGAAGGTCCTCACCGACCGAAAAGTTTTTGTGTACTACAATAAGTTATTGTTTCACGTACCTAAGTTGAGTGCTAGGTTTATATGTCAGATATACTCATGGTTTGGGAACCTAAACCTTAGCACCACTGCTAAGCAATGCTCACGGTGTTTCTCTATGCACTATATGTAAGTCTTATATGTGTGCACTAGATGTAAGTCCTATATGTGTGCACTATATGTAAGCCTTATTTGTGTGCACTATATGTAAGTCCTATATGTGTGCACTATATGCAAGTTCTATATTTGTGCACTATATGTAAGCATTATATGTGAGGACTATATGTAAATATTATATGTAAACACTATATGTAAGTCGTATAAGTGTGCATTATATGTGTGTGCTATATGTAAGCCTTATATGTATTATATGTAAATATTATATGTGTGCACTATATGTAAGCCTTATTTGTGTGCATTTTATGTGAGCACTATATATCCTACAAAAAGAGCATCAGGAAGATCCACAAATCATAATAAACAGTGAAGTTTATTGGATATTGCAAAAATGGTAACAAACATATACAGTATAAATAGTGGTAAAATCAGAGATGAATACTCAGGTTGTGGGTACGTGGTCTTTATACAGTAATAATCTGCTTTTCCATCTTTTTACTCTTTTACTCTTGCCGTTTATTCTCTTTTAGATCACACTTGGTTTAAACTGTCCCTTATGATCCTCAGTGTATGTGTTATACTATCCCCATCTATGCTGCCCCCTCACTTACTGTGTGTGGAGCCGTCCCCCCTTTTCTATAGCTGAGTCTCCATCATCTCTCATTTACCACTATTTATATACCATATGTTTGTTACCATTTTTGTAATATCCAGTAAACTTCACTGTTTATTATAATTGGTGGATCCTGACTCCGTGCTGTTTATGCAGGATATATATTCAGTGTTAGGGGCTTCAACCTTTACATTCATTGGCTGTTTTGTTCTTTCTTTTGTTTCCTCTTTGTATGACTTTTTCAGATCGTAGGATATTAATAATGTACGTAAGCACTATATGTGTGCACTATATGTGAGCACTATATGTGAACACTATAAATGTGCACTATATGTGAGCACTATAAATGTGCACTATATGTGAGCACTATATGTGTGCACTATATGTGAGCACTATATATGTGCACTGTATGTGTGCACTATATGTGTGCACTCTATGTGAGCACTATATGTGTGTGTGTAGCCCAGCTGCGCTTGGTGCCACATGTTACCCTGGAGGATGCATGAAAGGTAATTCACAATCACCCAATATTCATTCACACTCCACATTTCTCTAGTGCCACCAGAGGGAGCCCTTGCAGTGTATATAAGGGTGTGGAGAGACGCAGCAGTAGCTCAGACAGACGGATATTCCTGTCAGATGAGACGGAAGCAGAGAGACAAGCTAGTTACATTCTGAGAGGGAACTCTAGAAAGAAAGACTTATCTGAAAGCCTGAGGACTTCAACAAACACTCAGCTTATATCGTGGAGTCCAGTGTAGTGGGAAGGATTGCCACTTGGTCTGGTTAAGGTTGAGTCCACTGAGAGTACAACAGTGAGCGTTTCAGAAAGTAAGCGTGTCGACGCTTGGAGAGCGGTGAAGGAAAGAAAGCTGACATCTACAGCCGCCTGTGCTTATGTTAAAGGTGTGAGTAGGGCGACAGGCAAGTGGAGAAGAAGAAAGAGAGAGCGACAGAGGTCGACAGCATTAATAGCTTACCTCAGCTCTGCACTACCGGACACCGGGTCCGAGCTTACTAGAACCTTCACGGCTAGTGGGAAAAACCGGAGACCCTGCTGGACTTCAGGTCACAGAGGGGCCCAACAGTGCTGATACATAACCGGAGTCAGGAGAACAGGAGTCTAGCAGGACGCTGCAGATAGAGACTTAGTTCTGTCCAAAAGAAGGCTCCACCACAATGTCAGCCGGGCGTAGCTGTTTTACACGGAGTTAGGCTTTGTTTCATGCAAGTCAGAAACTCACACGTATAAAGAAGGAAGGAGGCCCTACACCTACTCAGTGGATTACTGGACATGCATCCTCCACCCTGAGCAGCTTCCCGGGACGTGCCTGAAGTTACCACCTGTCATGTGTGCATTGCCACGAAGATCATCGCGGTTGCACATTTTGACTTCTCACAGCTGAGTTGCTGTTTCTTTGTGTTTGGCAGCTAGGGAGTTAATTCTGTCTGTGCTCGGTGCTGGGACTGGGTGCAGTTTCTCCCGGCTGCAATTGATTATTTGTTGATTGGTTTCCTTTAAGTTTCTGGTTGTCTGCTTTGGGAGTTGCCAGTGAAACACTTCATGCAGACCACAGATAGGAATGAATCTGTATAGACTCTAGTTGAGAGCTCCTTAGTTGTTTTAAGCTTAACTTGCTTAGAGTTTATTTCCCAGACCATTTATGTTCCTTCGGTGTTTGAGTGTGTATGCAAGTGAGTGCTATCCTGTCTGTCTTATATGTCTAATCGGTGTATTTAGCTGAGATCAGCCCATATCCCTTTGGTGGTAATCAGGATCCTTCTTTGGACTGATTACAGGGTTAAGGGTCTGATTGGAGACAGGGTTAGGCTGGAGACTTGGACCTCTGAACCATTATCAGTACCTCCAAGGTAAGGGATTAGTTAGGACCCTGTAACGGGTCTGGTGGGTGGAACTACTGACGAGACAGGTCAGGTGGGTGGAACCACAAAGCTTTATTATACAAGAGAGTTTACTTGTAAGAGAGCGGGTGGCACCCGGGAAAAGGGCAGGGAATCACGGCAGGGGATATAGGTAGTCTCTGGACAGGCAGGCCGTCACGACGAGTGACCAGGCAGTCTCTGGACAGGCAGGTTGTCACAGCAAGTGACCAAGGCAATCTCTGGGACAGGCAGGTTGTCACAGCAAGTGACCAAGGCAGTCTTTGGGACAGGCAGGTTGTCACGGCAAGTGACCAAGGCAGTCTTTGGGACAGGCAGGTTGTCACGGCAAGTGACCAAGGCAGTCTCTGGGACAGGCAGGTTGTCACGGCAAGTGACCAGGCAGTCTCTGGACAGGCAGGTTGTCACGGCAAGTGACCAGGCAGTCTCTGGACAGGCAGGTTGTTACGGCAAGTGACCAGGCAGTCTCTGGACAGGCAGGTTGTCACGGCAAGTGACCAGGCAGTCTCTAGACAGGCAGGTTGTCACGGCAAGTGACCAGGCAGTCTCTAGACAGGCAGGATGTCACGGCAAGTGACCAGGCAGTCTCTAGAACAGGGCAGGCATATACGACCTGATATGGTGGAGCCTCCAGGTAGGCTGCAGTCGGATGGCAGATGATCGCTCCCAGGTGAGCAGGCAAGAGCCGTGGATCTCTGCAGATGATGTCCGAACTTCCGGATGGAGCTGCAGTCGGATGGCAGATGATCGCTCCCAGGTGAGCAGGCAAGAGCCGGGGATCTCCGCAGATGATGTCCGAACTTCCGGATGGAGCTGCAGTCGGATGGCAGATGATCGCTCCTAGGTGAGCAGGCAAGAGCCGGGGATCTCTGCAGATGACGTCCGAACCTCTGGATGGCACTGCAGACAGATGGCAGACAGGCAAGCCGACAGGTAACAGGCAGGTAACTGGAATCAGTAGCTGATGGCTGAAACAGAGTTAGACTGCACAGGAACAACATTGCTCGGGCACCTACATTAAGGAGGAAGCCCTTAATATAGGGTGGAGTCCTCCAGCATTGGCTGGAGACTGATTTGGAAAATGCGCGCGGCTCCTTTAAGAGCGGGGGAGGGTGCGGGCGCGCGCCCTAAGGCCAGTAGCAGGGAAGGAGCGCGCGGGACCAGCAGGGCGGAAGGAGGGCGCCGAGGATGCCAGAGGCGCAGAGGAGGCTGGGAGCGCTGAGGATGCTGAGCGCAGGTGAGGAGAGCGACGTCCCTGTCTGGCAGCAGGCAGGGACGCGGGCGCTACAGACCCCAGTGTAGGGTCAGGTTAGACCCCGGTCCTCCTCTTTCCTGTTACAGCTCATCAAGTCCTCAAGATTAACCCTGAGTTCAACTGATATCGTTTCTACACATCTAGTCCTCAAGATTAACCCTAAGTTCTGCTGATATTGTGTCAGGTAAATCTATTTTATACTTACATTCTGATGTTGCTAAACTATATGTTGTTTAGAGTGTGGTTCCTGTATAAATAGTTTACTGACATTGTAGTCATATCATTAGACAGCGTGACATTTTCACTGGCCATAAAAAATTATCTCTAGTTACCATGGATCCAGTAGCCCAGCTGGCTCTGCAGTTGCAGGGATTATCCATGGAGCTGACGGACATTAAGTCCAAAGTTTTGTCTCCCCTGGAGCAAACCAGAGTTGAACCTAAAGTAGCTCTTCCAGATAGGTTCACTGGTGGGCGAGACAAATTTTTTACCTTCCGGGAGGCATGTAAATTGTATTTTCGGCTTCGGCCGCAATCATCAGGGAGTGATGAACAGAGAGTGGGAATTGTTATCTCACTTCTTCAAGGGGACCCTCAATCCTGGGCATTTTCCCTTCCTCCGGGATCCCCGGCTCTACAGTCTGTAGATCAATTTTTTACTGCCCTGGGATTGGTATATGATGACCCAGATCGGGTCTCTCTTGCTGAGACAAAATTACGTAAGATACAGCAGGGAGATCGTCCTGCGGAGGAATTTGCTTCTGAGTTTCGTAGATGGGCCACAGATACTCAGTGGAATGACCCAGCTCTTAGGAGCCAGTTTTGTCATGGGCTTTCTGACAAATTAAAAGACGTTTTGGCTCAGTATGAGTCTCCTCCTTCTCTGGAGGCTGCTATGGCCCTAGCTATCCGTACTGATAGACGGCTTCGGGAGAGGGGTGAGGTAACTCCACTCCCTGTTGTTACTCCACCTACTACTAAAGTCCCTTATGTTGAGGTTCCCCTTGTCTGTTCGGATGAGCCTATGCAGTTGGGAGGGACATCTTTTCGTAGTAGGGGATTGGCGGCACGCCGCAGGACTAGAAGGTGTTTTTTCTGCGGGAAAGAGGGACATTTTGTTGGAGAATGTCCATCCCGTGTCTTGTTAAGTAAAAAGTCGCCGGAAAACTGCTAATCCCAGGTTGTGTGGTGGATGACAACCTGGGAGTATGTATTTCATCCGCCGGTTCTTCTCAGTTCCTTGTACCAGTAGAGGTGGTGTTTGGTACTAAAGTGAAGAGATTGTCTGTTCTTCTGGATAGTGGTTCCGGCGCCAATCTGGTTGACGCTCAGTTTGCTCAGGCTCAAGGTATGCATCTGAGTGTATTGGTCAAACCGATCCCTATTTTTTCCATTGACGCCAGGCCTCTCGGCCAAGGTAGCTTTGTTCATGAGGTCCATAACATTGACCTTCGGGTAGGGGCAATACATAGGGAACAATTATCTTGTTATGTGTTGGAGGGTCTACCTACTCCCATTGTGTTGGGACTTCCTTGGTTGGTTAAACATAACCCTGTAATTAATTGGCAGTCCAGAGAGATAAGCCAATGGGGTGAGTTTTGCAAAAGTAACTGCATGAACACAGTCATCAGTGCGGTCGTACCTAGTACATTGCCTCCTTTTTTGGAGGATTTTGGGGATGTTTTCTCTGAGGAGGGGTGTCGGGAGTTGCCTCCTCATCGCGTGTATGACTGCTCTATTAATCTACTTCCTGATGCTAAGTTGCCTAAAGCTAGGTTGTATAATCTTTCTGGTCCTGAAAGACAGGCTATGAAAGATTATATTTCCGAAAGTCTGGCCAAAGGGCATATTAGACCTTCATCTTCCCCTGTAGCCGCGGGGTTCTTCTTTGTGAAGAAAAAAGATGGAGGCCTACGCCCTTGCTTGGATTTCCGCGAACTTAATCGGATTACTGTTCGAGATCCGTATCCACTCCCTCTTATTCCTGATCTCTTCAATCAAATTGTTGGCGCCAAATGGTTCTCTAAATTGGATCTCAGGGGGCGTATAATCTGATTAGAATAAAAGAGGGGGATGAGTGGAAAATGGCGTTTAACACGCCGGAGGGACATTATGAGAACCTAGTCATGCCTTTTGGTCTGACTACTGCACCAGCAGTATTCCAACATTTTGTTAATGACATTTTTCGTCACCTTGTGGGGCTGTTTGTGGTTGTATATTTGGACGACATTTTAATTTACTCGCCAGATCTTGTGTCTCATCAGGAGCATGTGAGACAGGTGTTGCAGATCTTGCGAGACAATAAACTATACGCCAAACTGGAGAAGTGTGTTTTTGCCGTACAGGAACTTCAGTTTTTGGGTTTTTTGGTGTCAGCCTCCGGTTTCCGTATGGACCCTGAAAAGGTGAGAGCAGTGCTTGAATGGGATCAGCCAGGGGATCTTAAGGCTCTGCAGCGTTTTTTGGGGTTTGCTAATTACTACCGGAAATTTATTTGTAATTTCTCGTCTGTCGTCAAACCTCTCACTGACATGACGAGAAAAGGGACGGATTTTTCTAGGTGGTCGGACAAAGCTTGTCAAGCCTTTTCCTCTTTAAAGAGATGTTTTGCTTCGGCACCCGTTCTCATCCAACCAGATGTATCTCAGCCGTTCATTGTGGAGGTAGACGCGTCTGACGTAGGGGTGGGTGCTATATTGTCCCAGGGTCCGTCCCCTGGTAAATGGCATCCGTGCGCTTTCTTTTCTAAGAAATTGTCGTCCGCCGAAAGGAATTATGATATCGGCAATAGGGAACGTTTGGCCATTAAATTGGCTTTTGAGGAATGGCGTCACTTTTTGGAGGGGGCAGTCCACCCGGTCACCGTT
This sequence comes from Oophaga sylvatica, assembly GCA_033576555.1. Lineage (NCBI taxonomy): Eukaryota > Metazoa > Chordata > Amphibia > Anura > Dendrobatidae > Oophaga > Oophaga sylvatica. Next base: position 443,256,529 of record JARQOD010000006.1, read on the forward strand.
ATTACTGATCACAAGAACCTGCTGTATTTAGAATCCGCTAAGCGTCTGAATTCCAGACAAGCTCATGGTCGTTGTTTTTTACCAGGTTTAATTTTGTCGTCACTTATTGTCCGGGGTCTAAGAATGTAAAGGCTGATGCTTTGTCTCGCAGTTTCCCAGGGGCCGGGAAAACGGATGACCCGAGTCCTATCCTTCAGGAGGGGGTGGTAGTGTCGCTGTATGTTCTGAGCTTGAGGAGGAGGTGTTAGAGGCTCAGGGGGACGCCCCTGCAGGACCTCCAGGGAGACTGTTTGTCCCGAATCAGTTGAGACAAAAGGTTATTGAGGCACATCATAATTCTGCTCTAGCAGGACATCCAGGGAGTAAGGCTACTTTAGATCTCCTTTCTCGCCGATTTTGGTGGCCTAACGCTAATAAAGATGTTATAACTTTTGTCGCGTCCTGTGGGGTTTGTGCTCGCTCTAAAACTCCTCATACCCGTCCATCTGGGACCCTTTTACCCTTGAAACTTCCGGAGCGTCCATGGACTCATTTATCTATGGACTTCATTACAGATCTTCCTCCGTCGTCAGGGAATACTGTCATACTGGTGGTTGTTGACAGGTTCAGTAAGATGGCACATTTCGTTGCTCTTCCTGCACTCCCTAATGCTAAAACTCTGGCGCAGGTGTTCATTAGGGAGATCGTGAGACTTCATGGGTTGCCTTCTGATGTGGTGTCAGATAGGGGGTCTCAGTTTGTGTCCAAATTTTGGAGGGCATTTTGTTTACGTCGGGGGATGCAATTGTCGTTTTCCTCGGCTTTTCATCCACAGACCAATGGTCAGACAGAGCGTCTGAATCAGAGTTTAGAGACATATCTCCGGTGTTTTGTCTCGGAGAACCAGGAGGACTGGTCATCTTTCTTGCCTCTGGCAGAGTTCGCTCTTAACAACAGGCGGAGCGAGTCCACTGGTAAGTCCCCGTTTTTTGGGGCATATGGTTTTCATCCCCAGTTTTGTACTTTCAATGGGGGGGGTCCTTCTGGGGTTCCTGAGGAGGAGCGTTTCTCGTCGTCACTTGCTTCTGTGTGGCGAGGTGTATTGAATAATTTGAGTACGATGGGGAACCGTTACAAACGTATGGCGGATAGGAGGAGAGTTTCTGGTCCAGATCTGAATGTGAACGATCTGGTATGGTTGTCTACCAGGAATATAAAACTTAAAGTGCCCTCCTGGAAACTGGGTCCCAGATTCATCGGGCCGTACAGGATCAGTTCCATAATTAATCCTGTGGCATTTCGTCTGGAACTCCCTTCTACGTTTAAAATTCATAATGTGTTCCACAAGTCATTACTTAAAAGGTATGTAGCACCAGTCATACCGTCACCTCTACCTCCTCCTCCAGTGTTGGTCAATGGTAACTTGGAATTTCAAGTATCAAAAATCATTGACTCTCGCCTGAATCGCCGGTCCCTTCAGTACTTGGTACATTGGAAGGGGTATGGTCCGGAGGAGAGGACGTGGGTCCCTGCGTCTGATGTTAACGCAGATCGTTTGGTTCGGACCTTCCACAGAACTCACCCGGGCAGGCCTGGCCCTGAGTGTCCGGAGGCCCCTCGTAGAAGGGGGGTACTGTCATGTGTGCATTGCCACGAAGATCGTCGCGGTTGCACATTTTGACTTCTCACAGCTGAGTTGCTGTTTCTTTGTGTTTGGCAGCTAGGGAGTTAATTCTGTCTGTGCTCGGTGCTGGGACTGGGTGCAGTTTCTCCCGGCTGCAATTGATTATTTGTTGATTGGTTTCCTTTAAGTTTCTGGTTGTCTGCTTTGGGAGTTGCCAGTGAAACACTTCATGCAGACCACAGATAGGAATGAAACTGTATAGACTTTAGTTGTGAGCTCCTTAGTTGTTTTAAGCTTAACTTGCTTAGAGTTTATTTCCCAGACCATTTATGTTCCTTCGGTGTTTGAGTGTGTATGCAAGCGAGTGTTATCCTGTCTGTCTTATATGTCTAATCGGTGTATTTAGCTGAGATCAGCCCATATCCCTTTGGTGGTAATCAGGATCCTTCTTTGGACTGATTACAGGGTTAAGGGTCTGATAGGAGACAGGGTTAGGCTGGAGACTTGGACCTCTGAACCATTATCAGTACCTCCAAGGTAAGGGATTAGTTAGGACCCCAGTGTAGGGTCAGGTTAGACCCCGGTCCTCCTCTTTTCTGTTACAGCTCATCAAGTCCTCAAGATTAACCCTGAGTTCAACTGATATCGTCTCTGCACATCTAGTCCTCAAGATTAACCCTAAGTTCTGCTGATATTGTGTCAGGTAAATCTATTTTATACTTACATTCTGATGTTGCTAAACTATATGTTGTTTAGAGTGTGGTTCCTGTATAAATAGTTTACTGACATTGTAGTCATATCATTAGACAGCGTGACACCACCAGTAAAAGGTACAGAAAGAGACTGTCTTGTGTGTGTCTAGATTATTGCCCTGCACCTTTACACCGCCATATACCTGAGGGATCAGTCTCACCTGTGGAGACTTAACACCTTGCTGCCCCAAACCCTCAGAGGATCTACCCTGCAGCGCTGGTCACCCTGACCAGGAACCACAGGTGGCGTCACGAACATTTCTACAATCCCCTGTAAATATCCCCTTTTTAGTGAGCGCCCAGGCAACGGACCGAGCTGCGCTACCCGTGACATCCCCCAGTGAAGTGAACGGGCTCGGTGCCGAGTACCCCAAAGCCCTGGTACGTGCGACTCATGTGCACTATATGCGAGTAATATATGTGTGCACTATATGTGTGAACTATATGTGAGCACTATTTGTACAGCATTATTTAGATGCTATTTAAACAGTGTCACACAAGTTTTTCTATGCTTGTAACATTTACATATGTGAGTACTATATGCGAGCACTAAAGTATATGTTAGCACTATATGTGTGCACTATATATGTGTGTACTACATGTGTGCACTATATGTACTATTTGTGCAGCATTATTTAGATACTGTTTGGACAGTGTCACACACAGTTTTTCATGCTTGTAACATTTAGGCACTGTATTATTGCAGCATATTGAAAATCCTTATAAAAATAGACACATAAGGCTTCCACTCTTTCATAATTTTTTATGCCTGTTCAAAATCACAGAGTAAAATCAGTCATCAGAGGAGATAGATGCTGTGATATATGTTTGATTATGTCACATAGCTTCTTCAGGCCCATCCTTAAAGGGCACTCGTCAGCGTATTCATCCTGCCTGAACCGTGGGAGGCACGAGTCAGAGACAGGCTCTGTTATTGCAGTCAGGTATATTTCGCTATGAGACGCTGCAGCATTTTGGAGCAAACGTATTTTGAAAAGGGGTCAGGGGACTATGTGTGTCCAACATGTGTCTAATCATCCGGGACGCTTAGTCCGCAGCCAACTTTTCAAAGTGTGTTTCCTCTGATACTGCAGCATTTCAGAGTAAAACGTACACAGCTGCCATAACGCGGCCAGTGTCTTAGTCCAGTACTGCTGTATAATGTCCTCAATGCTGCTTTCTGGTAATTCCTTTATCAAAGCTCAGAGCTGGATTCCCAACTTTACAACTCGGTACCGCTGTATAACGTCCTCCATGCTGCTTTGTAATAATTGTTTCATTTCACCCCCAAAGTTGTATTCACAGCTACACAGCTCAGTACTGCTGTATAATGTCCTCAATGCTGCTTTCTGGTAATTGTTTCATCTCACCCCAGAGCTGAATTCACATCTACCTTGCTCTGTACTGATTTTTAACATCCTCCGTTCTGCTGTTGCTTCTGAACATGTGTTTTATAGAAACAGGTAAGCAGGAATCCCAGTGTCTGTGTGTGCTGTGTATGCGAGGTAACCTAGCAGATAGTCTTCACTCACTAGCTCAGAGACAACTGAAAATTAGAGAGCCAACATGTAGAGAAGAAAACTTGTAAAAAAAAAGTAATAGAATTGCCAGAAACAGTGTCTGTGCACACACAGGACAAATTATTCTGAGGAGTCACCGGAAACACAAAATAATGAGTTGTAACAATTCATAATAAACAGAACAAATCTCCATGAAACAATGCATCATAAAATCAGCATGATGTAAGAAGATATAGAGCGGACCGGTGGGGCGTTCGGCTCATTCCGGTCCCTTCTGATGATAAGGTCATTTATGTTAAGTCATCTGCCAATTAAGAGTCCTGTAATTGATACTATTCTTATCGCTTTCTCGCACGAGCCGCGCGGCGACAGGAGGCAATTACGCCTCAGTAGAAAATAAATGACAATGTATCATGTATTATCGGCAGGAATGTTGGACAAGGAAAGCGAAATGAGTCACAGTTTCGGACCTTTTCATCCACCTTTCCTACAACTCTGCTTGTCTCCATATTAGTTGGTGTCATTCCGCTTTGAGTCACCGGATGCTTCATGTCTGACAATCCAATTAATAACAAGCTATTTCTAGATGGATTAATAACAAAAAAAAAAAAAGCAACTTCCTTCCATCCATCCATCCATCATCTGCAATAACTTTATTTATAAAAATGGACCAATATTATAAACGTTATGGGGGATGGGAAAAGCAACATTAAAGGGGGTATCTATTTAGGACAGTCTAGGTCATAGTATTTAGATACAGAACGAGGGGAGCAAACTTTCACCCCATGTTGAGAAAAACCAAGAAATATAAAGATGTATCAGCTTTACAATAATCTAACTGCGCAGCCCGCAAAGGAAATAATGCACCTTAAGGCTAAGAAACAACCAAGAACAGGCAGAAAAGTGCAACACTATACAGCTCCAACAGGAAGCTCTATTTGCTGTACAATAGCCTGCCTCCTTATGCTGCACAGACTTGTTTTTGGTTCCTCTCACTAACCAGTGAGCCCGAGTAGATTGAAAAAGATATATTGCAGCTTTCAATAAAAAAAAATCTAGAAAAAGTGGGAAAATTGCAGCAAGATACAGCTGTGACAGAAATCTCTATCTGCTTTAGAATACATTGCCTCTTTATGCTGCACAGACTTGTTTTTGTTCACTCCAGGAAGCCTGAGAAGATTTCAAAAAGAAATAATGCAGCTTTCGACAAAGAAAAAATACAGAAAAGGGTGAAAACTGCAGCAAATTATGTCTCTGATGATAGGAAGCTCTATCTGCTTTACAACAGTCTGCCTTCTTATGCTGCACAGACTTGTTCTTAGTCCATCTCACTAAAAAGGAAGCCTGAGTAGATTGCAAAGGAAATAATCCAGCTTCAGACTAAGAAAAAAATACAAAAACAAGGCAGAAAAGTGCAACAGAATACAACTCTGGTTTGTATTTTTTTTTTACAACAGCGTGCCTCCTTATGCTGCACAGACTTGTTTTTGTTAGCTCCAACTAACCAGGAAGCCTGAGAAGATTTCAAAAAGAAATAATGCAGCTTTCGACAAAGAAACAATACAGAAAAGGGTGAAAACTGCAGCAAATTATGACTCTGATGGGAAGCTCTTTCTGCTTTACAACAGCCTGCCTTCCTGATGCAGCACAGACTTGTTCTTAGTCCCTTTCACTAACCAGGAAGCCTGAATAAATTGCAGAAGAAAAGAATTCAATTTCCGACTAAAAAACAATCAAGTAAAGGTCGAAAAGTGCTGAAAGATAGTTTGTAACGGGGTAAAACATCCCTGTCCTTGCTTTAGCCGTTGTCTCCCCGCAGCACGTTCTACGCCAGATCCGTGCGGCGATGTGACTCCTTTTCCTTCCTGCTAAATTGACAGCTCGTAAAAAAAAAAAAAAAAAGAATAAGCAGAGTTTAAATATCCTTCTCCTCTGAATTCATCTGACCATTTAATTACTTGTGCGGCCCCGGAAGGCTCGGCTCTATCGAGCGATGCAGAAACTTTTTAAAGACTTTTACTGATTAACCCCTTCCGGAGTTTCTGCATTTCTAATGTCTCGTTATATGGCAGCGGGATGTGATAATGCGCCGCTGACACAATCTCTGCAGATCCTCCCTGTCAAGGAGACGGAACGGTGGAAGCAGAAGGTGCTCCGAGCTCGGGATGCCGGTATTTGCTCGGGAATACTAGACTGTCAAGCTGTCACATTGACACGGTTTGGCCCCGAGGAAAGAAACGGTGACGTTGTTTTATTATCGCTTTAATCATAACAACTTCAAAACAGCAATTTATCTGTGAAAAAGGCGAGGAGCAAACATGACTCCTGCTTCATTTATGCAAATGTGTGTCGACCCGCCACCACAATTGTGGGTTACCAGGGCAATGGGGTACTCAGAGCCGAGCCCATGGAAGTCTATGGGCTTTGTCACAGGTAGCGGTGGCTCGGTCTGTGGCCCTAGCGGTCTGGCGTATGTTGGGGGAATATTTACAGGGATAGATATATTTACAGTTCGTGACGCCACCTGTAGTATTCTGGTAATTTATACCAGCGCTGCTGTAGAGCTCTGAGGGGATGGTGAGGCAGCTAGATGTCGGGTCCCCTACAGGTAGGACTCTTCCCTCAGGTCGATGGTTAAGGCAGGGTTGTGCAGGCATGCAAGTAAATAACTCAGTCTCACACGGTCAGCGTCTTTCCATACCTTTACTTGTAAGATGGTAAAGCAGGTCCCAGGGAGGCTGATGGGGTTGATGGAGGATGAGCTTTGAGGCAACGGTTAAGCAAGTTAGGGGCCTCCTTTACTTTCACAACGATGAGTACAACCAGCATGAAGCGTAGTTCCCTCTATAACTCCAGCTATTCCAAAGCTGTTCTGCCAGTCAGTTTTGTGGTCGGAGCCTTCCTGTGAGAGAGCTGAGTTCCTATTCTTGCTGATCAGGCTCAAGGTTCTCACTCTCCCTGACCCCAGATACGTACTGACTCTTCAGGGATGCTTGCCACGACCTAAGGTCCGATAAGCCTCTGGTTTTCTTACCACTAAGCGTGAAGCTTTAGTGATCCTTCGGTCCCCAGTGACCGGTAACAATGTGCAGGTATCCTATACTTATGGCACTTCTCTGTTCTCTTCCACTATGCCCTTCGATATGCTCAACTCTTAATAGATATCTCAGTCCGTCTTATAGTGGGGCACAGCTCTGACCAGGCTGAGGTGAACTGGCTCACCTGTACTGGCCTCCACTTTCTGAACTGCACAAAGACTGCACTTCCTCACTCGAGTCACTGACTGAACTGAACTCAGACTACTTAGCACTCCCCTCCACACCCCTGGTGGGTGTGTCCGAAGTGTACATGATATCATGACGAGCCCTTAACCGTTACCTCTCCACTCATCCTCCTGGTATTGTGTACCAGGGCTACACATTCCCCCATGGTAAACGACAGCACTCCCGGGCTGTGAAATACAAGAGACATTTTTGTTTATGCATTAAACATCAACATTAAACATTAATTCGTCCCATCCGGGAGGTAAGGATGTCTTGAACGTTGCAAATAAAACATTATATATAGAAAAATACAATATTAAATAACATTTTCATATAAATAGACAATATGCTTGTGAAGGACCCGCACCAAACCTTCAACGTGGGTCCTGGGTGGGCTGCAGGACATCCGAATGCAGACCTCACTCAGTGCCACACCACACGGGTTTTATGTTCAGAGGTAAGTCAAGGCTTCGTGTGAAATCATTAAAAGGCACCTTAGTGCAACTATTTACAGGATACAGTTTTTGGGCTGGCTCAGTCCTCAGCCTCTGAGTCCATTATAAGACATAATAGGGAAAAACACATATATATATATATAGACTTTTTACAGTATTCACATTAATTCGTTATAATTACTGCTGGTATCGAATGGGTAACTTTCCTTTTGTGATTCGCTCTGATCTACGTGGAGTAGCCTCAGGTATATTAAGTTGCGATCTGTCTGCACTGCGTAACGGCAAACTATAGAACTGCCTCAATCTTTCTATGGATCTGGCAAGCGTACTGATGGCTGGGCGGTGTGAGTCAGCTTCACCAGGGGATCCCATAGTATGGGGCGCTGCTTCAGATGATCCTTCTTGAGATTCCATAGGTTGAGGTGTTGCTGGGATGGGTAACTCCTGAACGGGCTCGACTGGCACCACGGGCACAACTGGAGGTAAAACTTCCTCTTGTGGCTGATAAAACTGCAACACCGGAACTATTACAGCATCTCCCAGTCTAGGCCAATCCGCAGGAAAATCTCCCAGATCGGTGTGTATGACCTCTTCTTTCCTTTCTTTTTGATTGATGACAGGGTTCTTGTCACAACATTTTAAGGGTTCTGGACACAATTTCAAATGGTCTCTGGACACAGTGGTTATTGTTCTTCCTCCGTCCTTACTGATGATACAAACTTTTCTGTTGTCATATTTAGAATCTTGTACAACGTAGGGTTCTTGTTCCCACTGGTTATCCAATTTGTGCATCTTCCTTTTTCTTTTTAATACTACCTCTCCAGGCATCAAAGGCTTGGCAGGAGCATTTCGGTTGTAAACATCTTCCTGTTTCTCCCGTGCCTTGTTGAGACTTTCCTCTACACAGATTTGTACTCTTCTGTATTGCTCTTGCCGATTGATGTCCCAGTTTTCAACGGCGTCGTCTGCCTCCGGTTCTACCACTCCAAGTTCTAGATCCATTGGTAGTCTTCCGGGCCTTGCTCTCATAAGATAGGCTGGAGTGCAGTTAGTGGAACTGACAGGTATATGGTTATACAAATCAACCAAATCAGGTAGTAAATCCGGCCATCGATTCCTGTCTTCCAACGGTATGGATCTCAACAAATCAAGGACAATATGGTTCATTTTTTCGCAAAGACCGTTGGTTTGAGGGTGATATGGTGTTGTTCTAATTTTCTTGCACCCGTACATGTGACAGAATTCCTTGAATAAATCAGCTTCGAAAGCAGGTCCTTGATCGGTTAATACTTGCTCCGGATACCCATGCGGTCTGCAGAAGCTTGCTTGAAAGGTTTTCGCGGCCGTCACTGCGGTCTGGTCCTTAACTGGAACAACCACCAGAAATCTGGAGTAATGGTCCACCATGGTCAAGGCGTATGAGTATCCAGATCTACTTGGCGACAATTTGACGTGGTCCAGGGCCACAATCTCCAGAGGACGAGTCGTCCGGATAGGTTGCAGGGGTGCCTTCTGACTACCGTAGTCCTTTCTTCTGAGACCACAGGGTCCACAGTTCCGACACCACCTCTCGATGGAGCTGCGCATCCCTACCCAGTAGAACCGGCATCTCAACAGGGTCTCCAGCTTTCTCCAGCCAAAGTGTCCTGCTTGATCGTGGTATGCTTCCAACACCATTGGGACGTCTGCCTTGGGGACCACTATTTGCCAGACCATCTCATGGGTTCTGGGGTTGACGTATCTCCTGCACAACTTCTCACGGTATAGGAACAACCTGCTTTTCTCGTTCCACAGGAGCTTGGCTGACATAGGTGCATCCTTTTCCAAAGAGGAGCCTTCCTGTCTTAACAACTCCTTGATGCGGCTGACCACTGGATCACTGTCCTGAGTCTCTTTCCAGCTGTGATGGGTAAAGGATTTAATGTTGCACCATACTGCTTTCTGTTGACTCGATGCTCGTGGACTACCCCATTTCGATGGAACGCAGGTAGCTCAATTTCTTCCAGGTCATCCGATTCTCCTTCCGTATCAGAGTCATGCGGCATTCGGGACAACGCATCAGCATTAGCATTCTTTCGACCTGCCCGGTACTTGATAGTAAACTGGTAATTGGACAACCGAGCCATCCATCGCTGCTCCATGGCGCCCAGCTTGGCGGTTTCCAGGTGCGTTAACGGGTTGTTGTCTGTGTACGCCGTGAACTTATTGGAGGCCAGATAGTGCTTAAATCTTTCAGTAATGGCCCAGACCAGCGCCAGAAACTCCAGCTTGAAGCTGCTATAATTTTCCGGATTCCTTTCAGTTGGCCTGAGTTTTCTGCTGGCATATGCGATGACTTTTTCTTGGCCATTCTGCTTCTGACTGAGAACTGCTCCCAAACCTTCATTACTGGCGTCGTGTACAACAGGAACGGTTGGCTGTAATCAGGATAGGTTAAGATCTCATCACCTGTAAGGATCTCTTTCATCTTTTGGAATGCTTCAGCCTGTTCCTTACCCCAATTAAAGGGAGGGTTTCTGCTCTTTAGGGATTTTCCTACTAGGAGGTCCTGTAAAGGAGCTGCCTTCTTCGTGTAATCTTTCACGAATCTCCTGTAGTAACCCGTTAGTCCCAGGAACTGTCGCACTTCCTTAAGGTTCTTCGGCTCCGGCCACTTCTGGATGGCAGTGACTTTCTCTGGGTCCGGCGCTACTCCTTCCGAACTGACGATGTGCCCCAAGTATTGTACCTTCTGTTTGAGTAGATGGCATTTTGAGGGTTTTAATTTCATCCCGTACCTGGACAGGGACTCAAACACTTCTGCCAGGTGTTTCAGATGGTCCTCATATGTCTTGGAATACACGATAACGTCGTCTAGGTATAGCAGCATGGTTTCAAAATTGAGATGTCCCAGACAATTTTCCATCACTCTCTGAAATGTTCCTGGGGCACTGCTGAGCCCAAACGGCATTCTGTCGAACTCACAGAGCCCCATTGGGGTGGTGAAAGCCGTTTTCTCACGATCCTCCTCAGCCACAGCCACTTGCCAGTAACCACTAGTCAGATCAAGGGTAGAAAAGTAGTTAGCCGTTTTCAGAGCAGCTAATGATTCCTCTATACGTGGTAACGGGTATGCATCCTTGTGTGTTATGCGGTTCACCTGCCTGTAATCCACACACATTCTCATACTACCATCTTTCTTTTTAACCAGAACTAGAGGGCTGCCCAGGGGCTACAACTATCCCTTATCACCCCGGCTTTCTTCATATCATTCAACATTTCTTTAGCCTTCTGATAATGAGCTGGAGGTATGGGCCTATACCGCTCTTTGATGGGAGGATGACTGCCTGTAGGGATATGATGTTGTACTCCCTTAATTATCCCAAAATCAAGTGGATTTTTGCTAAACACTTGGGCGTACTCTTGCACCACCCGTAATACCCCTTGCTTCTGGTGAGCGGGAGTGGTGTCCGTCCCAACATGGAGTTGCTGACACCACTCCGCCACCTGAGTTGCTGGGTCATTGTCCTCCGCTATTTGACAGGAGTCTAAGTACTCAGCCGGGAGAATAGAATTATTATCAACAGCATGTAGTTTAGCAATGGTTGCATAACGGGGTAAGTTTACCTCATCATCTCCCCAATTGAGAAGCCGTACCGGTACTCTTCCATTCACCACTTCTACTACTCCTCTAGCAGTCATAAGTGTAGGTCTATGTTCTGAATGGTGGGGTTCTACTACAGCTTGGTAATTCTGTCCTCTCAGACCTATGGCCGCCCTGCACCAAATGATCATTTCACTCATTGGGGGTATCACAATAGGATCCGAGTCAGTGACCCGTACATTACCAATTTCGCCGTCTGTAAGCTTCGCTTGCTGCTGACACACCAGGGCCCGGATCTCTCTTTGGATTACTCCTCTCTGCCTTGGTCGGGCAATCTCAGCGAGCTGTTGGAGCAAGAACACAACTTCTCCCAAACAATTACCGATAATGTTAGTACCCAAAATTATATTTAAACCGTTCTCCTCATTTACAGTCTTTACTACCAGAAGCCCCTGGTCTTTCAACTCCTCTCTGCCCACCTTTACATCTACACATTTTGTTCCGAGTACTTCTACAGGAAGACCATTAGAAGCATACATGGTAAAGTCAAGGCTCGGAGGTTTAAGACTGTCCATTGACCAGTACTTGGTATATAGGGCATCAGGTATTAGGGTCACCTGCGACCCAGTGTCTAACAATGCTGGAACAGCAATACCATCTAGAATAATAGACAGGTAGGGTCGCCCGCCCACATACCTGCGGCTCCAGTCTAGGGGGCCTGACGGGTATTCTCCTGGGTGTTGGCCCTCGGACCCAGGTTCTGCCCGTTTAAAGGACACTGTGGAGACATATGACCTTTCCGGTTGCATCGGTAACAGATGATCTCTCGACGAGGAGGGTGTTGATCAGAGGTCGCTCCTGGGGGTGGCGTTGTCCTCCTCCGGGGGGCGACGTCTTCTTTCTTCTCCGGTGCATCCACGGAACGTCTTCTGGGCAGTCAGCTAACAAGATCTTCCCTTCCTCCTCTTTCCGCAGCTGCAGGGCACTCATCACAGCGGCCAGATTTTTAGTCAGCTGGCGCACCTCTGAGCGCAGACAATCCAATTCACTGGGAGGTGTCACCTGCGCTTTGGCTTCAGCCATTAGCGGGGAAAAGGGGTTACTGCCGGTTCCAGAGTGACTTCAGCCTGATGATGTTGGGTTGCCACCTCGGGTTTGCCCAGGGGCCGCAGCCCTTTTATTGCCATGTCCTTTAGGGCATCAAAGGTAGCATCCGGATGGTCTAAGGACCACCAGTTTACAGTTCTGCGTTCCTCTTGGGATCTCAATCCCTGTATAAATTGTTCTTTCAGCATTTTATTCTCGTCGATAGCATTTAAATTGTTAATTTGCTTGAGGGCTCTCAGGGCTCCCTGTAGTCGGCAAGCGTAGTCCCGGATGCTGTCACCTGGCTGTTGTGAACAGTGATAGAAGGCCATCCGGAGATCCGTTTCTGTGCGGTCTTCAAATATGGCATGCAGCTTAAGGAAGATCGCAGATACCGACTCCTGATCAACGGTATCCCAAGTCTCCACTTCCCTCTCAGCAGCGCCAGTTAGCTGCCCTATTAGCACAGCAGCTTTTTGTCTCTCAGGCATGGAGTACATTTCTAGGATGCTGCATAACTTCCGCTTGAAGCCTGCTAATGTGCCTGGCTCACCGCTGTACTGGGGAAGCCATTTCGCCCCAGGCATATATGGGAGCGTTAGTGGCATGATCGGGACTACCGGACTGGGTGCAGGGCCTGCGCCCCCATCTGGCGCTACAATACCAAGCGGTGCGGGATTGGGGCCTCCGGCCGGGGCCGCACTGTCAGCCGGTTGTTGTGACATCTTAGCGCCCCCTTGGTTAAACGGAGCCTACCGGTTTCAGACGCTGCTATTTCACAGGCACCGCAGTGGGAACAGGACCTTGGTCGCAGGCGCTCTGATGTCAGAGCGTTCACTTCCTGTTGCAGGACCTGCCGCTGAGTCAGAGCCGGGGGCGTGTCCAAGACTTTGCGCGCTCTTTCAGGTACGCCCACCTTCTTCTCCAGCGCCTTAGGGCGCGAATCTGGCGGCAAATATGGCGGTATTTGGCGCCAAACAACAGCAACAGTCTTTTTCGCCAAAACACTCCACAGGCACACAGGGCTCGCAATGCTGCAAGTTTCGTATCCTGTTCGTGACGCCAAAGTTTTGTGTCGACCCGCCACCACAATTGTGGGTTACCAGGGCAATGGGGTACTCAGAGCCGAGCCCATGGAAGTCTATGGGGTTTGTCACAGGTAGCGGTGGCTCGGTCTGTGGCCCTAGCGGTCTGGCGTATGTTGGGGGAATATTTACAGGGGATAGATATATTTACAGTTCGTGACGCCACCTGTAGTCTTCTGGTAATTTATACCAGCGCTGCTGTAGAGCTCTGAGGGGATGGTGAGACAGCTAGATGTCGGGTCCCCTACAGGTAGGACTCTTCCCTCAGGTCGATGGTTAAGGCAGGGTTGTGCAGGCATGCAAGTAAATAACTCAGTCTCACACGGTCAGCGTCTTTCCATACCTTTACTTGTAAGATGGTAAGGCAGGTCCCAGGGAGGCTGATGGGGTTGATGGAGGATGAGCTTTGAGGCAACGGTTAAGCAAGTTAGGGGCCTCCTTTACTTTCACAACGATGAGTACAACCAGCATGAAGCGTAGTTCTGTTGTGAATGGGTTTGAGATGAGTTCTGAGCAGAGCCTCCCTCTGGTGGTTACAAGCGGTACTAGTGAGGATTGTGAAGACTGGGAATCAGGTGTTACTGATTGGTCTTATTTAAGGGAATCATTTTCCCATCAGGGTTGCCGGTGAGCAATTGTTCTGGTCTGAATCCTTCTTTCCAGTTTCCCTTGTAGCCTGCTGTGTCGTGTCTTCATCTCCTGCTATCAGATAAGACAATTTCTTATTTTGTGTTTTTGCTATATTTTTGCATTTTGTCCTGCACTTCTGTGGGGGCCTTCAGGGTCCCCTCCGGGGGGTTTTGCCCTCTCAGTTTAGTTCAGCCACTGTGTTTTGTACTTTTGCTTTTTCCAGTTTTTTCAGTGGCTGCTGTTTTTGTTACACCAGAGAACTAATTTAGGTGGTAGAGGTCGTGTGATCTCAGGTGATTTTGAAATTAGTAGAGTTGGTGTTTTTCAGGGTTTTCTGGGATTGCAGTAAGTACCCTTCCTGTCCTTTTCTATTTAGATAGTTTGGGCCCCAGCGTTTGCTCATACTATTTTCTTTCTGTGTCAGTATTTCCTCTTGTCTAACCGCCATTACATGTTTGGGGGCTTTCTATTATCTTTGGGGTTCTGCTCCGGGGCAGATAGCTTTCCTATTTCTATCTTTAGGTGTAGTTAGTTTCTCAGGCTGTGACGAGGCGTCTAGGACCAACGTAGGAACGCTCCACGGCTGCCTCTAGTTGCGGTGGTTAGTCAGGGTACTGCAATCTCATAGATTCCAACTGCTCTGGTGTATTTCCTTTTTTGCCTGCACTCCTCAGCTACCGTAACATAACAGTATCACCGGCCATAAAAATTGTATGGTACTCACAGAAGGGAAAAAATATTTTGAAGGAAGAAAAGTTGTCAGAGATATTTTTCTGTTTGTTGCATTTTTTTTTTTTTTTTCCCTCTGTATCTCTGGGTGCTGGGGAGGATCTTTTCTCCCAATGGAGTTTGCACAGTTGTCTGGCCGTGTGGATCAGCTTGCCACTGAGGTTCAGAGTATTGCTGCATATCTTGCTAGGTTGCCTGTTGTGGAACCTAGGATCCCCATGCCAGATTTGTTTTTAGGGGATCGAGCTAAGTTTCAGAATTTCAAAAATAATTGTAAATTGTTTTTTGCCTTAAAATCTAAGTCCTCAGGAAACGCAGCGCAGCAGGTTCAAATTATCATCTCTCTCCTGCGCGGCGATCCTCAGGATTGGCTTTTTCCCTGATACCTGGGGATCCTGTTTTGAGTGATTTTTGATGCATTTTTTCAGGCTTTGGGGTTATTGTACGTTTGAGCCTAATGTCACGATCAAGCTGAAAAAGCCTTGTTGGCATTAAATCAGGGGCTTGATGACGCTGAGTTATACTGTCAGAGATTCCGAGGTGGGCAGTCCTGACCAAATGGAATGAGACGCTTTGGCGGCCCTTTTCCGGAAGGGTCTGTCGGATAATGTAAAGGATGTTATGGTGGATTCCCTGTCCCCCCCTGGTCTCAATGATTCATGTCATTGGCGATTCAAAATTGACAGACGTTTGCGTGAGCGGAGAAGTATGCGTGAGTGGTGTTGCCTTGTGACCGCTGCTGACCCCATGCAGTGTGATGGAGTGGTGTCTGGGCACAGCGTCATGAGTTTCGAAAGCGCAATGGGTTATGTTTCTACTGTGGTGATGCCTCTCATGCTATTTCAGTCTGCCCTAAGCGGGAAGACATTTTGCACGCTCAGTTGTCTTGGGTAGTGTTCAGACTAAGTTTTTATTAACTGTCACCTGATATGCTCTCTGTCCTCATTTTCTGCTCAGGCTTTCGTTGATTCTGGAGCAGCTATTAACCTGATGGATTATGATTTTGCTAAGCGTTGTGGGGTTTTCCTTGATAACCCCTACAGAAGTCTATTCCTTTACTGGGGATCGATTCTACCCCTTTGGCTGAAAATAAACCCCAGTTTTCTACTCAGGTGATAATAGGGTTGAACCTGATCACCAGGAGTGCTGCAAATTTTTTGGTTCTATATAATCTGCATGACATTATAGTGCTGGGTTTCCTTGGTTACAGTCTCATAATCCTGTTTTGGATTGGAAATCTGTGTCTGTAACCAGTTGGGCTGCCAATGTGTTAGTGCCAACACTCCTGTTTTTTCTGCCTCCCCCCCAGGCTGAGGATGTTCCTGACTTTTGTTTGATTTTTCTGATGTGTTTAGCGAAAGTAAATCTGCATCCTTACCTCCCCATAGGAGCTATGACTGCGCTATTGAATTAGTGCCGGGTAGTAAATTCCCCTAAGGGTCGCCTTTTTAACTTGTCTGTACCTGAAAAAGACGCTATGCGGTCTTATATCAAGGAATCATTGGAGAAGGGTCATACAGACCATCCTCTTCACCCTTAGGTGCCGGTTTTTTCTTTGTGGCCAAAAAAGATGGTTCATTAAGGCCGTGATTGATTATCGTCTCTTGAACAATATTACTGTGAAATATCAATACCCGTTACCCTTGATTTCTGACCTTTTCCAGGGTGTAAAAACGCTACTTGGTTTACTAAGCTTGACCTCAGGGGGGCGTACAACCTTATTCGCATTAAGCACTGGGATGAATGGAAACGGCATTTAACACCCCTGAAGGGCATTTTGAGTACCTTGTGATGCCCTTTGGGCTCACTAATGCTCCTTCCGTCTTCCAGTCCTTCATGAATGACATTTTCAGGGATTTTGTGGACAAGTTTCGATTGTTTATTTGGATGATATCTTATTTTTTCTAATGACTGGGACTCTCATGTGAAACATGTTCGAACTGTATTCCAGATTTTGAGAGAGAATGCTCTGTATGTGAAGGGATCAAAGTGTCTTTTTGGCGTACAGAAGATCTCATTTCTGGGATTCATTTGTCCCCATCTGTTATTGAAATGGACCCGGTCAAGGTTCAGGCCATCTGTGATTGGGTCCAACCTACTTCATTAAAGGCTCATCAGAGATTTTTGGGTTTTGCCAATTTTTAATCGTAAATTTATGGTAATTTCTCTGTTATTGTTAAACCATTAACTGATTTGACCAGAAAGGGGTTTTGATGTGGTGAATTGGCCTCCTGAGGCAGTCCTCTGCGTTTCAGGAACTTAAGCAGAGATTCACTTCTGCTCCTGTTCTACGGCAGCCTGATGTTTCTCTGCCATTTCAGGTGGAGGTTGATGCCTCGAAATTGGGGGAGGTGCCGTTTTGTCCCAAAAAGATCCAGAACCTCTAAAAGTAACCCTTGTGCCTTTTTCTCTCGAAAAATTTTCTCCTACTGAACGTAAATTATGAACGTGGGTAATCGGGAGTTATTGGCCATGAAGTGGGCTTTTTAAGAGTGGAGACATTGGCGGAGGGAGCCAAACATCAGGTGGTGGTCTTACGGACCATAAGAATCTGGTCTATCTGAATCTGCCAAGCGACTCAATCCTAGACAGGCCAGGTGGGCCTGTTTTTCACACGTTTTAATTTTGTGGGTTTCCTTTCTTCCTGGCACTAAATGTTAAGGCGGATGCCCTCTCGAGGAGTTTCCTTGCGGACTCTCCTGAGCTATCTGATCCTTGTATTTTGAAGGAGGGTGTAGTTCTTTCCGCCATCCGCCCAATTTGAGACTTGCTCTGGAGGGGTGTCAGGAGGATAGGCCCGAGCGCTGCCCTGTTGGAAAATTTGTTTGTCCCGGACCAATGGAAAAAGAGTGTGATGTCTGAGATTCATTGTTCCGCATTGGCTGGGCATCCCGGAATTTTGGTACCAAGACTTGGTTAGTCGGTCCCTTTTGGTGGCCTACCTTGTCTCGCGATGTCAGGGAATTGTCCTGCGGACTTGCTCTCGCTCCAAGCCTTGCTCTCGCTCTAGTGGTTTGTTTGATGCCATTTCCTGTGCCCAAGAGACCATGGACCCATATCTCTATGGATTTCATTTCCGATCTTCCTGTTTCTCAGAGAATGACCACCATCTGGGTAATTTGTGATAGGTTTTCCAAAATGATACATCTTGTGCCATTACCTAAGTTGCCTTCCTCCTCTGAAATTGGTGCCGTTTTTCCTTCAGCACGTGGTTCGTTTACACGGCATTCCGAGAACATTTGTTCTGACAGAGGAGTCCAGTTTGTTTCCAGATTTTGGAGGACTTTGTTTAAAATGGGTGTTCAATTGTCTTTCCCCCGCATTTCATCCTCAGACCAATGGCAAACTGAGAGAAAAAAACCAGACATTGGAGACTTACTTAGAGCTTTGTGTCTGCTGATCAGGGTGACTGGTCTCTTTTTTGCCTTTGGCTGAGTTTGCCTTAATAAAGGGCACTCTGCCACTTTATGTCTCCCCTTTTTCTGTAATTCTGGTTTCACCCTCATTTTTTTTCAGGGACAGATGGAGGCTTCTGTCTGTCCAGTTTGACTCTGTTGTTGAGCGTAGCCAGATTTGGGACCAGGTAGTGGAGAGGTTGTCCTTCTCTCAGGAGAAGGCCCAGCGGTTTGCTAACCGGCATAGGACTGATGGCCTGGGTTTAGAGTGGGGGCTTGGTCGGTTGTCCTAAAAGAATATTCCATGGATAGCATCTCCAAAAATTTAAGCCTAGGTTCATTGGCCCTTTAAATAAGATCATGGAGATTATTAACCTTTTCTTTTCGTTTGCTTCTTCCAGGGAAAATTTAAGATCCATAACGTTTTTCCACAAGTCCTTGTTAAGAGGTTTGTTGAGCCAGGGGGTTTCCTGCTGCTGTGCCTCCGACCCGTTTTGGTTGAGGGCAATCTGGATATGGGTTGAAAAAATATTGGATTCTCGTTTTTCTAGACAAGACTCCATATTTGGTTAAAGGAGAGGTTTGGTCCAGGAAATAATTCTTGGGGTTTCTTCGGACATCCATGCTAGGAGATTTAAACCGGCGTATCATAGAACTCATCCTGACCGACCGGTTGCTAAAAATGAGGGTTCGGTGACCCCCCTCAAGGGGGGGGGTACTGTTGTGAATGGGTTTGAGATGATTCTGAGCAGAGCCTCCCTCTGTGGTTACAACGTACTAGTGAGGATTTGAAACGGGAATCAGGGTGTTACTGATTGGTCTTTTTTAAAGGGGAAAACATTTTCCCACGGGGTTTTGCCGGTGAGAAAATTTTTTCGGTCTGAATCCTTCTTTCCTTTCCCTTTAGCCTGCGGTCGTGTCTTCATCTCCTGCTATCAGATAAGAAAATTTTTCTTATTTTGTGTTTTGCTATATTTTTTGCATTTGGTCCTGCACTTCTTGGGGGCCTTCAGGGCCCCTCCGGGGGCTTTTGCCCCCTCAGTTTAGTTCAGCCACGTGTTTTGTACTTTTGCTTTTTCCCCCAGTTTTTTTCATTTGGCGCTTTTTTTTGTTACACCAAGAAACAATTTAGGTGGTAGAGGTCGTGTGATCTCAGGTGATTTAAAATTATAGATTGGTGTTTTTCAGGGTTTTCTGGGATTGCAGAATACCCTTCCTGTCCTTTTCTATTAATAGTTTGGGCCCCAGCGTTTGCTCATACTATTTTCTTTCTGTGTCAGTATTTCCTCTTGCTAACCGCCATTAATGTTTGGGGGCTTTTATTACTTTGGGTTTTGCCCGGGCAGATAGCTTTCCTTTTTTCTTCTTTAGGTGTAGTTATTTTCTCAGGCTGTGCAGGCGTCAAGACCAACGTAGGAACGCTCCACGGCTGCCTCAGTTTGCGGTGGTTATCAGGGTACTGCAATCCAAAGATTCCAAGCCTGGTGTATTTCCTTTTTGCCTGCACTCCCAAAAAACCGAACAAACAAGTTTCCTCTAAACTCCACAAATTCCAAAGTGTACTGCCCATCAGTTTTGTGGTCGGGCCTTCCTGGAGAGAGCTGATTCCATTCTTTTCGACAGGCTCAAAGTTCTCACTCTCCCCGACCCCAATACGTTTCTGACTCTTCAGGGAGCTTGCCACGACCAAAGGTCCCGATAAGCCTCTGGTTTCTTACCACTAAGCGTGAACTTTAGTGACCTTCGGCCCCAGGACCGGTAACAATGTGCAGGTACCTAACTTATGGCACTTTTTCTGTTCCTTCCACTATGCCCTCCGATATGCTCAACTCTTAATAGATATTCAGTCCTCTTATAGTGGGGCACGCTCTACCAGGCTGAGGTGAACGGCTTTACCTGTAATGGCCTCCACTTTCTGAACTGCACAAAGACGCACTTCCCACTCCTTCGAGTCACTGACGAACTGAACTCAGAACTTAGCACTCCCTCCACCACCCCTCTGGGTGTGCCGAATTACATGATATCAAGAAGAGACCTTAACTGTTACCTCTCCACTCACCCCCTGGTATGTGACCGGCTCACAAATGGATGGTAACGCTCATCAAAGGAATCAAAGGATGACCCGAGTAAAAGACATTGCGCCATGATAATACATTCCTTGTGCCGCGGGACACTGCCCGGTACGTATGCACTTCATATTAGTATGCACTGTACCTGCCTAATTACATCGCCGCAGCTAACGAGGGACAAAAAAAGACAAAAGTCCAACGAGCTCACAGTGATTTGTTTTGGCTGCAGTTTTGGTCAAATGAAAAGAATCAAAAAAAATTGTATTTTTGCTGTTAAACAATTAAAGATTCCTTAATTCGCTTATTTGGGTGTGCGGAGGGAGAAGGGAGAAGAAAGAGAGTGAGAATACACAGAAAACATATATATCAATTTGTGGTTCTAGTAAGGTTTTTATCTCACCCTCAGAGCTGGAGTCACATCTACACGCTCAGTGCTGCTGAAAATGTCCTCCATGCTGCGCTTTCGGAACATGTGGTACAAAAGGCAAAAACCCTCAAGAAATGGCAAGGGCAGTAAAAGGGGTGAATGGTAGCATCTGCAAAACAAATCCGTGAAGAGCTAAAGGTTTGTCCACCTCAGGTTGCATTTCTGCTTCACTCTATGGACTGCAACAAGCGAATCCTCACATCACTCACGCGTGCTGTGAGATTCCCCCGTGAGGCACAGGTGCGGCGTACAAGACGAATCAGTAATATGCATATTTATAGTCACAGCCGACACGGCCCGGCCTAGTCAAGCGAGGGAAATTTACAGGCTGGAAAGAGTTATCAGAATGTGGCTGAAGTATGCAAAACCCACTCACGGTCTCATGACTGCTCCTGGTTCGCAAGGAGAATCCTGACAGGCACAGTTACAAAATGTGAGGATTCAAAGCTGCAGGAAAATAATGACTGCAGGCTTTTAGCCAAAGGGCGGACGGATTTTTTAATAAAATACCCTGGGTCTCGTGCAGTGAAAAAGTTAATAATAATATTCAGGTGGGCACATAAACAAAAAGTAAATTATCACATCCCTGGTGATCTGGAGCATTGAATAAGATAAAACAACCCTGGAGGGCTAAAAATTAAAAAAAGTCAAAGAAAACATCTTTGGTGGGTTAGAGCATGAAGAATTGATAAAGCACACAAGGCAGGAGAAATGAAAACAACAATATTAACCACCACACAAAACAGCCAACCCCACGTTGCTGCGGGATACTCATCCAACAGCGCCAACAAAATGTAGTGGCCGTTCTCCGGTACTGCAGCTCAGATCACCTCCACTTCAAGGAAGGAGCTGAAATACCGAAATGGCCACAAAAAGAACGGCTATGGTGTTCGTCAACTGATTTTTGTGGGTTTTTTTGTTGTCAGCCCCCGCAGCACCTTGAGGAAAATTTCCCATCAAAAACTAACCCTTTTAACAATGGAAGAAACCCTGCCCCTCCCATGACCCCCTTCACTTTCATTACTATTTTTGGAATGCAGGTTTATTCTCGGACTTGCAACCTCGGATTAATCAAATCTGTTTAACAAGACCGGCAATCGCACGGATTGTAGAAGTCAAGGTTTAGGCAATCTACTCACTTTAAACCGATGGCCGGATGTGTAGAAGAGCTTTTCGGGGAGAACAGTCGTAATTGCATTTGCATTCCAAGGCTTCCCTTTCAGAACAGTCATTCCATTTCCCCTGTGTTTTTTTTTTTGCTTTCCTCTCTGAGACTGCACAGCCTAAATAATCCAGGACATAAAAATACTAAAAATTGGTAAAAGGGTCTTTCAAAGCTCTGAATCAACACAAACACTGATTTGGTTTGGCCTTTATACCCAGAAAAAATAATGGACTGGCCCAAAAGTTTCACTGCAACACGTCACTATGACTGGGACTTTGGGCGCCTACCCAATACCTCGAACTAAGGGGTGCCCTAGCCTACCCCTGTCCCCCCAGTTTAACTCCGAAGGGGAGATGCCGGGGCACATGCCTTGCTTTGCTCTTAATAACCCTTATCTTATTTCCTTTCCCCAGCCAAGAGGTGAAAACTGGAAGCGTATAGGATAAAAAATAACCGACAAACAAGAAAAGACGGAGAGGATAAATAAAGCTACAATCAACAAAATACACCAACCGAACAACGAAGGGGAACACAGCGAGGAAGGGTGAAAATAACACACAAACAAACTCCATGCAACATCCTTGAACAACTCCCAAACGCCTACTCCAAACACGAACTTCACCCCCAAAACCCTAACCAGGCCGTAAGAAACCGGCAATTCCCAAGTTCCAGGGTGAGCAT
Source organism: Oophaga sylvatica (assembly GCA_033576555.1). Classification (NCBI taxonomy): domain Eukaryota; kingdom Metazoa; phylum Chordata; class Amphibia; order Anura; family Dendrobatidae; genus Oophaga; species Oophaga sylvatica. The sequence goes on from JARQOD010000006.1 coordinate 443,278,972, forward strand.
ACCATGTTCCAAAATTTTATGAAATTATATTTTTAACTAATTTCCTAAGTGGTCAGTGCAAATGACAGCATCTAATAAAAGTCATCACCCTTAAGTATACACCGAATTTTATTGAAGAAACCCCTAATGAAACAGAAATCTCCAAAATGGAAAAAAAACCCGAATCTTGTTCCAAATTATTAGGCACAGTAGAATTCTGAACATTTGATCTGTTTAAAGAACTAAAAATGCTCATTTGTGGAATTTGCAGCATTAGGAGGTCACATCACTGAACTAAAAACACTTAACCCAAAAACATCTAACAGGGCCAAGTACATGAACAAAGGAACCTTCTTTGATATCACCTTCAACAATTCTTTCATCCATTGAACTTGTGATTTTTTGGAGAGTTTCTTCTTGTATTTCTTTTCCTCCCAGAGCTGCTGTTTTTACGTGAACTGCCTCCCACCCTCATAGATCTTTTGCTTGGGATACTCCAAAGGTTCTGTTAGGTTGAGGTCAGGGAAGAGGGGCCACACCATTATTTAACTCCTTTTATGCCCATAGCAGCCAAATGACTCAGAATCTTCTTTTCAGCATGAGATGGTGCATGTCATAATGAAGAGATTTTGCTCCTGAAGACCTTTTTGCTTTTTTACCATGGAAGAAAGTTTGTCAGTCAAAAACTCTATAACTTTGCAAATCATTTCACACCTCAGGAAACCTTAAAGGGCCCCCACCAGCTTTTTCCCCATGATTCCGGCCCCAAAAAATGACTCCCCCACCTCCTTATTACGTCGCAGCCTTGTTGGGACATGGTGGTCTCCGCCAACCATCCACTTCTCCACCATCGACCATCCAGGATTGCTCGACACTCATCAGTAAAAAAAGACTGTTTGAAAATTAGCTTCAGTATTCGGGCCCACCAAACCGTTTCTGCTTGTGAGCCTGTTTAGGGGTGGCCGATTCTAGTTTATGCACCACAGCAAGCCTTAGTCCGGCGTCACACTTGCGAGTATTTGTATTTCATCGCCGCACACTCGGTCCGAAGCGGGGGGCCGTGCCGGTGTTGATCAGAAAGTCGCGTGCTTACCCACACACTCGCAAGTGTGACGCCGGCCTTAAAGGATCCTACATTAGGTTCGGGGGACTCCAAGGCCCACACTTCAAAAATATCTTTTCTGGATTGTAATGGCTTTTTAGCAGCTGCTCTTAATCCGATAACTTCCTGGCAGAAACCTTCCTCATTTTGCCTTTTAACACACGAACACGTCGTGCTCGAATCAGCCAATATCTCTTAACAGTACGATGATCACGCTTAAGTTTTGGAAATATCAATGTTTCATCCCTTGACTAAGGCATTGCACTATTTGATGCTTTCAGCAGCAGAGAGATCCTTTTTCTCTTTCCCATATTACTTGTAAACTCTGGCTGCTTAATAGTGTGGAACATCCAGTTTTCCTTTTATTTGGGGTCACATGGCAAAAAATTATCACAGGTAACTGAATTGATTCAGTGACCAAAGAACCCGAACACAATAACCATCAATGGCTTCATTTACAAAAAAAAAAAAAAAAAACCTATGACATTAAAACTGATTTGCATAAAATTTGGAACATAGTTAATAGAAGAGGGGAGTGGCCACAGAACAGCTGAGACAATCCAGGTTGGGACTCAAGGAGATAAACTGAATTAATTTACCCCGCACAAACCCGCAAGGAAAAAAGCTCCCTGTTAAAATATGAAAGCATAGTAATAAGTCAGGACTTAATAACTAACGCCACGATCATTCTGGTATAAAGGTCACTTTGGAGACCTCTAATAAGGCAGATGTCTTTTCAAAGAGGGGCAAGTGAAAAAAAACAACCGTAGCACCAGTGTAACCACTAGGTGAAAA
>JARQOD010000006.1:443280947-443323975 GCA_033576555.1 Oophaga sylvatica
ATAGATGCAAGAAGAAAGAAAAAAAAAAAACATTCAAACTCTCTCTATGATATCATTCAATCCATTTGGATATAATGTTCCCAGACGATATATCCAAAACGTTTCTTTCCGGTTTAAAAGAGCATTCCTATTTGCAACACCAGAGGGTATCTGTTCCACTGGAGTTACTTTTATGTTGAAAATTTTGTTATGTTTAATTAGCAGATGCCTTGAGAGACTATGTTTTAAAAACCCATTTTTTGCTCTATTTCTGTGACCATTAATGCGGGACCGCAGTGTCTGCACAGTGCGTCCCACATATTGCAAACCGCAACTGCATGTGATGACATATACAACATAATCACTGCTACAGCTGAGTCTTTGTGAAATCTCAAAGACCTCAACCAGTATTGTTACATTTGATAGTTTTAGCTCCATGATCTAGGATCCCACAGGTACAACATTTTTTGGAGGTGCATTTAAAAACTCCGGTTCCTTGAAAAACACCACTTGAAATTTGATCGTACCTTTTCTATTGTTTTTTCCTTTTGAATCCAACTGTTTTTTTAATTTACTGGGGGCCACCAAGTTTTTCTTTTTCTTTAATAAAAAAACAGTTGGATTTAAAAAAACAGTTGGATTCAAAAGGAAAAAACAATAGAAAAGGTACAGATCAAATTTCAAGTGGTGTTTTTCAAGGAACCGGAGTTTTTAAATGCACCTCCAAAAAATGTTGTACCTGTGGGATCCTAGATCATGGGGCTAAAACTATCAAATGTAACAATACTGGTGAGGTCTTTGAGGTCTTTGAGATTTCACAAAGACTCAGCTGTAGCAGTGATTATGTCGTATATGTCATCACATGCAGTTGGGGTTTGCAATATGTGGGACGCACTGTGCAGACACTGCGGTCCCGCATTAATGGTCACAGAAATAGAGCAAAAAATGGGTTTTTAAAACATAGTCTCTCAAGGCATCTGCTAATTAAACATAACAAAATTTTCAACATAAAAGTAACTCCAGTGGAACAGATACCCTCTGGTGTTGCAAATAGGAATGCTCTTTTAAACCGGAAAGAAACGTTTTGGATATATCGTCTGGGAACATTATATCCAAATGGATTGAATGATATCATAGAGAGAGTTTGAATGCTTTTTTTTTTTTTTTCTTCTTGCATCTATGCTGTCAAAGTTGGTGGGTGTGCTCCTGAACTTGGTCCACTCCCTAAATCAAGTGTCTGAGACTGGGATAAAAGGTTTGCCATTATATATAAGTGTTACTGAATTTTATATTATCAGGATTTGTACTGTGTTTTTATGATACCTGATGAATGATATATACTGTATCCGAAACGCGTTGTATCTCCTCCATTTTAACTTATTAAATAAAAAAATATGAAATATCATCTTTGGATGTGAGTCCTGGGAAGCGCTGCCATTCATGGGCTGGATGTGCCTTTCTTGATTTACTCATCCTGTGTTAGCCTGAATCTGGCTCTTTCACTTGGATCCACCCGAGGCAAGCTGCAAGCCCTGTCTATTGAGAAGTATCCCAGAAAGATTTTTGAGGATACATAATCTAAAGCCATATTAGTCTTCTATCAGGTGAGTGCATAAAATTGTGCACACTCTAAAGACTATAATATTGTTTTTACGCACTTAGGGCGCCGCGATTTGTCTATTCTTCTCTCCCAAACAGGGTTATTTTAGGTGTATTACTATGTAACAGTGCATAATTGGGGCTCCCATGGGACCAGGGCCAGGTGTAAATGTTGCCTCTGCACCCACTGTTACCACCTTTCTCCCTCCATTTAAAATCAATAGTTGTCTTGACCCAAAATATCCCTAAAATAAAAAATTTGCATGTAACATTACACTTGTGGATTGTAGGACCTGAAGCCGTGACAGAGACAATTCTATTCTTCCTGCTCCTGTCCGATGGATAAATCTCCGCACATTTTTCCTCCTGTTTTCACATAAAGGAAATATTTATAGTTCAGATCGGGTCTCATTCGCGGGAATACGTTTAGCCGGCCTGCACAAGCCAGAGGTGTTTTTTTTTTCCTTATGCAATAGAGGATCATTAACCGCCCTCAAGGGTCACTGCCTTTTGTCTTGAAGGAAAATTTAACATCTTCACGGATCAATTTATACATAATTGTTCTTGATCAATGGTGCACTCGTATAAGCGCTCATCAACCAAGCGAAGTTTTAATTGAACTGGGATTTAATGAGCTCATTACTGGGGTGGACTGGACGGCCCCTGCTTCCTTTCCTATTCATGTCTTGACATAGACCTCACAGCCAGAAAAAAGTCAGAGTTTCTCTGATTTGAGTTTACGGCTCGATTGTAAGAAGTTGTGCCAATTTTTTTTTGTCCAGATGCAACAGCAAAAGAGGGGCTTTGGATTTCAAGGTGATGATGTCCTAGCAGCACTAGTGTAGTCCAAATACGAAATCTCAGGTACCGAGGTCTGGATGATACTGATACCATTGCACTAGGGTCAGACATACCATTGGTTCAACCGGTGGACCCAAGGTCTAAGGGGCCCATTTCTAAGTCCAAAGTAGGTGAGATTGTGCATTATGATGAGCTATTAGACTGCAGAGGTCCCATATACTGTTCTTGCACAGGGACCCTATTTGCCCACGAGGTCCTCTTTTCCTTTCTCCCCTCTGTTCTGCCTAAACACAACTCTGCCGTTATTTTCTCTCCTTTTCACTGTGGCTCCATTTTACTGGACTCCTCTCCAGGCAGCGTGCCTAGTCAGCGCCCGCATGCTCCCATGCTCTTCAAGGGGCCGCTCGTGCATATAGTAAATGCCCTCAGCCTGTATCAGAGAGACATTTAGTACAATAGTGCACCTGCAAGATGGCTCCCAGCCAATAGCTAGGAGGCATCTTGTGTAAAAGACTCCTTCCCCATTAGGGAGTCTCCAGGCAACACATCCAGTCATTAGGTAGTATGGTGTTCTACCAGTGCAGTTGTGAGGTTTCCTGGTCTCTGTGTGACCAGGTCCTGAACCAGAATCCCTGGTCCTGGTGTGGCCAGTGATCTGAACCTGAACCCTTGATCCCGGTGTATCCAGTGTCCTGAACCTGAACCCTGATCCCGGTGTATCCAGTGTCCTGAACCCGAACCCTTGATCCTGATGTATCCAGTGTCCTGAACCCGAACCCCTGATCGCGGTGTAGCCAGTATCCTAAACTCGATCCCCTGGGCCTGATGTGTCCAGTGTCCTGAACCTGAACCCCTGATCCCAATGTGGCCAGTGTCCTGAACCTAAACCCCTGATCCCGGTGCGGCCAGAGTTCTGGACCCGAATCTCTGGTCCGTGTGCTGCCAGTACCTGAACCTGCTCACTCTGAACACAGTCTGACTCCGTATCAGCAACCGTTCTGTAGAGGAGCCAGAACTTATTAGTCTGACTGGAGCCCTAGTCCTCAATCAGTGTCAGTGAACTGCAGTACCGGTTTCTGCCTAGGAGTGGTACCTGGAGGCTACCTGCAGCCCAGCCTGTCTTCAACTTCAGGAGCCTCAGCGAACACCAGGTAGCCGCTTAGCTATGCCCTTCCTAGGCAGGCCTGGCCTGTGGTACAGTGAGTCCACGAACTACGTGCACCATAAAAGTCGGCAGTGAGTAGAGGACTGTCCTCCACTCACTGCCAACTTTTATTCCCCATTGACTTGCATTGGGGTATGGTTTCGGTCGGAACTCCAATTTCGTCTGACTCACCTTTTGGTAAAGTCATGTGGTCCGAAACCCGACTCGACCAAAGTCGCTCATCTCTAGTGATTATACTTGTTGTTTGTATAGTGGTATCATTCTACGGCTGTGTTATTTAGATGCACATCATCATACAAATGATCCTGTAGCTACATTGTCTTTTACACTAAATCTAAATGAAATTAATATTTGGTGTAACCTCCCTTTACCTTCAAAACCACATGAATGCATCAATTCCTTTACACTTGCACAAAGTGAGGAATTTTGAAAAATTATTGTTGGGTGTATGAGTATCCAATTGTACCAGGTGATAATGATCATCTTTTCATATGTAGCCAAAGCACAGTCAATAAGAAAATCAGAAACAGCTTTGTTTTGAGGCTTAAAATTAGGTGAGGAACAGGCAAACACTGCGACATAGGTGAGGTTGTGGAAGACAGTCTCATGTCACAGGTCATACACAATGTCAAGACTGAGTGCAGCATCAAGAGACAAGGTAGTTATTCTGCATCAGAGAGGTCTCTCCCAGGTAAATATATTACAGCAGACTGGGGTTTCAGGATGTGTGGATCAAGCTCTTTTGAAGATGCTTCAAGAAATGGACAACATTGAGGAGCGTAGTCATAATGAGAAATGTTTGGCTATAATAGAAGGCAGTTTGTTCCGGAAGGGCTGGAGACAATAATGAGGTTCTGCTGGAATAATGAAGCATGTGGGGTTTCTGCCAGTTTATGGATGCATTTCAGCAAATAGAGTTGGGATTTGTTCAGGATTAATGATGTCCTCAATGTTTAGTGCTATGGCCAACGCCCCTCCATGGTGTCCCCTTCTCCCTCCAAGCAGAGACGCCGGCCTACTCACAGTTCCTGCCTCGTGGTCCCCGGAATTCTCTGCTTCCTGCTCTGTACTCATTTCCAGCAGCGCGCCTAGTGCACATGCACGCTCCTCTGCTCTTAAAGCGGTAGCTTGCACATATAGTAAAATGTCCTCATCCTGTTGCTGGGAGGAAATTAAGTATAATGACTTCACCTGCTGGATGGCTTTCAGCCTATTGCTGGGAGTCATCCTGTATAAAAGACTCCCTCTCTTAGGGAAAATATTTAGACTTGAGAGTCCTCAGTGGTTGATACCTTTTAATGGCTAACTGAAAAGATGGTAACAAATTGCAAGCTTTCCAGACTACTCAGGTCTCTTCATCAGGCAAAGACTAATACAACATCTGAAGAATCACATATTTATACACAACACAGCACAGAAATAATGCAATAGATAAGACAATGACGTGAAGCAGAATAGTCATTATGGCAGAGGATGAACATAAATATTGGAACAGTTCATAGATAAGGTGAAAGTTTTATTGCCCTCTGATTGGGTCTGGTATTGTTTTTGATGCCCCTAAAGTCAGAGAAGCAGATTCCTTATTGATGTAGAAAGACATGAAACCTAATTGATGTACCAGTAGATAGAAATATATTAAATTGAGAGTCCTCATGGTTTGATACCTTTTAATGGCTAACTGAAAAGATGGTAACAAATTGCAGCTTTCGAGATACTCAGTCTCTTCATCAGGCTAAACTAATACAAAATCTGAAGAATCACATATTTATACACCTCTCTTAGGAGTCACTGAGCAATGAGTTTAGTCATTAGTTGCTTGGTGTTCTACAGGGCAGTTATAACTGAGTGAGTCTGACTTCTATACCAGGAAAGATCTTTGAACAAATTATTAAAGAACATGTATGCAAGTACCTGGATAAAATGAAGTGATTAACAGAGTCAGCATGGTTTGTAACTAATAAGTCATGTCAGACTAACTTAATTTCCTTCTATGACAGAATCACTGACTGGGTGATCAGGAAATGCTGTAGATATAGTATATCTTGACTTCAGCAAAGCATTTGACAAAGTATCTCACACAATCCTTATTGAAAAAATGACTAAGTATGGAATGGACAAGGCAATGTTAGGTGGATTCATAACTGGCTTAGTGATCGGACCCAAAGAGTGGTTGTAAATGGCTGCACATCCATTGGAAGAATGTCTCAAGTGGGGTACCACAAGGCTCTGTTTTGGGCCCTGTATGTTCAACATCTTATCAATGATTTAGATGAAGGAATTGAGGGTAAACTGATCAAATTTGCTGATGACACAAAGCTAGGAGGGTAGCTAATACTAGAGAAGAGAGAGAGAGGATTCAAAAAGATATACTTAAACTGGAGCAGTGGGCAGCAACTAACAGAATGGATTTTAACAGGAAAAGTGCAAAGTACTACATCTGGCAATAAAAATGAAAAAAGCATATACAAAATGGGAGGAATAGGCTAAGTAACAGCACATTGGAAAAAGACTTGGTATACTAATTGATCACAGACTTAACATGAGTCAACAGTGTGATGCAGCAGCAAAAAAGGCAAATGCAATTCTAGGATGTATCAACAGAAGCATACAGTCTAGATCACGTGAGGTCATTATTGCCCTCTACTCCTCTTTGGTCAGACCTCATCTGGAATACTGTGTCCAGTTTTGGGCACCACATTTTAAAAAAAGACATCAACAAACTGGAGCAAGTTCAGAGAAGAGCCACCAGAATGGTGACCGGTCTGCAAACCATGTCCTATGAGGAACGGTTGCAGGATTTGGGAATGTTTAGCTTGCAAAAAAGAAGACTGAGAGGAGACTTAATAGCTGTCTACAAATATCTCAAGGGCTGTCACATTGTAGAAGGATCATCTTTATTCTCATTTGCGCAAGGAAAGACTAGAAGCAATGGGATGAAACTGAATGGGAGGAGACACAGATTAGATATTAGAAAAAATTTTTGACAGTTAGGGTGATCAATGAGTGGAACAGGCTGCCACAAGAGGTGGTGAGTTCTCCTTCAATGGAAGTCTTCAAACAGAGGCTGGATAGACATCTGTCTGGGATGATTTAGAGAATCCTGCTTTGAGCAGGGGGTTGGACCAGATGACCCAGGAGGTCCCTTCCAACTCTACCATTCTATGATTCTATGATAACATCTTCAGTCCCGATGTGGCCAGTGTCCTAAATCCCAATTCCTGGTCCCGGTGTGGCCAGTGCCCTGAACCTGAATCCCTGCTCCCGATGTGGGCTGTGTCCTGAACTCAAATCCCTGGTCCCGGTATGGCCAGTGTCCTGAACACGTATCATTGCTCCCAGTGTGGCCCTTCATGAACAATAATCCCTGGTCCCGGTGTGGCCAGTGTCCTAAACCCGTATTCCTGCTCCCAGTGTGGCCAGTGTCCTGAAACCGAATCCCTGATCCCAGTGCGGCCAGTGTCCTGAAACCGAATCCCTGATCCCAGTGCGGCCAGTGCCTGAACGTTGTACCCTGGTCCTAGTCCTGGTCCTGCCAGTCCTGAATACGATGTCTCCTTCCTGATGTCCCCTTGCCCCATTGCTGCCAGTGCCTTAACATTGTTCACCAGTCCATGTGTAGCCAGTCCCTGATTCAGTATCCTAGACAGGTGTGTCTGAATGTAGCCTTAGTCCGTGTCAGTGAACCTGACTCCTGGGGTCAGCAGCTGCAGTACTGGGATCTGCTGGGGAGTGGTACCTGGAGGCTACCTGCAGCCCAGCCTGTTTCCACCATCAGGAGATCCAGTGAACACCAGGTAGGCGCTCAGCTACACCCTTCCTGGGCAGGCCCGGTCTTGTGGCACAGTGGATCCACAAATCTTCTTGCGCCACCATTGGGCATAACACTATGCATCATGTAATACCACCAGGGAGTTTTCTGATTGGTTCCAAAATTATTCTGTAGCCCAGACGTACAGTCAGTGTCATTAAACCCTTAATTTCCAGGCAATTTTTCATTTTTGCCTTTTGTTTTTTCCACCCTTTCTTCTGAGAGGTTTTTATTTTTCTCTCTACATAGCCATACAAGGATTTGTTTTTTAGCAGAACGAGCTATAGTTTTGAATTATATCATTCATTTTACCACACAGTGTACTGAAAAAATGGGAACAAAACTCCACGTGGGATAAAATGCTGAGAAAATACTGAAAAATATAATTTTGAAACAGTTTTTTAGGTTTAGTTTTCACGGTGTTCATTGAGTGGTAAAAATTACTTTGAAACATTAATCTCCAGGTTAGTATGATTACGGTGATACCAAAAATTCTATAGATATTTTTTATTTATGTAACAAAAAAAAATAAAATTCAGAAGTTTGTAAAAACAAAAAAAAGATTTGGTTTCTGTAATCATTTTCTGAAACACAAAATATTTTTATTTTTTAATCAATAGAACTATTTGAAGGCTTATTTTTTGCACTGGAAGCTGATGGTTTTATTTATAGCAGTTTGGGTAGATACAATACTTTTGTTGTTTCTCATTGTATTTTGTTATGGAAGTGTAGTGCCAAAAAATTGCAATTTTTGGTGGTTAGATTTTTTTTCTTTACGGTGTTTTTTGTAAGGGTTAATTAATTTGATATCTTGTTAGATCGGACTTTTATGGACTCGGTAATTGTTCTATTTCTTGTTTATGCCTCTGACACGATTGTGGTAACGGGTTACTTTATTGTGTGCACGTTCTCTCAGCCACATTACATGAATGCTTCCTGTCTCATGCTCTTACCAACGAGTCCCTCCTCTCTATCCTCTGAATACATCCAGGTAGTGAGACCCCTAGAGGCGGCTCAGCATATAACATATTGCTACATCCTTTGTCTTTTAACTGAAGAAATAACTAAGCTAATATAACTAACATACATGTGAACATTTCAATATTCAAGATATTGGTGACATAAACATAACTGGCAAGCATCATGCTATTAAGATACTTTAAAATACTTGGTTGTATATATAGTCCTTGAGGTGTGCTGGCTTTGTGATCATTCTGCCCCATCTAGTAACATACGATGCGCTACTGCCACTATTCGGTGGTTCTCTCGATTCGGGCGTTACCGCATCTGGTATTGCCTGTCTCCGACCGGAATCTCCACACTGAACCTGGGCCATCCCTGTAGTCTCTCTGCTTAGACTTGCTGTTTCCTCATCTTGGATATGAGGATACTGTTCATATGACCATGTATCAGATCCTTCTTGCGTTTTCCTCAGATGTCTCCGATTTCTCCTTAGTTTTCTTCCCTCCTCTGTCACAATCTCGTAGGATCTGGTCCTAGTTTCTGGAGCACCTTTGCTTTTCTCCATTATTTGTCATATTTGCTCGGCTGCATCCTGATGTTGTCATTTTGTCTCAGTTCTGGTAGATCTTTTGCCGACTGATTATAATAGAATGCTTGTCTATCCTGATTTTCCTTTAGTTTTGACCTCAATCCCCTCACCAGATTTGGCTTCAGAAGACGACTAGCTGTTGGTATGAGTGTCCTTGTCCGTTTACTCAGAAGCCTCTGTGCTGGGCTGCTGTCTAGACCTTGGGAAGGTGTGTTTCTGTGGTCCAGTATAGATAGATATACATCTGTCCCTGCCTGTTTCGCTCTCTTAATCAACTTCTTTGCTGTTTTCACCGCTGATTCCGCTTTGCCATTGCTTTGAGGATATCCAGGAGATGATGTATTGTGTTCAAATTCCCATAACTTGCTGAACTCCTTGAACTCTTCTGACCTAAATTGAGCGGCATTATCAGTAAAAACAATCTCTGGAATCCCATATCTGGCAAAATGAGCCTTGAGTTTTTTAATAACTGTTCTTGCTCTTGTATCCTTCAAATAGTCCACTTCCCAAAAATTAGAAAAATAGTCCACAGTTACCAGGTATTCTCTTTCCTCCAATGTGAACAAATCTATTCCTATTTTTGACCATGGTCTATTTGGAACGGCATGCGGTTGCAATGGCTCTTTCGGTTGTTTATCCCCGCCGGACGCACATATCTCACATTGTGCTATGTAACTTTTTATGTGATCATTCATACCCAGCCAATAAACTGATTCTCTTGCTCGCCGCAAACATCCTTCAATGCCCAAGTGGGACGAGTGTAATTTCTGTAGTATGTCTCTTCTCAGAGTCTCCGGTATCACTGCCCTTTCTCCCTTTATGATGATTCCTTGGTGTACTGACAGTTCATCTCGTATATGGAAGAATGGAGCAACTTCCTTTGGAGCATGCTGCTTATATTTTGGCCAGCCCTGCGGGATCACAGTTTTTAATATCTGTAGTGTTTTATCTTTTTCTGTGAAGGTCTGTATTTGTTTCAGTTTATCTTTAGATACTGCAAGATAATCACACATATTGATGTTGTCCATTTCTTGTCCTTTATCCTCTGAGTTGGGTAAGTACGCTCTGCTTAGAGTATCTGCAATCAGCAAGTCTTTTCCTGGACAATATCCAATTTCATAATCAATTTTTGAAGTCGCAGAAGCATGCGTTGCAGTCTCTTTGGTGCATTTAGTAGTGGTTTTTTTGTAATGCTCTCCAACGGTTTGTGATCTGACTGTACTGTTACCTGTCGACCGTATGTGTACTGATGAAACCTTTCCATTCCAAACACCACAGCTAGTAACTCCTTTTCGATTTGGGCATATCCCTGCTCTGTCGGTGTTAGCGCTTTGCTTGCAAATGTGATTGGTTGCCGCTCTTGCATTAATGTGGCACCTAGGCCTTTTTCTGACGCATCACATTGGACTACCACCTCTAACTGTGGATCAAAATATTTTAAGGTTGCTGTGTCTGCAATGGCTGTCTTTACTGATTGGAAAGCCGTCTCCTGTGCTTCTGTCCATTCCCACAACACATCTTTGTGAGTTAGCTGTCTCATTGGCTCACACATGTCTGATAGATTCTTGCAAAACTTGGACAGATAATTCACCATGCCCAAAAATCGTTGTACTCCACACACATCTGTTGGGGTAGGCATCTCTTGTATCGCCTTCACCTTTTCTGGATCCACTTTCACTCCATTTGAGGTTAGAAGATGTCCTATATATGGCACTTCCGTCATTTTAAGTTTCAACTTTTCCAAGTTCAACTTTATCCTTTTTTCTCTACACCTATCTAAAAATCGTAGCATCCTTGTATCGTGATTCTTTATTGCAGATTGCATATCGTCACCTTCTCCCACTATTAATATATCATCTGCTATCATCTTTACCCCTGGGAGTCCTTCCAAAGCTTGCATCAACTTCTGCTGAAATATTTCTGGAGCTGGTGTCAGTCCCATGGGCATTCTCAGCCATTTACGGCGACCAAATGGAGAAGAAAACGTTGTCAATAAACTGGATTCTTCATCCAGTTCCACATGCCAAAATCCATTTTTTACGTCACAAACTGAAAATATTTTTGCCTTTGATAAATCTGGTAGCACATCCTCTATTGTAGGCATCGGATAGTGATTCCTTTTGAGAGCTTTGTTGAGTGGTTTGGGATCGATACAAATTCTTAGTTTTCCTGATGGTTTCTGCACTATGACCAAACTACTTATCCAGTCTGTGCTCTGATGGACGACTTCTATCATGCCTCGCTTTTCTAAATCCTGTAGTTCTTCTTTCAATGGCTGAAGTAGCGCTACAGGCACTTTTCTTGTCGGTAATCTGGTAGGTTGTACTGTGTTATCAATTTCCAGTTTGTGTTTTCCATCAAAACATCCATCACCCTCAAATACATCCGCATACTGTGTTTTTATAATCTGTAAATCTAGATTGCTGTCTGCTTTTGGGATATCCTTCATACTCTCTTTGACTTCCACAGACATAATGTTATGGAATTGTACCTTTATTAAGTCCATTGCCTGAACTGCTTTTATACCTAGTAACGGTATGTGGTCACCACCCTGCAGCACTGTAAATTGGGCTCTATAACTCTTTCTGTTGCATGGGTTACTAACCTTCAGTTTGCATGTCCCAAGAGGTTTCAGTATCGTTTTGTTGTACATCATAAGTACCTTATCAGTAGGTTCAATGAACACCTGTTCATTTAGTAGATCCTCCGGTATGACATTGCAACTTGCTCCACAGTCCAACTGAAATCTAATGGGTTTGTCATTTAATAAAAGAGTTGCAAACAGTTGTCTTGTATCTTTAGGTTCTGGCTGTCTGACTGTATTGACATTCTCTGTTGCAGACTGTAGCTGTATCCATGTAATATCTTCTGCACTGTCACTGTGATTGTCCTGTGTCACACTGTGAATTTCTCTGTGCTTTTTAAAGGGCTTAAGTCTGCAGAGAGCTGCGAAATGATTCATCTTACCACAGGTCCTGCAGCTTTGTCCATATGCTGGACACTTCTCTTTGTCTCTCTCATGTCTTCTGCCACAGTATCTGCATTGGACTGTTCTCGCTGGGTGCTCTGCTTTTCCTCTCATGGTTACTGCATGTACTGGCTCCTCAGTGGTGTCTGCCATCATCTTCAGGCTGTCTCTTGTTAGCTCTGCAGCTCTGCTTATTTGCATGCATTTCTCTAGGGTTAACTCCCCCTCTCTCAGCAGTCTCTCTCTTAGCTGTGGCTCTCTGATGCCGCACACTATTCTATCTCTGATAAGAGAATCTCTGATCTCTCCAAAGCTGCATGTTGCTGCCAGTCTTTTCAGCTCAGTCACATATGCGTCTATATTCTCTCCCATCTCCTGATTTCTGGTGAAAAACTTAAATCTTTCCACTGTCTCATTCTTCTTGGGGTCACAGTGCTTATCAAATGTATGTACAATGTCTGCCAGACTGTCCGTACCGTCCTGGATCAGGGTCTGAGCAAGTTCTCTGCCTTTTTCTCCAATCAGATAGTAGAAGAGCTTCACCTTACGCTTCTGATCATTGGTGTCTACTGTAAGATCCACATACAGAGTAAACTCCTCCTTCCAATGTCTCCAGGTCTGCGATAGATTTGAGGACATGATGTCTAGTCTCTGAGGAGGTTTTAATGCGGTCTCCATAATGCTGTACTGTGGGCACTGTACTTACAGTTGAGCTTTGTACCACAAGCTGCCTGGATTGTCTGTCCACTTGTTCTTTATAGGTTCAGCCCTGCTGCCACCATGTTCTATTTCTTGTTTATGCCTCTGACACGATTGTGGTAACGGGTTACTTTTATTGTGTGCACGTTCTCTCAGCCACATTACATGAATGCTTCCTGTCTCATGCTCTTACCAATGAGTCCCTCCTCTCTATCCTCTGAATACATCCAGGTAGTGAGACCCCTAGAGGCGGCTCAGCATATAACATATTGCTACAGTAATACCACTTTTATGGACTTGAACTTGCAACCTGGTGATCTCTTACACCGTACACTGCAATACCACATTATGGTAGTATACTATATAGTGAAAATCTCAATCTGTTTTGAAGCTCCGTGTGTGCTGAGCGTCACAGGAGTACCAAGATGGCAACAACGGGGGAGGAGCACTTGTGCACGACAACAACGGGGGAGGAGCACTTGTGCACGATCCAATGAAATGCCATGGTCAAAGACTGAATGAGTTATTTAAACGATTAACAGTTGCAGGTGGACCTCAGCTCCGGACACGCCTGTGCAAAACAGATACTTGATGTGTAATTTAGCTCTTATCTGCATGAGCCAATAAGAACTATCCTCAGTGAAAAGAACCAGGAGTCCTGGAAGTGATGATCCGCCCCCGCAGAGCCTCGATCTCAACATCAACCGACTACCTAATTATCCTTCCTACCAGCCTGAACCACGAACTGTGGTAACATAACAGGTAAAAAGGCAAGGGGGTGAATACTTTTGAAAGCCACTGTATATGGGTTAAAATTTAGTGCATCTATAGTGGTTCCAATTACTGCTTTGAATGACCACAAGGGTGTATGTATAGGGGCTTGAGCTATGGCTGTGAATGACCACATGGGTGTATGTATAGGGGCTTGAGTTATGGCTATAAATGACCACATGGGTGTATCTATAGGGGCTTGAGTTACGGCTGTGAATGACCACAGGGGTGTATGTATAGGGGCTTGAGTTACGGCTATAAATGACCACATGGGTATATGTATAGGGGCTTGAGTTACGACTGTGAATGACCACAGGGTGTATCTATAGGGCTTGAGTTACGACTGTGAATGACCACATGGGTGTATCTACATGGGCTTGAGTTACGACTGTGAATGACCACATGGGTGTATCTACATGGGCTTGAGTTACAACTGTAAATAACCACATGGGTGTATGTATAGGGGTTTGAGTTACGGCTGTGAATGACCACAGGGGTGTATCTATAGGGGCTTGAGTTACAACTGTAAATGACCACATGGGAGTATCTATGGGGCTTGAGTTACGGCTGTGAATGACCACATGGAAGTATCTATAGGGGTTTGAGTTACGGCTGTGAATGACCACATGGAAGTATCTATAGGGGTTTGAGTTACGGCTGTGAATGACCACATGGGAGTATCTATAGGGGCTTGAGTTACGGCTGTGAATGACTACAGGGTGTATGTATAGGGGCTTGAGTTACGGCTGTGAATGACCACATGGGAGTATCTATAGGGGTTTGAGTTACGACTGTGAATGACCACATGGGAGTATCTATGGGGCTTGAGTTACGGCTGTGAATGACCACAGGGTGTATGTATAGGGGCTTGAGTTACGGCTGTGAATAACCACATGGGAGTATCTATGGGGCTTGAGTTACGTCTGTGAATAACCACATGGGAGTATCTATAGGGGTTTGAGTTACGACTGTGAATGACCACATGGGAGTATCTATGGGGCTTGAGTTACGGCTGTGAATGACTACAGGGTGTATGTATAGGGGCTTGAGTTACGTCTGTGAATAACCACATGGGTGTATCTATGGGGCTTGAGTTACGGCTGTGAATGACCACATGGAAGTATCTATAGGGGTTTGAGTTACGGCTGTGAATGACCACATGGGAGTATCTATAGGGGCTTGAGTTACGGCTGTGAATGACTACAGGGGTGTATGTATAGGGGCTTGAGTTACGGCTGTGAATGACCACATGGGAGTATCTATAGGGGTTTGAGTTACGACTGTGAATGACCACATGGGAGTATCTATGGGGCTTGAGTTACGGCTGTGAATGACTACAGGGTGTATGTATAGGGGCTTGAGTTACGTCTGTGAATAACCACATGGGAGTATCTATGGGGCTTGAGTTACGTCTGTGAATAACCACATGGGAGTATCTATAGGAGCTTGAGTTACGTCTGTGAATGACCACAAGGGAGTATCTATAGGGGCTTGAGTTACGGCTGTGAATGACCACATGGGAGTATCTATAGAGGTTTGAGTTACGGCTGTGAATGACCACATAGGAGTATCTATGGGGCTTGAGTTACGTCTGTGAATAACCACATGGGAGTATCTATAGGAGCTTGAGTTACGTCTGTGAATGACCACAAGGGTGTATCTATGGGGCTTGAGTTACGGCTGTGAATGACCACATGGGAGTATCTATAGGGGCTTGAGTTACGGCTGTGAATGACCACATGGGAGTATCTATAGGGCTTGAGTTACGGCTGTGAATGACCACATGGGAGTATCTATAGGGGCTTGAGTTACGGCTGTGAATGACCACATGGGAGTATCTATAGGGGTTTGAGTTACGGCTGTGAATGTAATGCAATATCATTACATCTGACCTCCTGATGAGCTGCTGGGCGAAACGCGTAGAGGTGTCATGAAATACATATCAGGATGAGTACCCCTCTCTATTTATCATGATGTTGGTTATGTGAATGTCCCTGTTAAGGCTGGGTCTCACATAGCGATACACCAGCGATCCCGACAACGATATGCACTTGTAAGGATCGCTGGTGTATCGCTACATGATCGCTGCTGAGCTGCCAAACAGGCAGCTCAGGGCAGCGATCAGCACAGCGACACTGCTGGGTAACATCGCTTAGTTACTCACAGTGTACGTTGGATACCAGCGCCCTGATGCAGGGAGCTGGTAACCAAGGTACACGTCGGGTTTCCAAGCGCTGCGCGGTGCCTGGAAACCCGTTGTGTACCTTGGTTACCAGCTCCCTGCATCAGGGCGCTGGTATCCAAGGTACACAACGGTTTCCAGGCACAGCCCCGCGCCTGGAAACCCGCTGTGTACCTTGGTTACCAGCGGATCGCTGGTCTCCCGCCTGTCACACGCAGCGATGCGTGCCTGTCAGCGGGAGACCAGCGATCAAAAAAATGTCCTGACATTTCAGCAACGATCAGCGATACCCGGCAGGGGGGCTGATCGTCGCTGAATGTCACACACAGCGATATCGCTGGTGAGCTCGCTGCTGCGTCACAAAACTAGTGACTGAGCACCGATCTCGCTAGCGATATCGCTATGTGAGACGGGCCCTTTAGTTATAATGATGGGGAGATAGCACAATCGCCTGGTGTGACACATCAAGATAAATAATACTGAGTGCATTTAGTACTATGCATATTTGTACAATATCTACTTGTCAGCATTTATCTGGATAAGCTGTTTAGCCCGGTTATTGTTTTCACACCATACAGGGCTCACATTTAAGCTGGTAAGCAGGGACCAGCATTGTCATGTATTGAAGGGTATACTCACAATATTCCTTTGGTTATCCATTCCATTGAATCAGGCATGGTATTTCAGCCTTGACCCCTGACCTGAACATACAGAGACACATTGCCGGCTTCCCAATCTTTCAAGGGAACTATCTTCATTTGTTGTGCATGCTTTAGTGGGGAGCACCCATTGATAAGGGCATTATAGGAGCCTAGGGACAGCCGACGTGACCGGGGGCGCCACTCTCGTTGGGGCTGTCTTAGGGTGCCAACCTCCGCATGCTAGGCAGGTGTACATATCAGGGTATCAATATTTTAGGGTGAAATTAGTGTGCACTTTTTAAATGTGTGGTGTTTTTGTTGTATGTCCCGTTTTAGAGTTATAATAAAAGTTATATTTTATATTATTTCAACTTGGGTTTATATGCATGTTTTCACTTTTGAACAAACCCCATTCAATCAATTAATTGTTACGGCTGTGAATGACCACATGGGAGTATCTATGGGGCTTGAGTTACGGCTGTGAATGACCACATGGGAGTATCTATAGGAGCTTGAGTTACGGCTGTGAATGACCACATGGGAGTATCTATGGGGCTTGAGTTACGGCTGTGAATGACCACATGGGAGTATCTATGGGGCTTGAGTTACGGCTGTGAATGACCACATGGGAGTATCTATGGGGCTTGAGTTACGGCTGTGAATGACCACATGGGAGTATCTATGGGGCTTGAGTTACGGCTGTGAATGACCACATGGGAGTATCTATGGGGCTTGAGTTACGGCTGTGAATGACCACATGGGAGTATCTATGGGGCTTGAGTTACGGCTGTGAATAACCACATGGGAGTATCTATGGGGCTTGAGTTACGGCTGTGAATGACCACATGGGAGTATCTATAGGAGCTTGAGTTACGGCTGTGAATGACCACATGGGAGTATCTATGGGGCTTGAGTTACGGCTGTGAATGACCACATGGGAGTATCTATGGGGCTTGAGTTACGGCTGTGAATGACCACATGGGAGTATCTATGGGGCTTGAGTTACGGCTGTGAATGACCACATGGGAGTATCTATGGGGCTTGAGTTACGGCTGTGAATGACCACATGGGAGTATCTATGGGCTTGAGTTACGGCTGTGAATGACCACATGGGAGTATCTATAGGAGCTTGAGTTACGGCTGTGAATGACCACATGGGAGTATCTATGGGGCTTGAGTTACGGCTGTGAATAACCACATGGGAGTATCTATGGGGCTTGAGTTACGGCTGTGAATGACCACATGGGAGTATCTATGGGGCTTGAGTTACGGCTGTGAATGACCACATGGGAGTATCTATGGGGCTTGAGTTACGGCTGTGAATGACCACATGGCAGTATCTATAGGGGCTTGAGTTACGGCTGTGAATGACCACAAGGGAGTATCTATAGGAGCTTGAGTTACGGCTGTGAATGACCACATGGGAGTATCTATGGGGCTTGAGTTACGGCTGTGAATGACCACATGGGAGTATCTATAGGAGCTTGAGTTACGGCTGTGAATGACCACATGGCAGTATCTATAGGGGCTTGAGTTACGGCTGTGAATGATCACAAGGGAGTATCTATAGGAGCTTGAGTTACGGCTGTGAATGACCACATGGGAGTATCTATGGGGCTTGAGTTACGGCTGTGAATGACCACATGGGAGTATCTATAGGAGCTTGAGTTACGGCTGTGAATGACCACATGGGAGTATCTATGGGGCTTGAGTTACGGCTGTGAATGACCACATGGGAGTATCTATGGGGCTTGAGTTACGGCTGTGAATGACCACATGGGAGTATCTATAGGAGCTTGAGTTACGGCTGTGAATGACCACAGGGGAGTATCTATAGGAGCTTGAGTTACGGCTGTGAATGACCACATGGGAGTATCTATGGGGCTTGAGTTACGGCTGTGAATGACCACATGGGAGTATCTATGGGGCTTGAGTTACGGCTGTGAATGACCACATGGGAGTATCTATAGGAGCTTGAGTTACGGCTGTGAATGACCACAGGGGAGTATCTATAGGAGCTTGAGTTACGGCTGTGAATGATCACATGGGAGTATCTATGGGGCTTGAGTTACGGCTGTGAATGACCACATGGGAGTATCTATAGGAGCTTGAGTTACGGCTGTGAATGACCACAGGGGAGTATTTATAGGAGCTTGAGTTACGGCTGTGAATGACCACAGGGGAGTATCTATAGGAGCTTGAGTTACGGCTGTGAATGACCACATAGGAATATCTATGGTGCTTGAGTTATGGCTGTGAATGACCACATAGGAATATCTATGGTGCTTGAGTTACGGCTGTGAATGACCACAGGGTGTATCTATGGGGCTTGAGTTACGGCTGTGAATGACCACATGGGAGTATCTATAGGGGCTTGAGTTACGGCTGTGAATGACCACATAGGAATATCTATGGGGCTTGAGTTACGGCTGTGAATGACCACAGGGGTGTATCCATGAGGCTTGAGTTACGGCTGTGAATGACCACAGGGGTGTATCCATGAGGCTTGAGTTACGGCTGTAAATGACCACAGGGTGTATCTATAGGAGCTTGAGTTATGGCTGTGAATGACCACTTTCTATATCTTCTGCTTATTTAATATAGATCGTTCCAGACCTTGGATTCCCTTTAATCTGTGAAAGTGAATATTTTACAGCTTTTGGAAACGCAGCTCACGATTTCTCATCACTGAAAAGGAAAAATCTTCACCTGAGAGTAGAAAAGAAACAGATTTGAAATAAGTGAAGTATTTATTCAGTGAGTTTCTGCGGAATAAATTACATTGCATTTGCTGAATATTCCCCTGAGCCGCGAGAAATTGATTTCTTTATGATTAAAGGCGTCAGTCTGCATCTGTGTTTCTACCTTGAGTACAGTGTTTTTATGATGTGGAAGTATTAATATCATGTAAATAGACTGTTATTTAGGGCAAGAGATGTCAACACTCTGCAAATAGCACAAGAAGGTGAATGCATTCACCTCCTCCCCACCACCATGTACTCCTCGTCTAGAATGGTAAGTACCATCGATGCGCAAGTCGCTGGTGGATCTGATGGTGGCATTGTGACTCCCTGGACTATGGTGGAAGGAGAAACCACCCAAACTTTTAATTTTTCCTGGTCAAACCATCTAGGAAGATCCTGTTTGCTTCAAATAATCGTGATCTTGGCACTTGGTCACAAATGGGTGGATTGGACTATGACTTTCCTAGTCTTTGGTGGCAACAGGCATCCAAAGATGAAGACGTACTTTGGGCACTTTGAGCTATTGTTCAGATTTTGATTCCTGATTTACTCCCGACCTCAGCTTTTTTCTTGTATATTGCCTCAGCGTCACCTGTGCGATTTCTGTTAACTTTTGTTCTCCTCCTGGCCCTGACCCCTGCTTCACTTTCTGACTATACCCATGTCTGGTCTTTTATTTTGGTTTGTCACATCCTGACTACTCTCCCAGTGATAACGTCAGTCCATAACTATTTTGGGGATTGCATTCTGATTGCTTCCTACAACAAAGTCTACACATCTTACAGTGGGTTGACCAGGTGGATCCTTCAGACCCAAAACTAAGTCTAGCTGGTGCTATATGACATAGAGAAGCCATATTTTTAGTATTTGACCAAAATGTCCATTAAACCATGAAGTATAAACCAAATTTTGGTTCACCCCAGGTCATGATGTGAACTTGCAGCCCTTATTACTCAGAGTTGGTAAAAAAATTTTGCCTTCTTGTTATGGAGGAAAGAAGCAATGCTGTAGTGAAAAATAGGGCGACAATTCAGAGAACTAAATGTGAACTTTAATGAAGGAACTGATCTTTTCAGAAGCTCACAAATTTGGCTACTTAAACAAAGTCCCAAGTGGGGACCCTTCTGTGAGATAGCCACGTACTCAAATATGTCAGATGGGGCCGGGCAGTATCACCACTTTAAGGTTAGTCATTGGAGAGCATCGATTCAACTCTACATGATTCAGTTTCAGAATCTCTCTTAAAAAATAAGATTCTATAGAATCCATATTTTGGGGGATTTCATTCACTTGAATCCAGCAAAAATAACATGTAGTTGACCATGCATTATTCTAGAATCTTTTGGGAGGAGAAAAAGTTAAAATAATAATATAAAACCCACCTATATATTCACCATTTTTCTCTTGTTCTTACGCCGCCTCCGCTGCTCTCTGAGCCCTCCGCTCGGCTCCCTTGTTCTTAGAGGTCTATCTATGTATTGTAACTTGTCATTACTTTTTCTAGATAATACATTGCTTTTCTATCAGATCTGCAAGTCGGTTAATAAGGAAGGAATATTGCCACAGCTGTGGATCTTCAAAAACTCTTTGATACCTCGTTTAAAGGGAATGTGTCATCATAAAATCACTATTTGTAAAATAATCAGGTTTCTGTTTAATATGTTGACTTGCGAAAGTATTCACCCTATTGGCTTTTTACCTATTTTGTTACATTGCAACCTCTGTTTAAACTGGTGGTAATCCAATTTGTGTGTGAAGTATCAGCAGCACTAAATAGTCAAAACTGGTGAAGTGAGAAAAATATAGGCAAAAATAAAATTTATGGGATCAAATAATTAAAAATTGCCATGTGCATATGTATTCACCCCTTTTGCTATGAAGTCCCTAAAAATTTCTGGTGCAAGCAATTACCTTCATAAGTCCCATGCATAGTGACAAGAAGTCCCACTGTGTGCAATCTAAGTGTCACATGTCTGTCAGTATATACACTTTACCTTTTCTGAAAGGCCACAGAGGCTGCAACACCATTAACAAGAGGCACCACTAACCAAACAGCACCATGAAGACCAAGGAGATCTCTAAACAACACCATGAAGACCAAGGAGATCTCCAAACAACACCATAAAGACCAAGCTGATCTCCAAATAACATCATGAAGACCAAGGAGATCTCCAAACACCACCATGAAGAGCAAGAAGATCTCCAAACATCACCATGAAGACCATGGAGATCTCCAAACAACACCATGAAGACCAAAGAGATCTCCAAACAACACCACGAAGACCAAAGAGATCTCCAAGCAACACCACGAAAACCAACAAGATCTCCAAATAACACCATGAAGACCAAGGAGATCTCCAAATAACGCCATGAAGACCAAGGAGATCTCCAAACAAGTCAGGGACAAAGTTGTTGAGAAGAACAAGTCAGGGTTGGGTTATAAAAAAATATTCCAAACTCTGATGATCCCCGAAGCACCATAAATCCATAATCATCAAATGAAAAGAACATGGTACCACAACAAACCTGCCAAGAGAGCGCGCCCACGAAAACTCTCAGCCCGGGCAAGGAGGGCATTAATCAGGGAGGCAGCACAGAGACCAATGGCAACCATGAAGAAGCTTCAGAGTTCCCAAGCAGAGACTGGAGTATCTGTCCATACAACCACAATAAACTGTACATGTCATAGAGGTGGCTTTATGAAAGAGTGGCCATAAAAAAGCCTTTACTTACACACAAAAATTGTAAGGCTCATTTTGAGCTTGCCAAAAGACATGTGGGAGACTCTCCAAATGTATGGAGGAAGGTTTCGTGGCAAGATGAGACCAAAATTGAACAAGGTAAACACTATGTCTGGCACCAAACAACACAGCTCATCACCCCAAGAACACCATCTCCACAGTGAAACATGGTGGCAGCACCATGCTGTGGGGATGATTTTTGGCAACAGGGATAGGGAAATTGGTCTGAGTAGAGGGGAAGATGGATGGTGTGACATACAGGGATATTCTTGAGCAAAACTTATTTTAATCTGTCAGTGATTTGAGACTGGGACGGAGGTTCATCATCCAACAAGACAATAACCCAAAGCATACTGCTAAAGCTACACTCCAGTGGTTTAAGGGGAAACATGTAAATGTTTTGGGATGGACTAGTCAAAGCCCCAGACCTTAATACAATGGAGAATCTGTGGTCAGACTTGAAGATCGCTGTTCAGCAGAGGAAACATCTAACGTGAAGGAGCTGGAGCAGTTTTGTCTGGAAGAATGGCCAAAAACCCAGTGGCAAAATGTGGAAAGCTCATAGAGACTTATCCAAAGCGACTTGCAGCTGTCATTGGAGGCTCTACAAAGTACTGACTTTAGGGGGGTGAATAGTTATGCTCACTGAAGTTTTCAGTTATTTTGTTATTTGCTTCTCAGATAAAAAGAAAACCAAATGTTCCCAGTTGTAGTCATGTTCTTTACATGAACTGATGCAAACCCTGAAAAAAACAGTGAAATTCCGGAATGTCAGGTAGCAAAACACGAAAAATGCCAAGGGGGAGGTGTGAATTTCTTTCACAAGTATATTATATATATTAATTTTTTTCATTTCGGCAATGTTTTTCCTCATATTATGATTTCTATGAAAGGGAACCTGGCTTCTGATTCATACGGCCCAAACTTCTTAAAGAGAACCTATCAGCAGGATTGTGCACAGTAACCTCCACACAGTGTCAGGTCGGCGCCGTTATAATAATAATAATAATAATTTTATTTCTATAGCGCCAACATCTTCCGCAGCGCTTTACATTATAGAGGGGACTCTACAGACAATAGACATTACAGCATAACAATAAACACAGATCAAAGTAGATACCAAGAGGAATGAGGGCCCTGCTGCTCACAAGCTACAATCTATGAGGACAAAGAGGAGACATGAAAGGTGGATGGTGACAATGGCTTTCATTGTTCGGACCGGCCATAGTGTAAGAATCGGGTGTTCATGTAATGCTGCATGAACCAGTTAACAGCCAAAGTATGTAACAATACAGACACAGAGGGCTGTTAAACGCATAAAGCGGGTGAGAACATAATACGAGGTACCTGATTATGGTAGAAAATTTTTTGAATGGGCCACACAGGGATAGTTAGGTTAATGCGTTGAGGCGGTAGGCCAGTCTGAACAAATGCGTTTTTAGGGCACGCTTAAAACTGTGGGGATTGGGGATTAATCATATTAACCTGGGTAGTGCATTCCAAAGAATTGGCGCAGCACGTGAAAAGTCTTGGAGATTGGAGTGGGAGGTTCTGATTATTGAGGATGCTAACCTCAGGTCATTAGCAGAACGGAGGGCACGGGTAGGATGGTAGGCTGAGACACGGGAGGAGATGTAGGGTGGTGCTGAGCCATGGAGTGCTTTGTGAGTGAGGGTAATAAGTTTGTACTGGATTCGTAGTGGATGGGTAACCAGTGTAATGACTGGCACAAGGTAGAGGCATCGGTGTAACGATTGGTGAGGAATATGATCCTGGAGGCAGCATTCTGGACAGATTGGAGAGGGGAGACCGATTAGTAGAGAGTTACAATAGTCCAGACTAGAATGAATAAGAGAAACAGTAAGAGTTTTTGCAGAGTCGAAAGTCAGAAAAGGTCGAATACGGTATAAAATGATACCTTAGTTGATGAAATCCGTCTTGTGGCTGTTTCTTAATCTTTATTTTCACTTTTGTGTTAATGATATGCTCGTGCCCTAAGGCGTGGTCGGGGTATGTGGTACTCTGATTATATATTCATAATGCAGACTGCTGACAGGTCACTGATAGCTAATCAGAGCACACATACCCCAACCCCACCTTAGGACACGAGCATACCATTAACACAAAACTGAAAATAAAGATTAAACAACAACCACAAGACGGATTTCATCACCAGGTATCAGTGTAATCAGTATAACGGCGCTGACCTGACACTGTCTGTAGGTTACTGGCACAATCCTGCCGACAGGTCCCCTTTAAACTCTCTAGTGTTCGAGATACAATATAGTTAAAAGATCTGATCGGGAACTAAAGCCGCAAACACAACTGTTTTTAGAGCTGCTCTGAGTGATTGACAAGTCTCACCCTTGTGTATACATAGGGAGAAACCTGTCATTTATCTCTAGCAGCGCTGGGAAGAGTCGGTCGAGGATGGTGTCGGAGTAATCGCATTTCCAGGTAATTGCAGCTTACCTGCATGTTGTGCACGGTGCCGTTCTTGCCCAGCACAGAGCTGTCACTGACCGCTCCTGCCGGGGATTCAGCTGACGTGACTGGGCGTAACTTCTGAGGTCATTCTGATTGACAGCCGGCTCCCCTAGTTAGGCAGCGGGGATCTGGCTGTCAATCAGAATGACATCAGAAGTCCCACCCCATTGACAGAGTGGAGCGGAAAAGAAGCCTCCGCTCTGTAGATGTGACGTCAGCAGAGGCTTCTGAATCTCTGGCAGGAGCGGTCAGTGACTGCTCTGTGTTGGGGAAGAGCGGCATCAGACACAACAGGCAGGAAAGCTGCAATTACCTGCCTGTTAGTGCCCAGATACATTTTTTTGTTTTTTTTGTAAAGTCCAGGATATCCCCTTTAAGTAAAAAAATTAGTAATCTTGCAGCTTTCAGTGTGGCCACTGGGGCAATTTTAGACTCAGACTTCCTGTCTTTTCAGGAAGAGCTTTCAGCAGAGTCATTAACAGCACAGGCAGGATTAAAATGAATGATAACACCCTTATAAACAGCTGGTAACACAGGATCCACCAATCAAATTAAGCAATGCTACAGCCAACCCCCATGCCTACCTTCACAATTATGTTTGCACACCCTCATTAGATGCTTCAGTAAAGAAGTAAGAGTCTGGGTTTGTTCATTGCACCTAATGTACATGTTGATTTTCTGAAACAACAAAAGTTAGAGTCTAAAAAAGTCTCATTGACCACTGTAAAAACTGCAAGATTATCTTTGCTTTTTTTCCCTCCGATCTTTATTAACAGTAAGAACATTTTTTACAAAAATCCATTTCAGGCAAAAACTTTAAACAACAGGTCATATTCTGATGACACATTCCCTTTAACAGAGATGTGTTAAAACGACCATAGAAAAGGAAAATAGTGAAACCAATTGCAATAAATAGTGTCAGGAAGCTGCCGCCAAGGCTGCGAAGATCATAGAACAAATATCAGGAAACCTAATTAAAAATATTTTCATCCATACATCATATTCCAGCCCAATAAATATGAAATATTATTTGCTTGTTATGAGACAGGAAACTTTTTTTCTCTTCTGTAATTAAGCCACCACTAATATATTGTAGGTTTATTTTACACACATGACATGGATGAAGAAGCTAATGGGATTTTAATGAATCAGCGCAGCAATAACATTGTAATGGATGGACGGGAACCATTGGGTTCGGAGATGGGGATTTGCTCTCACCCTCCACTGGCTGCTGTTCAGAAGCGATTCGGCTTTGTTTGCATGGTCGTCTTGGGTAAACTTATTCATTCTTATACCTAATACCCACATGGGTGATGAAGTTGCAGAATATTTTGAGCCCTGGTGTTCCCCCATGGGTACTGGGGTCTACCAAAGCGATATCTCTTCTCTGCCCTCTGTTGTCATATTTCCTGCTCTCAATTATGGACGCAGTGATTTCGCTCCGCCGCCCAATGTCAATCACCTCGTGTAATAAGTGTAATGAGATTTTAATTATCTGCAATATAAAAAGTCAAGACATGGCAAGCTCCGAAGTGTTTAATGGGCCATAGAACAAATAGCATCAGCAAATCGCCAAGTCAGCGTAAATGTGCACCGTGCAGCCAACCGCCTGAGATCTAGGAAAGGATCGACTTACATGTGCACCGTGCATCCAACCGCCTGAGATCTAGGAAAGGATCGACTTACATGTGCACTGTGCAGCCAACCGCCTGAGATCTAGGAAAGGATCGACTTACATGTGCACCGTGCATCCAACCGCCTGAGATCTAGGAAAGGATCGACTTACATGTGCACCGTGCATCCAACTGCCTGAGATCTAGGAAAGGATCGACTTACATGTGCACCGTGCATCCAACCGCCTGAGATCTAGGAAAGGATCGACTTACATGTGCACCGTGCATCCAACCGCCTGAGATCTAGGAAAGGATCGACTTACATGTGCACCGTGCATCCAACCGCCTGAGATCTAGGAAAGGATAGACTTACATGTGCACCGTGCATCCAACCGCCTGAGATCTAGGAAAGGATCGACTTACATGTGCACCGTGCATCCAACCGCCTGAGATCTAGGAAAGGATCGACTTACATGTGCACCGTGCATCCAACTGCCTGAGATCTAGGAAAGGATCGACTTACATGTGCACCGTGCATCCAACTGCCTGAGATCTAGGAAAGGATCGACTTACATAAAGTCTTTTTGGAAGTGCATTTGAGCAGCAGGGTGATTTGCTGCTGAAGGAGAAAAAAAAATAAAAAATCTCTCTTTAAATCTTCTGCTTCAGCGAGTGTGAGCGAGCTGAGTGTGACCGGTGCGCAAGTGTGACCGGTGGTAAGTGTGACTTGAGAAGTGCGAACGGTGGTAAGTGTGACTTGAGAAGTGTGAACGGTGGTAAGTGTGACTTGAGATTCAGTGACTTTGGATTCAGGGAGTTTCCAAGGGAGGATTTACTGAATTGCTGTTACTGTATATTTTATTAATACTTTTTATTTATTTTTACTTATCTTTGCTGTCTGGTGAAATCCCCATTAGATGTGCTCCACTATTGCCAATGCCATCCAGTGTACATCTTGCCACATGTATGCAGTCCTTGAACAGCCGGTCGAGGGTGCATACTGTTGCGTGAGATGTGAGCACGTTGTGCATTTGGAAGCCCAAATCTTGGATCTAAATGTGCAGCTGGCAACACTGAGATCCATAGACAATATGGAAAGGAGTCTTCTGCTCACTGAGCAGACGCTCAATGGGATAGATGAGGGGGGGATGCTAGGATGGAGCTGCAGGACACTGAAGTAGGAAGCTGGGTGACAGTTAGAAAGCGGGGTAGAGGGAAGAGCGCCAGGGAGGCTAGTCCTGATCTGGCACACCCCAATAAGTTTGCAAAGTTGGCAGATGAGGGGGTTGTCAGTACAGGGGTAGCACTGCTGCAGCCAGGCATGTCCTCTGAAAGCCGGGGGAGTGTCTGCTCCAGTAAGGGGGGAATTAGGAGAGCAGGGCAGGCCAGACAGGTGCTGGTAGTGGGGGACTCAATTATTAGGGGAACAGATAGGGCAATCTGTCACAAAGACAGGGATCGTCGAACAGTGTGCTGCCTACCTGGCGCTCGAGTCCGACACATCGCTGATCGGGTTGACAGATTACTGGGAGGGGCTGGTGAGGACCCAGCGGTCATGGTGCACATTGGCACAAATGACAGAGTTAGAGGTAGGTGGAAGGTCCTTAAAGACTATTTCAGGGAATTAGGCTGCAAGCTTAAAGCAAGGACCTCCAACGAGGTATTTTCTGAAATACTGCCGGTACCACGTGCCACACCAGAGAGGCAACGGGAGATTAGGGAGGTTAATAAGTGGCTCAAGAATTGGTGTAGGAAGGAGGGGTTTGGGTTCCTGGAGAACTGGGCCGACTTCTCAGTTGGCTACAGGTTCTATGCTAGGGATGGGCTGCACCTCAATGGGGAGGGTGCAGCTGTGCTGGGGGAGAAAATGGCTAGAAGGTTGGAGGAGTCTTTAAACTAGGGACTGGGGGGGAGGATATTCATTTTATAGGAGGGGAAGGCAGTGCAGATAGAGACCTGGGCACAAATAATGAAATTGGGGGTGGGGGTGGCATGGGGGGTGGGGTTAGAACAGTTAATAATTTAAGAAAGAATAGAGGTTCAGAGAGATACATAAAGTGCATGTATACTAATGCCAGAAGCCTCACCAACAAAATGGCGGAATTAGAATTAATTTTGTTGGAACATAATTATGACATGGTGGGGATATCTGAGACTTGGCTGGATGAGAGCCACGACTGGGCGGTTAATTTACAGGGCTATAGTCTGTTTAGAAATGACCGTAAGAATAAGCGAGGTGGGGGTGTGTGTTTATATGTAAAATCATCCTTAAAACCCATCCTGCGTGATATCTGTGAATCTAATGAAGATGTAGAGTCTCTGTGGGTGGAGATTAGGGGAGGGGGGAAAAATAATAAATTACTGATGGGGGTTTGTTATAAGTCTCCTAAAATAATGGAAGCAACAGAGAATATCCTCGTAAAGCAAATAGATGAAGCAGCAACTCAAGGAGAAGTCATTATTATGGGGGACTTCAACTACCCTGAAATACATTGGGGAACAGAAACCTGCAGTTCCAGTAAAGGTAATAAGTTTCTGACAACTATGAGAGACAATTACCTTTCACAACTAGTTCAGGACCCAACAAGAGGGGGGGCACTGCTAGACCTAATATTATCCAACAGGCCAGACCGCATATCAAATATAAGGGTTGGGGGTCACTTGGGTAATAGTGATCACAAAATAATAAGCTTTCATGTATCCTTTAATAAGATGTGTAGTCGAGGGGTTACAAGGACACTAAACTTCAGGAAGGCAAATTTCCAACGGATGAGAGATGATCTTGGTGCAATAAACTGGGACGATATCCTGAGACATAAAAATACACAAAGAAAATGGGAGACGTTTATTAGTATCCTGAATAGGACCTGTGCACAGTATATACCCTATGGGAATAAACATGCTAGAATTAGGAGGAAACCACTATGGCTAAATAGAGCTGTAAGGGGCGCAATAAGGGACAAAAAGAAAGCGTTTAGGGAATTAAAGCAAGTAGGTAGTGATGAGGCATTAAATAAATACAGAAGACTGAATAAATTCTGTAAAAAGCAAATCAAGACAGCAAAGATTGAGGCAGAGAGACTCATTGCCAGAGAAAGTAAAAATAATCCCAAAATATTCTTTAACTACATAAATAGCAAGAAACTAAAAAATGATAGTGTTG
This sequence comes from Oophaga sylvatica, assembly GCA_033576555.1. Taxonomy (NCBI): domain Eukaryota; kingdom Metazoa; phylum Chordata; class Amphibia; order Anura; family Dendrobatidae; genus Oophaga; species Oophaga sylvatica. Next base: position 443,309,861 of record JARQOD010000006.1, read on the forward strand.
GTCCCCTTAAAAATAGTCTGGGTGAAATGGTGGATGAGGATAAGGAAAAAGCCAATATGCTAAATGACTTTTTTTCAACTGTATTTACACATGAAAATCCCATGACAGATAACATGATGAGAGATAAAAAAATTTCTCCATTAAATGTCACCTGCTTAACCCAGCAGGAAGTACGGCGGCGTCTAAAAATCACTAAAGTTGACAAATCCCCGGGCCCGGATGGGATACACCCCCGAGTACTGCAGGAATTAAGTACAGTTATAGATAGACCATTATTTTTAATCTTTAAAGATTCCATAATAATGGGGTCTGTACCACAGGACTGGCGTATAGCAAATGTGGTGCCAATATTCAAAAGGGGGCAAAAACTGAACCTGGAAATTATAGGCCAGTGAGCTTAACATCTACTGTGGGTAAAATCCTGGAGGGTTTTTTAAGGGATACTATATTGGAGTATCTGAAGCTGAATAACCTCATGACACAGTATCAGCATGGGTTTACAAGGGACCGTTCTTGTCAGACTAATCTGATAAGCTTTTATGAAGGGGTAAGTTCAGGACTGGACCAAGGGAATGCAGTGGACGTGGTGTTCATGGACTTCTCAAAAGCTTTTGATACAGTGCCACACAAAAGGTTGATACATAAAATGAGAACAATGGGGATAGGGGAAAATATGTGTAAGTGGGTTAAGAACTGGCTCATGGATAGGAAACAAAGGGTGGTTATTAATGGAGCACACTCGGACTGGGTCACGGTTAGCAGTGGGGTACCACAGGGGTCAGTATTGGGGCCGCTTCTCTTTAACATATTTATTAATGACCTTGTAGGGGGCATACAGAGTAGTATTTCAATATTTGCAGATGACACTAAACTCTGCAGGGTAATAAATACAGAGGAGGATAATTTTATATTACAGGAGGATTTATGTAAACTAGAAGCTTGGGCTGATAAATGGCAAATGAGCTTTAATGGGGATAAATGTAAGGTCATGCACTTGGGTAGAACAAATAAGATGTATAATTATGTGCTTAATTGTAAAACACTGGGCAAAACTGTCACTGAAAAAGACCTGGGTGTATGGGTGGACGACAAACTCACATTTAGGGGCCAATGTCAGGCAGCTGCTGCCAAGGCAAATAAAATAATGGGATGCATTAAAAGAGGCATAGATGCTCATGAGGAGAACATAATTTTACCTCTATACAAGTCACTGGTGCGACCACACTTAGAATACTGTGTGCAGTTCTGGTCTCCGGTGTATAAGAAAGACATAGCTGAACTGGAGCGGGTGCAGAGAAGAGCGACCAAGGTTATTAGAGAACTGGGGGGTCTGCAATACCAAGACAGGTTATTACACTTGGGGTTATTTAGTTTGGAAAAACGAAGGCTTAGGGGTGATCTTATTACAATGTATAAATATATGAGGGGACAGTACAAAGACCTTTCTAATGATCTTTTTACTCTTAGACCTGTGACGGGGACAAGGGGGCATCCTCTACGTCTGGAGGAAAGAAGGTTTAGCCATAATCACAGACGCAGATTCTTTACTGTAAGAGCAGTGAGACTATGGAACTCTCTGCCGTCTAATTTTGTAATGAGTGATTCCTTACTAAAATTTAAGAAGGGACTGAATGCCTTTCTTGAAAAGTATAATATTACAGGCTATATTCACTAGTTTCCTAGATACAGCGTTGATCCAGGGAGCTAGTCTGATTGCCGTATGTGGAGTCGGGAAGGAATTTTTTTCCCCAATGTGAAGCTTACTGTTTGCCACTTGGGTTTTTTTTGCCTTCCTCTGGATCAACATGTCAGGGCAGGTTAGGATAGGATATGGGTTGAACTAGATGGACTTAAAGTCTTCCTTCAACCTTAATAACTATGTTACATGTGCACCGTGCATCCAACCGCCTGAGATCTAGGAAAGGATCGACTTACATGTGCACCGTGCATCCAACCGCCTGAGATCTAGGAAAGGATCGACTTACATGTGCACCGTGCATCCAACTGCCTGAGATCTAGGAAAGGATCGACTTACATGTGCACCGTGCATCCAACCGCCTGAGATCTAGGAAAGGATCGACTTACATGTGCACCATGCATCCAACTGCCTGAGATCTAGGAAAGGATCGACTTACATGTGCACTGTGCATCCAACCGCCTGAGATCTAGGAAAGCATCGACTTACATGTGCACCGTGCATCCAACTGCCTGAGATCTAGGAAAAGATCGACTTACATGTGCACCGTGCATCCAACCGCCTGAGATCTAGGAAAGGATCGACTTACATGTGCACCGTGCATCCAACTGCCTGAGATCTAGGAAAGGATCGACTTACATGTGCACCATGCATCCAACTGCCTGAGATCTAGGAAAGGATCGACTTACATGTGCACCGTGCATCCAACCGTCTGAGATCTAGGAAAGGATCGACTTACATGTGCACCGTGCATCCAACCGCCTGAGATCTAGGAAAGGATCGACTTACATGTGCACTGTGCATCCAACCGTCTGAGATCTAGGAAAGGATCGACTTACATGTGCACCGTGCATCCAACCGCCTGAGATCTAGGAAAGGATCGACTTACATGTGCACCGTGCAGCCAACCGCCTGAGATCTAGGAAAGGATCGACTTACATGTGCACCGTGCATCCAACTGCCTGAGATCTAGGAAAGGATCGACTTACATGTGCACCGTGCATCCAACCGCCTGAGATCTAGGAAAGGATCGACTTACATGTGCACCATGCATCCAACTGCCTGAGATCTAGGAAAGGATCGACTTACATGTGCATCGTGCAGCCAACCGCCTGAGATCTAGGAAAGGATCGACTTACATGTGCACCATGCATTCAACCGCCTGAGATCTAGGAAAGGATCGACTTACATATGCACCGTGCATCCAACCGCCTGAGATCTAGGAAAGGATCGACTTACATGTGCACCGTGCATCCAACCGCCTTAGATCTAGGAAAGGATCGACTTACATGTACACCGTGCAGCCAACTGCCTGAGATCTAGGAAAGGATCAACTTACATGTGCACCATGCATCCAACCGCCTGAGATCTACGAAAGGATCGACTTGCATGTGCACCGTGCATCCAACTGCCTAGGAAAGGATTGACAATTTGTGATCTTCTGCAGTCAGGTTCTGAGGATCAGACCATTGTCCATCAATTATTGGCTCACCATCCAATTCAGAATTTACTCACCATCCTACAAAATGGCCTTACTGCCTTCTACTCCAAGGTCTGCTCATGTTCCTCTGTGCCACAATGGTCTCATCTTGTGACTACTGGTCCACCACCACCTTCCAGTCTTTGTTGCTACTCTTGCTACTCCAGGTGACCACGTTCCGGGCAAATCACTGCTCTCACTTTCCAGACTCACACCTCACACTCCCAGAATGGCACTAAAACCTTCTTAGCTGGTCTTTCTTCTGCTCCAAACATGCTTCTTGTGGGCATAGTCAGCCCTGGGTACCTCCACTGCATACCTCCAGCATACCTCCAGACACTTGTCCAGCAGACCTAGCACAGTCATTCATTTAGTGGGCCAGAAAGGAAAGGCTCGTTCGGAGGTCCATGCACATCAGTCTGAGATTGGACCACTAATGCACGGACTAGCCGCTGGTCTCCCAACCCTGGCATAATAGCTTCATGTATTTCTATGAGGCTGTTCTGCTCGGGCCGGGAGATCCATGCATTGCGGTCCAATCCCATCCAATGACGTCTGAGTGACCCGAAATACTGCTTGTATGGTCTGCTAAGGCTTCCGCCAGCATTTTCTGAGATTTTAGAAACTGGACGTGTAGCCCTGGAACAGCGATAGACAGAAGATCCTAGGGTCCATGAGAGGGCAAGAGTCTGAGTACCACTCCCCATCTATACGAAATATGTACATCTAATAGGTTATTTGGGAGCCATCCTATAAGACCCTAGTGGGTTCAAATTGGGTTATCTTCTACATCGTAGAGAGCCATAGTCTGGGCCCACCACATTATACTTCGTAGGACCACATTGGCTAGCCTCAACTGGAAAAAAAGGGTTTTCTGGAGGAGACTGGCTTGGCATTTTTTCTGAAGTTAACAACCAATCAAAGAATGACTGATGGAATAATATAATAATAATAATCTTTAGGCTGTCCAATCATTAATATTAATCACATTTCCACAGGATAGATGAGAAATATATGATCACTGGGGAACCACCTGCTTAAATCTCCACTAATCCCAAGAATATGCGGCCCAAAGTCCTCTGTGTAGATAAGGGCATTAATGAGCATGTGCAACCGCTGCAACATTTAGGTTACTCGACAGTTAATGGAGCAGTGGTGGCACATGCTCAATAACGCTTCATTAACACAGGGGACATCTGACCCCATGTTCTTGTAAGGAGGTGAAAGGGTATTAACTGTTGTGAATGGGTTTGAGATGAGTTCTGAGCAGAGGCTCCCTCTGGTGGTTACAAGCGGTACTAGTGAGGATTGTGAGGACTGGGAATCAGGTGTTACTGATTGGTCTTATGTAAGGGAGTCATTTTCCCATCAGGGTTGCCGGTGATCAATTGTTCTGGTCTGAATCCTTCTTTCCAGTTTCCCTTGTAGCCTGCTGTGTCGTGTCTGCATCTCCTGCTTTCAGATAAGACAATTTCTTATTTTGTGTTTTTGCTATATTTTTGCATTTTGTCCTGCACTTCTGTGGGGGCCTTCAGGGTCCCCTCCGGGGGCTTTTGCCCTCTCAGTTTAGTCCAGCCACTGTGTTTTGTACTTTTGCTTTTTCCAGTTTTTTTTCAGTGGCTGCTGTTTTGTTTTTGTTACACCAGAGAACTAATTTAGGTGGAAGAGGTCGTGTGATCTCAGGTGATTTTGAAATTAGTAGAGTTGGTGTTTTTCAGGGTTTTCTGGGATTGCAGTAAGTACCCTTCCTATCCTTTAATATTTAGATAGTTTGGGCCCCAGCGTTTGCTCATACTATTTTCTTTCTGTGTCAGTATTTCCTCTTGTCTAACCGCCATTACATGTTTGGGGGCTTTCTATTATCTTTGGGGTTCTGCTCCGGGCAGATAGCTTTCCTATTTCTATCTTTAGGTGTAGTTAGTTTCTCAGGCTGTGACGAGGCGTCTAGGACCAACGTAGGAACGCTCCACGGCTGCCTCTAGTTGCGGTGGTTAGTCAGGGTACTGCAATCTCATAGATTCCAACTGCTCTGGTGTATTTCCTTTTTTGCCTGCTCTCCTCAGCTACCGTAACATAACAGTATCACCGGCCATAAAAATTGTATGGTACTCACAGAAGGGAAAAATATTTTGAAGGAAGAAAAGTTGTCAGAGATATTTTTCTGTTTGTTGCATTTTTTTTTTTTCCCTCTGTATCTCTGGGTGCTGGGGAGGATCTTTTCTCCCAATGGAGTTTGCACAGTTGTCTGGCCGTGTGGATCAGCTTGCCACTGAGGTTCGGAGTATTGCTATCTATCTTGCTAGGTTGCCTGTTGTGGAACCTAGGATCCCCATGCCAGATTTGTTTTTAGGGGATCGAGCTAAGTTTCAGAATTTCAAAAATAATTGTAAATTGTTTCTTGCCTTAAAATCTAAGTCCTCAGGAAACGCAGCGCAGCAGGTTCAAATTATCATCTCTCTCCTGCGCGGCGATCCTCAGGATTGGGCTTTTTCCCTGATACCTGGGGATCCTGTTTTGAGTGATGTTGATGCATTTTTTCAGGCTTTGGGGTTATTGTACGATGAGCCTAATGTCACTGATCAAGCTGAAAAAGTCTTGTTGGCATTAAATCAGGGGCTTGATGACGCTGAGTTATACTGTCAGAGATTCCGAAGGTGGGCAGTCCTGACCAAGTGGAATGACGACGCTTTGGCGGCCCTTTTCCGGAAGGGTCTGTCGGATAATGTAAAGGATGTTATGGTGGGATTCCCTGTCCCCTCTGGTCTCAATGATTCTATGTCATTAGCGATTCAAATTGACAGACGTTTGCGTGAGCGGAGAAGTATGCGTGGAGTGGTGTTGCCTTGTGAACCAGCTTCTGAGCCCATGCAGTGTGATGGAGTGGTGTCTGGGGCACAGCGTCATGAGTTTCGAAAGCGCAATGGGTTATGTTTCTACTGTGGTGATGCCTCTCATGCTATTTCAGTCTGCCCTAAGCGGGGAAGACGTTTTGCACGCTCGGTTGTCTTGGGTAGTGTTCAGACTAAGTTTTTGTTAACTGTCACTCTGATATGCTCTCTGTCCTCATTTTCTGCTCAGGCTTTCGTTGATTCTGGAGCAGCTATTAACCTGATGGATTATGATTTTGCTAAACGTTGTGGGTTTCCCTTGATACCCCTACAGAAGTCTATTCCTTTACTGGGGATCGATTCTACCCCTTTGGCTGAGAATAAACCCCAGTTTTCTACTCAGGTGATAATGAGGGTTGAACCTGATCACCAGGAGTGCTGCAAATTTTTGGTTCTATATAATATGCATGACATTATAGTGCTGGGTTTCCCTTGGTTACAGTCTCATAATCCTGTTTTGGATTGGAAATCTGTGTCTGTAACCAGTTGGGGCTGCCAATGTGTTAATACCAACACTCCTGTTTTTTCTGCCTCCCCCCAGGCTGAGGATGTTCCTGACTTTTTGTTTGATTTTTCTGATGTGTTTAGCGAAAGTAAATCTGCATCCTTACCTCCCCATAGGAGCTATGACTGCGCTATTGAATTAGTGCCAGGTAGTAAATTCCCTAAAGGTCGCCTTTTTAACTTGTCCGTACCTGAACATGACGCTATGCGGTCTTATATCAAGGAATCATTGGAGAAGGGTCATATCAGACCATCCTCTTCACCCTTAGGTGCCGGTTTTTTCTTTGTGGCCAAAAAAGATGGTTCATTAAGGCCGTGTATTGATTATCGTCTCTTGAACAATATTACTGTGAAATATCAATACCCGTTACCCTTGATTTCTGACCTGTTTTCCAGGGTGAAAAACGCTACTTGGTTTACCAAGCTTGACCTCAGGGGGGCGTATAACCTTATTCGTATTAAGCACGGGGAAGAATGGAAGACGGCATTTAACACCCCTGAAGGGCATTTTGAGTACCTTGTGATGCCCTTTGGGCTCACTAATGCTCCTTCCGTCTTCCAGTCCTTCATGAATGACATTTTCAGGGATTTTGTGGACAAGTTTCTGATTGTTTATTTGGATGATATCTTGATTTTTTCTAATGACTGGGACTCTCATGTGAGACATGTTCGAGCTGTGTTCCAGATTTTGAGAGAGAATGCTCTGTATGTGAAGGGATCAAAGTGTCTTTTTGGCGTACAGAAGATCTCATTTCGGGGATTCATTTTGTCCCCATCTGTTATTGAAATGGACCCGGTCAAGGTTCAGGCCATCTGTGATTGGGTCCAACCTACTTCATTAAAGGCTCTTCAGAGATTTTTGGGTTTTGCCAATTTTTATCGTAAATTTATTGGTAATTTCTCGGTTATTGTTAAACCATTAACTGATTTGACCAGAAAGGGTTCTGATGTGGTGAATTGGCCTCCTGAGGCAGTCTCTGCGTTTCAGGAACTTAAGCAGAGATTCACTTCTGCTCCTGTTCTACGGCAGCCTGATGTTTCTCTGCCATTTCAGGTGGAGGTTGATGCCTCTGAAATTGGGGCAGGTGCCGTTTTGTCCCAAAAAGATCCAGAGACCTCTAAAAGTAACCCTTGTGCCTTTTTCTCTCGAAAATTTTCTCCTACTGAACGTAATTATGACGTGGGTAATCGGGAGTTATTGGCCATGAAGTGGGCTTTTGAAGAGTGGAGACATTGGCTGGAGGGAGCCAAACATCAGGTGGTGGTCCTTACGGACCATAAGAATCTGGTCTATCTGGAATCTGCCAAGCGACTCAATCCTAGACAGGCCAGGTGGGCCTTGTTTTTCACACGTTTTAATTTTGTGGTTTCCTTTCTTCCTGGCACTAAGAATGTTAAGGCGGATGCCCTCTCGAGGAGTTTCCTTGCGGACTCTCCTGAGCTATCTGATCCCTCTGTTATTTTGAAGGAGGGTGTAGTTCTTTCCGCCATCTCGCCCAATTTGAGACTTGCTCTGGAGGGGTGTCAGGAGGATAGGCCCGAGCGCTGCCCTGTTGGAAAATTGTTTGTCCCGGACCAATGGAAAAAGAGTGTGATGTCTGAGATTCATTGTTCCGCATTGGCTGGGCATCCCGGAATTTTTGGTACCAGAGACTTGGTTAGTCGGTCCTTTTGGTGGCCTACCTTGTCTCGCGATGTCAGGGAATTTGTGCAGTCCTGCGGGACTTGCTCTCGCTCCAAGTCTGGCTCTCGCTCTAGTGGTTTGTTGATGCCATTGCCTGTGCCCAAGAGACCATGGACCCATATCTCTATGGATTTCATTTCCGATCTTCCTGTTTCTCAGAGAATGACCACCATCTGGGTAATTTGTGATAGGTTTTCCAAAATGATACATCTTGTGCCATTACCTAAGTTGCCTTCCTCCTCTGAATTGGTGCCGTTGTTCCTTCAGCACGTGGTTCGTTTACACGGCATTCCTGAGAACATTGTGTCTGACAGAGGAGTCCAGTTTGTTTCCAGATTTTGGAGGACTTTTTGTTCTAAACTGGGTGTTCAATTGTCTTTCTCCTCGGCATTTCATCCTCAGACCAATGGTCAAACTGAGAGAACAAACCAGACATTGGAGACTTATCTAAGATGCTTTGTGTCTGCTGATCAGGATGACTGGGTCTCTTTTTTGCCTTTGGCTGAGTTTGCTCTTAATAATAGGGCTAGCTCTGCCACTTTGATGTCTCCGTTTTTCTGTAATTCTGGGTTTCACCCTCGATTTTCTTCAGGACAGACGGAGGCTTCTGTCTGTCCAGGTGTTGACTCTGTTGTTGAGCGTATGCAGCAGATTTGGGACCAGGTAGTGGAGAGGTTGTCCCTCTCTCAGGAGAAGGCCCAGCGGTTTGCTAACCGGCATAGGACTGATGGTCCTCGGTTTAAAGTGGGGGACTTGGTCTGGTTGTCCTCAAAGAATATTCCTATGAGAGTAGCATCTCCTAAATTTAAGCCTAGGATCATTGGACCTTACAAGATCATGGACATTATTAATCCTGTTTCTTTTCGTTTGCTTCTTCCAGGGACATTTAAGATCCATAACGTGTTCCACAAGTCCTTGTTGAAGAGGTTTGTTGAGCCAGTGGTTCCTGCTGCTGTGCCTCCTGACCCTGTTTTGGTTGAGGGCAATCTGGAGTATGTGGTTGAGAAAATATTGGATTCTCGTTTTTCTAGACGAAGACTCCAGTATTTGGTTAAATGGAGAGGTTATGGTCAGGAAGACAATTCTTGGGTGTTTGCTTCGGACATCCATGCTAGGAGACTTATCCGTGCGTATCATAGAACTCATCCTGACCGACCTGGTTGCTCAAATGAGGGTTCGGTGACCCCTCCTCAAGGGGGGGGTACTGTTGTGAATGGGTTTGAGATGAGTTCTGAGCAGAGGCTCCCTCTGGTGGTTACAAGCGGTACTAGTGAGGATTGTGAGGACTGGGAATCAGGTGTTACTGATTGGTCTTATGTAAGGGAGTCATTTTCCCATCAGGGTTGCCGGTGATCAATTGTTCTGGTCTGAATCCTTCTTTCCAGTTTCCCTTGTAGCCTGCTGTGTCGTGTCTGCATCTCCTGCTTTCAGATAAGACAATTTCTTATTTTGTGTTTTTGCTATATTTTTGCATTTTGTCCTGCACTTCTGTGGGGGCCTTCAGGGTCCCCTCCGGGGCTTTTGCCCTCTCAGTTTAGTCCAGCCACTGTGTTTTGTACTTTTGCTTTTTCCAGTTTTTTTTCAGTGGCTGCTGTTTTGTTTTTGTTACACCAGAGAACTAATTTAGGTGGAAGAGGTCGTGTGATCTCAGGTGATTTTGAAATTAGTAGAGTTGGTGTTTTTCAGGGTTTTCTGGGATTGCAGTAAGTACCCTTCCTATCCTTTAATATTTAGATAGTTTGGGCCCCAGCGTTTGCTCATACTATTTTCTTTCTGTGTCAGTATTTCCTCTTGTCTAACCGCCATTACATGTTTGGGGGCTTTCTATTATCTTTGGGGTTCTGCTCCGGGCAGATAGCTTTCCTATTTCTATCTTTAGGTGTAGTTAGTTTCTCAGGCTGTGACGAGGCGTCTAGGACCAACGTAGGAACGCTCCACGGCTGCCTCTAGTTGCGGTGGTTAGTCAGGGTACTGCAATCTCATAGATTCCAACTGCTCTGGTGTATTTCCTTTTTTACCTGCACTCCTCAGCTACCGTAACATAACAATTAACCCTTTAAGGTTTCATCCCCTTTAATTGTGTATATATGTGTGCTTTGTACAATGCTATGTTTATTTGAGATATATATGTATATATATATATATATATATATATATATATATGTGGGGTTTAGTGTTAGGCAGATAGTGCACCATGGGGTCACTAGAGGAGGGCACTTGAAGGGTAGTGTATATAGCCAGGGTTAATTGTAGTTGCGAGGGATCACTAATGGGGCACGTTAGAGACCCAGTTACAATGTTATAAAAAGAAGTTAAACAGTTATGGGGTTTGGTCACTAGAGGGGGGCATTGAGCACATCCAGTCCAATAGGGACAATAGTTAGGGACTTGTTGCTAGGAAGGATTGCCTCCAAGCGGAATCTGTCAGGAAGATTTCCTCTTAGGGAAGTCAGTCGGGGATGGACCTTGCAACTGTAAGGACGTCCACGTTCCTGGGCCGTGAGCATAGGGTAGGAAAGAAGTGGGAACCAGTAACCCCCCTGAAGAAGCCGGTGAAGGATTAACCGTGGAAACGTGAGCCCAAGGAGAGTGGGTTTACGTAGCAGTGGTCCAGTGGAAGAACCACTGTGGGAACGCTCAGCAGAAGAGGTCGTGCAGAGCGTAAAGCGAGTGGGCCATCAGAAGTATCCGGGCAGGATAACCAGAGAGGGGTGGATGACCTAGTAGATGTGTCTTTCTTATGCTGGATTGAAGTGTCTCCAGGGGATGAGATCGAAGTGCCGTTTTCACCGGGCTCCTCGTCCCGTCAATACTTAGTGGTCCATTCTGGTGTGGCAGCGGAGAAGAAGCAGTTTTCTGAAGAATGTATTACTGTATCGTGTAAGACGTGCTAATGGTGTCTTGGATGTGCTGAGTCCGGAGGAAAATAAAGCAGAACTGTTTGACGTGATTTGGGACTCTGACTCTAATTGCTCTGTACGCTCCCTCACGGAGGAGAACACCCCAAAACAATAGACACTACAGAGGTAAAACACCACACAGCTTCCAGTGCATCTGCCCCGCGGCCGTCCCTTTACATTCTCATATGGGGGGTCCAAGCCATCAAAGCTCCAGGGGTACACAGTTATCATCTATCCTGTGGATGTTGTTTATCAGACAAGCCTTTTAATTGAACGGTGAACCTAGAACATATGATAAAAGCAAACAAGAGATAATCGCCCCCCATTGTTTCTCTTTCCGCGGATTGTCTTGTTTTTTTTTAAAACAACAAGTCTTCTGGAAATCTCACAGAGGACACGGCCTAATATCCTGCTCGTCTGTTCATTTTTCTGCTGATGAATGACATAGGGTGGTGGTTTAGCCAAAGGTGTGACTTAACAATCTGCTGACGAGGCAGTGGGGGAGGCTCCTGCTGCAGGTCAATATTGTATTACAGCCAGACTCCGGATAGTGAAGAGGAGGGGCAGGGCTGATGTTCTGGGACACGTTGAGAAGATTCAAAACCAGATCGAAAGTAAAGATGAGAAAATCGCTTCATAAGTAAATTAATTGTTACTAGTTTCCCCAAAAATTTGGATTCACCAGATTTGATAGTGGCCAAACGACTGCTGTACTGCTGGATGATTTTGAGGGCTAAAAAAGAAAAAATAGATTAAACTCATCAGTCCTACGCCGGCCCCTCGCCTGGTCCTCCGGTGACTTCAGATCGGTCTCCTTGGTTTCCTTTGGTCTCTAGTCGGGATCTTCCGACACTTACTAGGCCTCACATCGTCATGGCGCACGACGCACGTCAATGACAAGTATCACAATCCACATGAGGCCTAGACACTGCCGAAAGATCAAGACCCCAGATTAAAAAAGAAAACAGAAACACTGATCCAAAGTGAATGAAGGACTGAGAGGGAACTGTGGATGCAGAACAGGTGACGGGCGGGTCTAGGACAGGGAATATCATTATTTTTGTATGCAAAGATATCAGTCATTGCATAGTAGGAGGAGGTGAGCTGTGGGCATCACCTATTGTGAAAAGGTGGATCCTGTGTCATCTACTGTATATAGAGGTTTATCAGTCATTGGGACAGGAGGAGGAGGTGAGCTGTGACATCACCTATTGTGAATGGTGGATCCTGTGTTATCTGCTGTATATAGAGGTGTTATCATCATTGTACAGGAAGGAGGTGAGCTGTGATATCATCTATTGTGGATGGTGGATCCTATGTTATCTACTGTATATAGAGGTGTTATCATCATTGTACAGGAGGAGGAGGAGGTGAGCTGTGACATCACCTATTGTGAATGGTGGATCCTGTGTTATCTACTGTATATAGAGGTGTTATCAGTCATTGTACAGGAGGAGGAGAGGAGGTGACTGTGACATCACCTATTGTGAATGGTGGATACTGGTGTTATCTACTGTATATAGAGGTGTTATCAGTCATTGTACAGGAGGAGGTGAGCTGTGACATCACCTATTGTGAATGGTGGATCCTGTGTATCTACTGTATATAGAGGTGTTATCAGTCATTGTACAGGAGGAAGAGGTGAGCTGTGACATCACCTTTTGTGAATGGTGGATCCTGTGTTATCTACTGTATATAGAGGTGTTATCAGTCATTGTACAGGAGGAGGAGGTGAGCTGTGACATCATCTATTGTGAATGGTGGATCCTGTGTTATCTACTGTATATAGAGGTGTTATCAGTCATTGTACAGGAGGAGGAGTGAGCTGTGACATCACCTAATGTGAATGGTGGATCCTGTGTTATCTACTGTACATAGAGGTGTTATCAGTCATTGTACAGGAGGAGGAGTGAGCTGTGACATCACCTATTGTGAATGGTGGATCCTGTGTTATCTACTGTACAAGAGATGTTATGAATCATTGTACAAGAGGAGGAGGTGAGCTGTGACATCATCTATTGTGAATAGTGGATCCGTGTTAACTACTGTATATAGAGGTGTTATCAGTCATTGTACAGGAAAGGTGAGCTATGACATCCCCTATTGTGAATGGTGGATCCTGTGTAAACTACTGTATATAGAGGTGTTTCAGTCATTGTACAGGAGGAGAGGTGAGCTGTAACATCACCTATTGTGAATGGTGGATCCTGTGTTATCTACTGTATGAAGAGGTGTTATCAGTCATTGTACAGGAGGAGGAGGTGAGCTGTGACATCACCTATTGTGAATGGTGGATCCTGTGTTATCTACTGTATATAGAGGTGTTATCAGTCATTGTACAGGAGGGGGAGGAGGTGAGCTGTGATATCACCTATTGTGAATGGTGGATCCTGTGTTATCTACTGTATATAGAGGTGTTATCAGTCATTGTACAGGAGAGGAGGTGAGCTGTGACATCTATATTGTGAATGGAGGATCCTGTGTTATCTACTGTACATAGAGGTGTTATCAGTCATTGTACAGGGGGAGGAGGAGGTGAGCTGTGACATCACCTATTGTGAATGGTGGATCCTGTGTTATCTACTGTACATAGAGGTATTATCAGTCATTGTACAGGAGGAGGAGGTGAGCTGTGACATCACCTATTGTGAACGGTGGATCCTGTGTTATCTACTGTATATAGAGGTGTTATCAGTCATTGTACAGGAGGAGGAGGAGGTGAGCTGTGATATCACCTATTGTGAATGGTGGATCCTGTGTTATCTACTGTACATAGAGGTTTTATCATCATTGTACAGGAGGAGGAGGTGAGCTGTGACATCACCTATTGTGAATGGTGGATCCTGTGTTATCTACTGTAAATAGAGGTGTTATCAGTCATTGTACAGGAGGAGGTGAGCTGTGACATCACCTATTGTGAATGGTGGATCCTGTGTATCTACTGTATATAGAGTGTTATCAGT
>JARQOD010000006.1:443324075-443402036 GCA_033576555.1 Oophaga sylvatica
GGGTCTGGTAATGTTTTGTGATGTTTTCACAGGGTATTTGGAGTAAATTCCTTAATTGATGTAATAGGCCATAAAACCATGTGACAGGTTCATTCCAGCATTAAGAGTGTCAAAGGTCACCATCAATTTGTATTCGCAAATTCTTCTCTGCCTCTGAGATGTGAATCTGCTTCTTAGTACCAGTATTTTCATATCTGACATGCTATGATCAGGGGAGCAAAAATGTTTTGCCACAGGTAGATCCATTCTTTTTTCTCTTATTGCGTGGCAATGAGAATTCATCCTTGTTCTCAGTTTTTGCCCGGTCTCCCCCACATACAGACCCCCAGTTGGACATTTAGTACATATAATTAGGTACACAACATTAGATGTGATGCAGCTGAAAGTACCTGGTATCTTGTAGTCCTGATGTGAGTTGGGGATCTTTATCTTGTCCGTGGTCATTATAAATGGACAGGTTTTGCATTTCTTCTGATTGCAAGGCAAGGTTCCTGCAGCTGTTGGGGAGGACAGGGAACTTCTGACAATGATGCTTCTTAGATTTGGGGGCTGCCTAAAACACAGTAGTGGGGGGTCTGGAAATATGGATTGTAACCGGGCATCTTTTTGTAGTAAAGGTTGTAGTTTCCGTGCAGCTCCCCTTAGCACCTCCAGATTTGGATTGTAGGTGACCACTAAAGGCACCCGGTTATTTTCTTCTTTAGCTTTGTAATGTAGCAGGTGATCCCTTGATATTCTGGTGGCTCTTGTAATTTGGTTTTCAATTGTTCTTGGATGGTAGCCCTGATTTAAAAAGGTCTTTCTAAGGCGACCAAGGTGTTCATCTCTATCCATGGGGTTGGAACATATACGGTTGTATCTGATGGCTTGGCTGTAGACAATAGAGTTTTTTATGTGTTTTGGATGGAAACTGTCCCATTTAAGGTATGTTGGACGGTCGATTGGCTTCTGATACAGGGATGTCTCTATTTCATTGTCCTTCAGTTTAATGATGGTGTCCAAAAAGTTAATTTCAGTGCTGGAGTAGTTAAGTGTTAAGTTGATGGTGGGATGAAATTGATTGAACTGTTCGTGGAACGTCTTTAGCTGTTGCTCAGACTCCGTCCAGATGATTAAAATGTCATCAATGTAGCGGTAGTAGGCCCGAGGCCTGGTTGGACATGAGGACAGAAAGTCGCTTTCAAGCTTGGCCATGAAAAGATTTGCATACTGTGGAGCCATTTTACTTCCCATCGCTGTGCCAGTCTCCTGTAAATAGATCTTGTTGTCAAATTCAAAGTAATTGTGGGTGAGGATGAATTTTGTGAGTTTCACCACAGAATCAGCATCATTCTCTGTGTTTTTCATGAAGTCTTTGCAGGCATTTAATCCATCCTGGTGTGGGATATTAGAGTACAAGGATTCCACATCCATGGTGGCCAGGATGGTTCCTTCTGGTAGAGGACCTATTGCTGCTAGTTTATTCAGTAGGTCAGTTGTGTCCTGAATGTAGCTGGGTGTATCCTTTACCAGAGGTTTAAGAATGTTAATGTCACGTTTTGTTAGAAATTCATTCATGTATCCTAATACCTGTCATTCTATCCTCATTAGTTCCTCCTGGAAATTCGATACCAACAATATGCCATGAATTCATTGTGCCATCTATAATAGTGATGGATTATTGTGGCCACCAATGTGAGCAACTACCATTTCAGAACGATTCCAAAAGACAATATAAAAAAGAAAACAACTACGAGTCAAGACATTTACAGATTCATTTTATTTTAAAGTTGGTTTTCTTTTCTTTCTTAATAATGGAAAGGTGTCAATAAGACAGCTATCCATTATTAATCCTATAGCAGTAAAGGGTTAAAAAAGACACACACACACACATTAATGAAAAATTATTTTAATGAAATAATTACACAAAGTTTTTGACCAAATTTATTATGCTGCCAATGCAACTGAATCCCTTGTTCTCCTGCAACCAAAAAAAAATAAAAAAAACAACAATATCCATACCTCTCCGCCATTCAGTCAGGTCCCCCACTGCAATCCATCACAATTGCAAACTAGTTTACAACAGGGACCGGTGCTAATGCTACCAGCCTGGCTGTAAACAGCTTCAGAATGAATGAAATCATGTCTGCGCAGGCGCCCCACCTGACCAGGGATAAACTGATTAGCGTAGGAAAATTTCTGAACTTTTTCCCACGCTGTCACTTCACCGCGGGTCTGGCAGGGACTCCGCGCAGCCTCAGTGACTACCGCTGACATCACTGAGGCTGCGCTAACTAGAACAGTTGCTGATCATTGTGGGACATCGGTATTATGGATCATCGGTGGGCAAATGAGGATTACTTTGATTTTTTATTTTTACGTTAATAAATGGGAAAAGAGTATAATTGACGGGGAGTGTTTTGTTCAATTAAAAGACTTTTATTTCTCTGTGTATCTTTATTACTTTTCACTACAGGGTTAGTAATGGGGGTGTCTGATAGACCCCTCTGCATTACTACACTGTGTTCCAAATTATTATGTAAATAATATTTTCTCAGATTTTCCCAAATTATCTATATGAATTGCAGTCATTGTAATTTTCCAGTCAAATAACTATTAGAGTACAATTGAAAGGTTTTTGTACAAACTGCCTATGATAACAGTATATTTTATAAAAAATAAAACACTCAAACTGCACTCATAATGCATGTTCCAAATTATTATGCACAGCAGAGTTTTCAACCTTTTCATTTTAATAAAGAACAAAAAAATGGTCATTTTTTAAATTATAAGCATTAGCAGGTTATTACAAACTGAAATCAAACAGTTTTCAACTCAAAACTTTATTCTAGGTGATGTTACATTTGCACATAGGACCCCTTGTTGGAAAGGAGCTTCTGAACTCTCTCCTCCATTGAATTTGTCAGGTTTTGGATGGTTTCTGCTTCAATTGTTTTGCATGTTGCTGCTATCAGCAAGACCAGACCTATGCTGATGAGAGTAGTAGTCATCGACCGACAGTAACCTTTTCACTGCCGGTCACATCTGCTGGCTCACAAGCTGTCATCTGTGTGACAGCGTGGGAACCGCAGTGCTGTGACTGGCGGTAAAATCAGTAAGGTTACCGCTGATCAGAGCCGGTGTTTCCAGCATTGTCACACAGATGACAGCATGGGAACCGCTAGACTTTCGGGCCCCCATTTCATTTGAATGGGGTCCAGGTTCACAATCGAGTTCGGGTACCGTTCTGGTAACTGAACTTTTTTATAAAGTTTGGCTGAACGCGACAGTCTGCCCAAGATAATGATCCATAAAATAATAGCAAAGCCGTAAGTAAATAACAGAAAAGAAAAGAACTGGAGGGTTCGCCAAGAGAATACCAAATCAAAAGATCATAGAAATGCTGTTGTTTTTGCTTCTGGATGTTTGCCTTACACAGGTTATCCACTGCCAAATTTGGAGCAAAAAAATAAAAAAAGTACTTACTTAACCCTTGGAGCAGTGCTGCTCTTGAGATCTCCCAGCAGTCACTTGATATTATACTATGTGACTACTGTGTTGGGATATAGTTGGGAGAAAGTACATACTTTGAGTAGCCAGCCATTCGCCTCCTTTTAACATTTATAGTTTTAAAAATGCAGCAAATTTTGAAAAATTTGACAGACAAGCATTTCCATTCCACGCAAAGTGGAGTGAAATTGGTGTGAAAACGGCAATAAGCTTCAACATTTTTATGCAACTTCATATTGCGCAAAAATGTTACATATTTTCCAAGTGTCATAAACACTTTGATGAATCGAGGCCTTGATTTCTGTCTTTCACCTCCTCAGACCCAGAAGTCCCAGAACCCAGAAACCGTTGTACACTACAGTGTATGCGAGGTCTAAGGAGGTTTTTAAGCTGTTTTACAACTCTAGAGCACAAAAAGTGGAACGTTTCAGTCAAATCAAATGATGAATCAGGCAAAAGCATCAGGAAACCCAAAACCCTACCCACAGTGGCGAACTAAAAAAAAACCACAGATGACCACATACATGGAAGGATGATTATGGTGCAAACCAAAAGAGGTAAAACACTAAAACCTTAACTTAAACCAACACCAATGCAATAATATATTATCCCCATGAGCATAGAATTGTCTTGCCCAACATGCGACCCAAAGGATGCTGTGTGGCCCGCGGATCTGTCCAGGAGACGCCACTCCCTTCTTCTTATACTCAAATGTATTTGCTTCATTCAGACGAGAACACATTTGAACACTGTGGCGCCGGGACTGAGACAGAGCAGCGCTCATCAGCCCTGGTGTTGGCGTGTAGCTGCGTGATGAGGTCAGCACGCTCCTGATGTCATCACACTGCTGCCAGCATCAGCACTGAAATGCAACAGAAGAGCGGAGACGGCGTGGGAAACAGTAAGTGTTTTATTAAGTAGCTGAAGATTAAATGCAAATCAATGTGGATGAAAGGGGAGGCAATGTTACTGTGAGGGCACATAATGGGGGAACAATTGTGAAAGGGGCCACAGTTGTACGATAGGCAGTGAGGGGGCACTTTATTTAGAAAGCCAGTGTAGAGGACATTTTGCAGAGGGGCAGGGTGTGTGAGACGGTGGATATTTTGGAGACGGTTGGGAGATTTGCAAAGAAGCAGTTTGGGGGTGATATTTTTTAGAAAGTTAGTGAGTAGTGTTGAGCATTCCGATACTGCAAATATCGGGTATCGGCCGATATTGGCTGTATCGGAATTCCGATTCCGAGTTCCGATATTTTCGTCTTATCGGATACCGGAATCGGGATTGTCACTGTCACTGTCAGTGTCCGTCGGTCGGATCTGTCAGGAGTCAGCGGCACTTACCTGGCAGAAGATCTCCGGCAGTCACGTCCTGGACTGCTTGATGGCCGCAATCTTCTTTCCCCGGCGGTCACATGCAGTTTCTCGCGATAACTGCAGTGACTGCTGGGTAATCCCGGCCGTAAAGCAGTCAGTCCGATGATGTCACCGCCGGGGAAGCAGGTAATCAGCTGTGCTGCGTTGCAATGACAGGCTCTGCCTGTCATTGCGATGTAGCAGAGTTGGATCGTCGTGGGACTGTCGTTATGGACTGCGTCGGACAGGTGGTATACTGTTGGTTTTTTTTTTTTTCTTTTTTTACAGGAGATCGATGGCGTCGCAGGAATGAGAGTACAATAAAATTAATGAAAACTGTGTTGTCTCTTTTATTTCATTAAAATACTTTTTTCTTGCTTTGTGTTTTTTTTATGCATTTAATAACTTTGGGATTAATAATGGATCGGTGTCTTATTGACGCCTCTCCATTATTAACCGGGCTTATTGTCACCGTGCAATCAACGGTGACATTAACCCCTTATTACCCCGCTTGCCACCGCTACAGGGCAAGTGGGAAGAGCCGGGTAAAGTGCCACAATTGGCACATCTTTTGATGCGCCAAATGTGGGCTGCTGTAGCCTGGTATTATCAGGCTGTTGAGGGCCAAAATCCATGGGCCTTGACAGTCTTTTAATACCAGGCCGCAGCAGTCTGCATTTTACTTGGCTGGTTAACAAAAATAGGGGGGATCCCCACGCCGTTTTTTTTTCGAGGGGATCCCCTATTTTTGTTAACCAGCCAAGCTAAGCAGACTGCTGTGGCCTGGTATTATCAGGCTTGCAAGGTCCATGGATATTGGATCCTTACCAGCCTGAAAAACCAGGCCTCAGCGGTCTGCTTCATCTGGCTGGTTAACAAAAATAGGGGGGACCCCACGCCAATTTTTTTCGAGGGGATCCCCTATTTTTGTTAATCAGCCAAGATATGCAGACTGCTGTGGCCTGGTATTATCAGGCTGGCAAGGTCCATGGATCTTGGCTCCTTAACAGCCTGAAAATCCAGGCCTCAGCGGTCTGCTTCATCTGGCTGGTTAACAAAAATAGGGGGGACCCCACGCCAATTTTTTTCGAGGGGATCCCCTATTTTTGTTAATCAGCCAAGATATGCAGACTGCTGTGGCCTGGTATTATCAGGCTGGCAAGGTCCATGGATCTTGGCTCCTTAACAGCCTGAAAATCCAGGCCTCAGCGGTCTGCTTCATCTGGCTGGTTAACAAAAATAGGGGGGACCCCACGCCAATTTTTTTCGAGGGGATCCCCTATTTTTGTTAATCAGCCAAGATATGCAGACTGCTGTGGCCTGGTATTATCAGGCTGGCAAGGTCCATGGATCTTGGCTCCTTAACAGCCTGAAAATCCAGGCCTCAGCGGTCTGCTTCATCTGGCTGGTTAACAAAAACAGGGGGGACCCCACGCCATTTTTTTTTCGAAGGGAACCCCTATTTTTGTTAATCAGTTCCCTCTGACGTCACTGATTGTGTCCCTGGCTGACCTGAAGTGAAAGTGGAAAGCAATCAATTAAGCTTTCCACTTAAGGGCCCGTCTCACATAGCGATATCGCTACCGAGATCGCTGCTGAGTCACTAGTTTTGTGACGCAGCAGCGAGCTCACCAGCGATATCGCTGTGTGTGACATTCAGCGACGATCAGCCCCCCTGCCGGGTATCGCTGATCGTCGCTGAAATGTCAGGACCTTTTTTTGATCGCTGGTTTCCCGCTGACAGGCACGCATCGCTGCGTGTGACAGGCGGGAGACCAGCGATCCGCTGGTAACCAAGGTGCACAGCGGGTTTCCAGGCGCGGGGCTGTGCCTAGAAACCCGCTGTGTACCTTGGATACCAGCGCCCTGATGCAGGGAGCTGGTATCCAAGGTACACAGCGGGTTTCCAAGCGCTGCGCGGTGCCTGGAAACCCGCTGTGTACCTTGGTTACCAGCGGATCGCTGGTCTCCCGCCTGTCACACGCAGCGATGCGTGCCTGTCAGAGGGAAACCAGCGATCAAAAAAAGGTCCTGACATTTCTGCGACGATCAGCGATACCCGGCAGGGGGCTGATCGTCGCTGAATGTCACACACAGCGATATCGCTGGTGAGCTCGCTGCTGCGTCACAAAACTTGTGACTCAGCAGCGATCTCGGTAGCGATATCGCTATGTGAGACGGGCCCTTAAGCGATGTTACCCGCAGTGTCGCTGTCCCAGATCGCTGCCTGAGCTGCCTGTTTGGCAGCTCAGCAGCGATCATGTAGCTATACACCAGTGATCCTGACAAGTGCATATCGTTGTCGGGATCGCTGGTGTATCGTTATGTGACACCCAGCCTTTACTCTCCTGTCAGGCAGGAGAGGAACTCATTCATTTGGGGTTTACTGTGAGGCTGCAGCATTAGCTGCGGTCCCTGCAGTAAACATTAACCCTTTCTGAAGGATTACACCGTGGGACCTGACTGTGCATGGGATAGGTAAGAATAATTTTGCTTTTTTATTTTATTTTTATTACAGGAAATGGTTTTTGCAGTAAAATAAAATATGGTCAAAAACATGTGTCTTTATTTCATTAAAATGATTTTTAATTAAAGTGTGTGTGTTTTATTTTTATTTCATGCAATAGGATTAATAATTGATAGTTGTCTAATTGACAGCTCTCAATTATTAACCTGGCTTAAGGTCACCTTTCAATAGCAAGGTGGCTTTAACCCCATATTAACCCATTCGCCACCGCTACAGGGCAATGGGAATAGACGGGCAAAGTGCCAGAAAGGGCGAATCTAATTATAGATTTGTCTTTCCTGGGGTGTCTGGGGGCAGATGTTAGTAGCCGGGGGGGGGCAAAAATAATGGTCCCTCTCTGGGCTATTATTATCTGCCCCCACTCACTGGCTTTGTCTGTCTGGTTGCGAAAATAGGACGGGAGCCCACGCATTTTTTTTCAGCAATTTTACACCTCATATATATATATACATGTCATTGAATTTGTGACACATATATATATATATATAATTTATATTTGTAGTTCATACACTTCTACATAGTATAATAGCCGCTAATTCAATTGCCGGCTTTTGTGAAAATGCAGAACCCGACATGAAATGACACTTGGTGTACATAGGGTTAACCATGTCTTTTCATGTCCTTTGCTATCTAATTTGCACAAACAATTAAATCAGTCTATGTGTGCAAAATTTCACACCTGTAGGGGTTAATTAAAGGTGTAAATTCGTAGCAAAAAAGTCCGTTTTTTTACAACGAATTTACACCTTTAATTAACCCCTACAGGTGTGAAATTTTGCACACATAGACTGATTTAATTGTTTGTGCAAATTAGATAGCAAAGGACATGAAAAGACATGGTTAACCCTATGTACACCAAGTGTCATTTCATGTCGGGTGACCCGACATGAAATGACACTTGGTGTACATAGGGTTAACCATGTCTTTTCATGTCCTTTGCTATCTAATTTGCACAAACAATTAAATCAGACTATGTGTGCAAAATTTCACACCTGTAGGGGTTAATTAAAGGTGTAAATTCGTAGCAAAAAAGTCCGTTTTTTTTTCCAACGAATTTACACCTTTAATTAACCCCTACAGGTGTGAAATTTTGCACACATAGACTGATTTAATTGTTTGTGCAAATCAGATAGCAAACGACATGAAAAGACATGGTTAACCCTATGTACACCAAGTGTCATTTCATGTCGGGTGCTTCTGTCTTTTCACTGAAGCCGGCTTTACCCGGCAATTGAATCAGAGAGGATATTTTACTATGTAGAAGTGTATAAACTATACATATATGTATATATATATGTCACAATGACATGTATATATATATATATGTATTCTATGTGTGTATATTTAGTGTTTACAAGGAAAGAATGGGGTTTTTTTAGTTGCGATATTTTGTTCCCATAGACTTACATGGGACTTCCGGTATCGGTATCGGGTATCGCCGATATTTTAGTGATATCGGCGATACCATTCCGATTCCGATACTTTAGGATATCGGAAAGTATCGCTCAACTCTATTAGTGAGGGACATTTTGGAACGTGGCAGTGTATGGGAGATATTTTGGTAAGGGGCAGTGTGTGTGGGACATTCTCATTAAATACTCAAAACTTGGTTCTGGTGCTGTATTATTAATATACTGACAGGTTCTGGTGCTGCATTCAAGCTTAGAAAGTGGTTTTGGCATGCTGAATTCATGTGCTGATGGTCGTTCTGGCGCTGCATTCATGCGCTGATGGTCGTTCTGGCGCTGCATTCATGTGGTGATGGTCGTTCTGGTGCTGCATTCATGTGGTGATGGTCGCTCTGGCATTATATTCATGTGCTGATGGTCATTCTGGTGCTGCATTCATGTGCTAATGGTCGTTCTGGTGCTGCATTCATGTGCTGATGGTTGTTCTGGTGCTGCATTCATGTGCTGATGATGGTTCTGGCGCTGCATTCTTGTGCTGATGGTCGTTCTGGTGCTGCATTCATGTGGTGATGGTCGTTCTGGCACTGCATTCATGTGCTGATGGTCATTCTGGTGCTGCATTCATGTGCTGATGGTCATTCTGGTGCTGCATTCATGTGCTGATGGTCGTTCTGGTGCTGCATTCATGTGCTGATGGTCGTTCTGGCGCTGCATTCATGTGCTGATGATTGTTCTGGTGCTGCATTCATGTGCTGATGGTCGTTCTGGTGCTGCATTTGTGGAGCCCAGCTGCGACTGGATCCATATCTTCCAGAAGGGTGCACCGAAAGAATATACCACTAGAGGTCATTATGCACCTTCACACATGTTCACTTATCCCAAAGACCACCAGAGGGAGCTGTTTTAGACATATAAAAGAAGCTGAACATAGGAAGTTTCAGTTTAGTTCAGTGCAGTCACCTCAGAGAGTTCAGTCATCTCAGAGAGCTCAGTCAGTCTGCCGTCAGGTGAAGTGCAGAGCTGAGATTAGAGAGGCTGCAGAGCTATTCAGTTCAGAGAGTGGAGTCTAGTAAAGAGTGGAACAGAAACCACTCCAGCCTAGTCAGAGCTGAATCTGGGAGTGCAGCTCAGTGAGAAAGCGTGCCGACGCTTAGAGAGCGGTGAAGAGGCAGCCCACCAACTGCCAGTGTGTGATCGTGTGAGGATCTGGATAGGCCGAAGGAGAGTGGAAAGTTACTGAGACAGAGGAGCCTTCACAGCTCATCTCAGCAAGTATTACCGGACACCGGGGTCCAAGCCTATAGGGATCTCCACGACCCATTAGGAGAAAACTGGAGTTCCTGGAGGACTACAAGTCCCAGGAGTACCACAGAGCTGATACGTAGCAGGATCAGGAGGACGGAGTCTGGCCTGATCAGCCATAAAAGGCCCTGTCCTTTCAGAGAGAAGGTCCAACCACAAGGTCAGCCAGGTACAAGACGGAGACTAAGCTAGGCCCAGCTACACGCAGGCCAAGACTTCATTACAAAAAGGCAGAGAACAGGAGGCCACACACCTACTCAGTGGAGGAATCTGGATGTGCACCCTTCACCCTACAGTGCTCCGGGGAGTGCCTGCAACATCTTCAGTAAAGGTACCAAAGTGACTTATGTGTGTGTCTACCTTATTGCCCCTGACTGCTGGGTCCCTGTCTGTCCTGCATTCCTACACATCTATCTGCCCTGGAGGAATCAGCCTTACTTGTGGAAGGCTTAACATCTAGCTGCACAATATTAACCCTCCAGTGGATCTGCATAGCAGCGCTGGTCATCCTGACCAGGTACCACAAGTGGCGTCACGAATCCCCATACCAATACTCAATTCACCTGTAAATATCCCACATTAAAGAATGAGCACCAGAGCCACGGACTGAGCTGTGTTGCCGTGACATCCCCCATAGTAGTCTATAGGGTCAGATCCGAGTTCCCATTGAACTGGAGTGCGAGTCATCTCTTTTTCTGGCGTCACGAACAGGATTGCGTGCCCTGCAGCAACAGAGTAACTTGTGCCCGTTGCCACCGGGTACTGTGTGCCTCACGAAAAGACTGTTGCATATAGTGGTGAAGATTTCCAGCCATTTGCCCGCCATTGCCCGCCATTTACAGCGCCACGGCGAGAAAAACTAGTGGGTATACCTGCAAAAGCGCGCTGAGTCCTGGACACGCCCCCAACGCTGACGCGGCGGCAGGTCCTGTGGAGAGCTTCAGTAAACGCTCTGACGTCAGAGCGCCGGCGAGGCAGGTCCTTCTACATCGCTGTGCCCTGCAGAGCTGCAGCCTTCAGAGAAGGTAGGCCACGCTTAACTAGGGGGGTGCAGAGATGTCGCAGCAGCAAGCTGACAGCGCGGCCCAGGCCGACAGCCCCAATGACTTACCCACCGGCGCTGCCGCACAGGCTGGAAATGCTGGCCCCTCACCTGGTCCTGTGGCCCCGATAGTACCGCTAACGCTGCCATACATGCCTGGAGCGAAGTGGCTCCCTCAGTACAGCGGCAAGCCAGACACCCTGTCAGGGTTCAAGCGTAAAATATGCAGCATAATGGACATGTACCCTATGACAGAAAAGCAGAGAGCTGCAGTGGTAGTGGGACAATTGACTGGTGCTGCAGAGAGAGAAGTAGAGACTTGGACAGCTGCAGACCAGGAATCAGTGCTTGCAATTTTCTTAAAGCTACAGACTATCTTTGAGGACCGCACTGAAACAGATCTCCGGATGAGGTTTTACCAATGCTCCCAGAAACCAGATAATAGCATTAGGGACTATGCCTGCCGACTACAAGGGGTCCTGCGAGCTCTCAAACAAGTTAACCCCATGAGTGTCTCCAATGAAAATAAAATGTTAAAGGAACAATTTGTACGGGGACTGAGGTCCCAAGCTGAAAGCAGGACTGTGCACTGGTGGTCCTTGGATCATCCTGATGCTACCTTTGATGCCCTTAAGGATATGGCTATAAAAGGACTGCGACCCCTGGAAACACCCGAGATGGCAACCCAGTGTCACCCGAGTGAAGCCACTCTAAAGCCAGCAGCATCCACCTTTTCCCCGCTGGTTGTGGAAGCCAAAACGCAGGTGGCGCCCCCTACTGAGCTGGACTGTCTGCGCTCAGAAGTGCGCCAGCTGACCAAAAACCTGGCCACTGTAATGAGTGCCCTGCAACTGCCGACGGAGGAAGAAGGAAAGATCCTGCTAGCTGACTGCCCAGAGGATGTCCCTTGGATGAACTGGAGGAGAAGGAGGACGTCGCCCCACCAAAGGAGGACAATGCCACCCCCTGGAAGGACCCGCGACCATCATCATCCTCGCCGAGAGATCATCTGCTACCGCTGCCACAGAGAAGGTCACCCAGCACGTCGGTGTCCTTTAAACGAGCAAATCCTGGGTCCGAGGGCCAACACCCAGGAATAGACTCCGCAGGCCCCTCAGACTGGAACCGCAGGTTTGTGGGAGGAAGACCATACCTGTCCACCATACTGGACGGGATCACAATCCCTGCCCTGCTGGACACTGGATCTCAGGTAACCATCATACCTGATGTTCTTTACAATAGATAGTGGTCCAGTGACGGTCTCCAACCCCCAAACCCTGACTTTGCCGTATACGCCTCTAATGGCCTCCCTCTTGACTTACTGGGGGCTAAAAACGTAGACGTAAAAGTGGGGAGAGTGGAGCTAAAAGATCAGGGACTTCTTGTAGTGAAGACTGTTAATGAGGAAAATGGGTTGAATGTGGTTTTAGGCACTAACATTATTAGTAACTGTTTGGAGGAGGTTGTGTTTTTACTCCAACAGCTCGCCGATGTTGCCAGACCAAGGCAAAAGGGAGTGATCCGGAAGGAGATCCGGACCCTGATGTGCCAGCAGCAAGTGAAACTGACCGGTGGTGAGATTGGTAATGTACGGGTGACAGACCCGAACCCCATTGTGATACCCCAAATGAGTGAAATGCTTATTTGGTGTAGAGCAGCAATAGTTCTGAGAGGACAGAACTACCAAGCAGTAGTAGAGCCCCATTGTTCAGAACACAGACCTACACTCTTGACTGCCAGAGGGGTAGTGGAGGTACATAATGGGAGGGTGCCAGTGCATCTTCTCAACTGGGGAGAGGATGAAGTCAAATTACCACGTTATGCCACTGTTGCTAAGTTACATGCTGTGGATAATAACTCCATTCACACGACGGAGCCCTTAACCTCCCCACAACCAGTGGAGGATAACGGCCCGACCACCCAGGTGGAGGATTGGTGTCAGCAGCTACATGTCGGGACAGACCCACTCCAGCCCACCAGAAACAAGGAGTATATAGAGTAGTTCAGGAGTATGCACAGGTATTCAGCAAACACCCACTCGACTTTGGGAAAATTAAAGGGGTTCAACATCACATCCCCACAGGCAATCATCCTCCCATTAAAGAACGGTACAGGCCTATACCACCAGCACACTACCAGAAAGCCAAGGAGATGTTGCATGACATGAAGGAAGCAGGGGTGATAAGGGATAGTTGTAGTCCCTGGGCAGCACCTAGTCCTAGTCAGGAAAAAGGATGGATGTTATGATTTGGTAGCTGAGGAGAGCAGGCAAAAACGGCAATACACCAGAGAGGTTGGAATCTACTGGATTGCAGTACTCTGACTAACCACCACAACTAAAGGCAGCCGTGGAGCGTTCCTAAGTTGGTCCTAGATGCCTCGTCACAGCCTGAGAGGTTAACTACACCTAAAGATAGAAAGAGGAAAGCTCTCTGCCCCGGAGCAGATCCCCAAAGAACATAGAAAGCCCCCAAACATGTAATGGCGGTTAGACAAGAGAAAATACAGACACAGTCAGAAAATAGTATGAGCAAACGTTGGGGCCCAATCTTCCTAGAAAGAAAAGGATAGGAAGGACACTTACTGCAATCCAAAAAAAACCCTAAAAAATACCAACTCTACTAATTGCAAAAACACCTGAGATCACACGACCTCTACCACCTAAATTAGTTCTCTGGTGTAACAAAACTAAGCCGCAGCCACTGAAAAAAACGGAAAAGGCAAATGAACAAACAACAGTGGCTCAGATAAACTGAGAGGAGCACAAGCCCCCGGAGGGGACCTGGCTGACCTCCACAGAAGTGCAGAGAACAATGCAAAAAGCAAGCACCAAAATAAAAGCAGAAAATATCTTATCTGAGAGCAGGAGAAGAGGCAAGACTCAGCAAGCTTCCAAGTGAACCAGGAACCACAGTTGAGACAAGAACAATTGATCATCGGCAAACATGATGGGAGGGAACCTCCCTTATATAAGACCAGTCTGTAACTCCTGATTGCCAATCTTCACAATCTTCATTGAATGGTTCAGTACTGTTTGTAACCACCAGAGGGAGCTTCTGCTCAGAATTAATTTCTAACACATTCACAACAGTACCCCTCCCTTGAGGGGTCACCGAACCCTCATTTGGGCAACCAGGTCGGTCAGGATGAGCTCTGTGATACGCACGGATCAGTCTCCTAGCATGGATGTCCGAAGCAAACACCCAAGAATTGTCCTCCTGACCATAACCTCTCCACTTAACCAAATACTGGAGTTTCCGTCTAGAAAAACGAGAATCCAATATTTTCTCAACCACATACTCCAGATTGCCCTCAACCAAAACAGGGTCAGGAGGCGCAGCCATAGGAACCACTGGCTCGACAAACCTCTTCAATAAGGACTTGTGGAACACGTTATGGATCTTAAATGTCCCTGGAAGAAGCAAACGAAAGGAAACAGAATTAAGAATCTCCATGATCTTATAAGGTCCAATGAACCTAGGCTTAAACTTAGGAGATGCAACTCTCATAGGGATATTTCTTGAGGACAACCAGACCAAGTCCCCCACTTCAAACCGAGGACCATCAGTCCTATGCCGGTTGGCAAACCGCTGGGCCCTCTCCTGAGAGAGGGACAACCTCTCCACTACCTGGTCCCAAATCTGCTGCATACGCTCCACAACAGAGTCAACACCTGGACAGACAGAAGCCTCCGTCTGTCCCGAAGAAAATCGAGGGTGAAACCCAAAATTGCAGAAAAATGGAGACATCAAAGTGGCAGAGCTAGCCCTATTATTAAGAGCAAACTCAGCCAAAGGCAAAAAAGAGACCCAGTCATCTTGATCAGCAGACACAAAGCATCTCAGATAAGTCTCCAATGTCTGGTTTGTTCTCTCAGTTTGTCCATTGGTCTGAGGATAAAAAGCCGAGGAGAAAGACAATTGAACACCAAGTTTAGAACAAAAAGTCCTCCAAAATCTGGAAACAAACTGGACTCCTCTGTCAGACACAATGTTCTCAGGAATGCCGTGTAACCGAACCACGTGCTGAAGGAACAAAGGCACCAATTCGGAGGAGGAAGGCAATTTAGGTAATGGCACAAGATGTATCATTTTGGAAAACCTATCACAAATCACCCAGATAACGGTCATTCTCTGAGAAACAGGGAGGTCTGAAATGAAATCCATAGAGATATGGGTCCATGGTCTCTTGGGCACAGGCAATGGCATCAACAAACCACTAGAGCGAGAGCAAGGCTTGGAGCGAGAGCAAGTCCCGCAGGACTGCACAAATTCCCTGACGTCACGAGACAAAGTAGGCCACCAAAAGGACCGACTAACCAAGTCTCTGGTACCAAAAATTCCGGGATGACCGGCTAACGCGGAACAATGAATCTCAGACATCACACTCTTTTTCCACCGGTCTGGGACAAACAATTTCCCAATAGGGCAGCGCTCGGGTTTATCCTCCTGACACCCTTCTAGAGCCAGTCTCAAATTGGGCGAGATGGCGGAAAGAACTACACTCTCTTTCAAAATAACAGCAGGATCAGATAACTCAGGAGAGTCCGCAAGGAAACTCCTCGAAAGGGCATCCGCCTTAACATTCTTAGTGCCAGGAAGAAAGGAAACCACAAAATTAAAACGTGTGAAAAACAAGGCCCACCTGGCCTGTCTAGGATTAAGTCGCTTGGCTGATTCCAGATAAACCAGATTCTTATGGTCCGTGAGGACCACCACCTAATGTTTGGCTCCCTCCAGCCAATGTCTCCACTCTTTAAAAGCCCACTTCATGGCCAATAACTCCCGATTACCCACATCATAATTACGTTCAGTTGGAGAAAATTTTCGAGAGAAAAAGGCACAAGGGTTACTTTTAGAGGTCTCTGGATCTCTTTGGGACAAAACGGCACCTGCCCCAATTTCAGAGGCATCAACCTCCACCTGAAATGGCAGAGAAACATCAGGCTGCCGTAGAACAGGAGCAGAAGTGAATCTCTGCTTAAGTTCCTGAAACGCAGAGACTGCCTCAGGAGGCCAATTCACCACATCAGAACCCTTTTTGGTTAAATCAGTCAATGGTTTAACAATAACAGAGAAATTACCAATAAATTTACGATAAAAATTGGCAAAACCCAAGAATGTCTGAAGAGCCTTTAATGAAGTAGGTTGGACCCAGTCACAGATGGCCTGAACCTTGACCGGGTCCATTTCAATAACAGATGGGGACAAAATGAATCCCAGAAATGAGATCCTCTGTACGCCAAAAAGACACTTTGATCCCTTCACATACAGAGCATTCTCTCTCAAAATCTGGAACACAGTCCGAACATGTTTCACATGAGAGTCCCAGTCATTGGAAAAAATCAAGATATCATCCAAATAAACAATCAGAAATTTATCCACAAAATCCCTGAAAATGTCATTCATGAAGGACTGGAAGACGGAAGGAGCATTAGTGAGCCCAAAGGGCATCACTAGGTACTCAAAATGCCCCTCTGGGGTATTAAATGCCGTCTTCCATTCATCCCCGTGCTTAATGCGAATAAGGTTATACGCCCCCCTGAGGTCAAGCTTGGTAAACCAAGTAGCACTTTTCACCCTGGAAAACAGGTCAGAAATCAAGGGTAACGGATATTGATATTTCACAGTGATATTGTTCAAGAGACGATAATCAATACACGGCCTTAATGAACCGTCCTTTTTGGCCACAAAGAAAAAACCGGCACCCAAGGGTGAAGAGGATGGTCTGATATGACCCTTCTCCAATGACTCCTTGATATAAGACCGCATAACGTCATGTTCAGGTACAGACAAGTTAAAAAGGCGACCTTTAGGGAATTTACTACCAGGCACTAATTCAATAGCGCAGTCATAGCTCCTATGGGGGGGCAAGGATGCAGATTTACTTTCGCTAAACACATCAGAAAAATCAGTCAAAAAGTCAGGAACATCCTGAGCCTGGGGAGAGGCAGAAAAAACAGGAGTGTTGGCATTAATACATTGGCAGCCCCAACTGGATACAGACACAGATTTCCAATCCAAAACAGGATTATGAGACTGTAACCAAGGGAAACCCAGTACAATAATGTCATGCAGATTATACAGCACCAAAAATTTGCAACTCTCCTGATGATCAGGTTCAACCCCCATTATCACCTGAGTAGAGAACTGGGGTTTATTCTCAGCCAAAGGGGTAGAATCAATCCCAGTAGGGGAATAGACTTCGGTAGGGGTATCAAGGGAAACCCACAACGTTTAGCAAAATCAAAATCCATCAGGTTAATAGCTGCTCCCGAATCAACAAAAGCCTGAACAGAAAATGTGGACAGGGAGCAAATCAGGGTAACAGTCAACAGAAATTTAGTCTAAACACTACCCAAGACAACTGAGCGTGCAAAACATCTTCCCCGCTTAGGGCAGACTGAAATAGCATGAGAGGCGTCACCACAGTAGAAACATAACCCATTGCGTTTTCGAAACTCATGATGCTGTGCCCCAGAAGCCACTCTATCACACTGCATGGGTTCAGAAGCTGGTTCACAAGGCAACACTATTCCACGCATACCTCTACGCTCACGCAAACGTCTGTCAATTTGAATCGCTAATGACATAGAATCATTGAGACCAGAGGGAGCAGGGAAACCCACCATAACATCCTTTACATTCTCTGACAGACCCTTCCGAAAAAGGGCTGCCAAAGCATCATCATTCCATTTGGTCAGGACTGCCCACTTTCGGAATTTCTGACAGTATAACTCAGCGTCATCAAGCCCTGATTTAATGCCAACAAGGTTTTTTCAGCTTGATCAGTGACATTAGATTCATCGTACAATAACCCCAGAGCCAGAAAAAATGCATCAACATTACTCAAAACAGGGTCCCCAGGTGTCAGGGAAAAAGCCCAATCCTGAGGATCGCCGCGCAGGAGAGAGATGACAATTTGAACCTGCTGTGCTGCGTTCCCTGAGGACTTAGGTTTTAAGGCAAAAAACAACTTACAGTTATTTTTGAAATTCAGAAATTTAGCTCGATCCCCCAAAAACAAATCTGGCATGGGGATCCTAGGTTCCACAACCGGCAACCCTGCAAGATAGGTAGCAATACTCCGAACTTCAGTGGCAAGCTGATCCACACGGCCAGACAACTGTGCAAACTCCATTGAGAAAAAAAAAAATCCTCATCACCCAGAGAAAAAGAGGGAAAAAAAAATGCAACAAACAGAAAAAAAAATAAAAATCTCTGACAACTCTGACAACTTTTTTTTTTTTTTTACACTATTTTTCCCTTCTGTGAGTACCATGTAATTTTCAGTTTTGGCCGGTGATACTGTTATGATTTGGTAGCTGAGGAGAACACCCACTTGACTTTGGGAAAATTAAAGGGGTTCAACATCACATCCCCACAGGCAATCATCCTCCCATTAAAGAACGTTACAGGCCTATACCACCAGCACACTACCAGAAAGCCAAGGAGATGTTGCATGACATGAAGGAAGCAGGGGTGATAAGGGATAGTTGTAGTACCTGGGCAGCACCTCTAGTCCTAGTCAGGAAAAAGGATGGATGTTATGATTTGGTAGCTGAGGAGAGCAGACAAAAACGGCAATACACCAGAGAGGTTGGAATCTACTGGATTGCAGTACCCTGACTAACCACCACAACTAAAGGCAGCCATGGAGCGTTCCTAAGTTGGTCCTAGATGCCTCGTCACAGCCTGAGAGGTTAACTACACCTAAAGATAGAAAGAAGAAAGCTATGTGCCCCAGAGCAGATCCCAAACAACATAGGAAGCCCCCAAACATGTAATGGCGGTTAGACAAGAGGAAATATATAGACAGAGACAGAAAATAGTATGAGCAAACGTTGAGGCCCAATCTTCCTAGAAAGAAAAGGATAGGAAGGACACTTACTGCAATCCAAAAAAAACCCTAAAAAATACCAACTCTACTAATTGCAAAAACACCTGAGATCACACGACCTCTACCACCTAAATTAGTTCTCTGGTGTAACAAAACTAAAGGGTATGCCACACTGAACAATATCGCTAACGGGATCGCTAAAAAACGTCACTATTTAGTGATCCCGTTAGCGATGTTGTTCAGTGCGGCAGCTGCCAGCGACGAGCTTCCTGCTGTGATCTCGCTCGTCGCTGGAATCGTTCCGGACCCTATTTTCTCGTCGGCGCTCCCGCTGGGTAAGTATATATCGCTAGTGTGGCACCTTTTCTTAGCGATTTAGCGGTACTTTTGTACCGCTAAAGTCGTTAAGAAGATCGCTAACGGCGATAGCGTCGTTAACTATATCGCTAAATGTGGCCGCACTTAGCAATATAGAAACAATCCCGCTAGCGATCGCATTAGTATGCGTCGTTATCGTGATCGCTAGCGGGATTGTTTAGTGTGGCAGTACCTTAAGCCGCAGCCACTGAAAAAAATGGAAAAGGCAAATGAACAAACAACAGTGGCTCAGATAAACTGAGAGGAGCACAAGCCCCCGGAGGGGACCTGGCTGACCTCCACAGAAGTGCAGAGAACAATGCAAAAAAGCACCAAAATAAAAGCAGAAAATATCTTATCTGAGAGCAGGAGAAGAGGCAAGACTCAGCAAGCTTCCAAGTGAACCAGGAACCACAGTTGAGACAAGAACAATTGATCACCGGCAAACATGATGGGAGGGAACCTCCCTTATATAAGACCAGTCTGTAACTCTTGATTGCCAATCTTCACAATCTTCATTGAATGGTTCAGTACTGTTTGTAACCACCAGAGGGAGCTTCTTCTCAGAATTCATTTCTAACACATTCACAACAGATGGAAGCATGAGAATGTGTGTAGATTACAAGACAAGTAAATCGAATTACACATAAAGATGCATACCCTTTACCACGCATTAAAGAATCTTTACCTTCACTAAAGACTGCTAATTACTTTTCCACCCTTGACCTCACTAGTGGGTACTGGCAAGTAGCTGTGGCTGAGGAGGATCGGGAGAAGACGGCTTTCACCACCCCGATGGGACTCTGTGAGTTCGACAGAATGCCGTTTGGACTCAGCAGTGCCCCTGGCACGTTTCAGAGAGTGATGGAGAGCTGCCTGGGACATCTCAACTTTGAAACTGTGTTGCTGTACCTGGACGACGTAATTGTGTACTCCAAGACATATGAAGATCACTTGAAGCACCTGGCGGAGGTATTCGAGTCACTGTCCAGGTATTGGATGAAACTGATGCCTTCAAAGTGCCATCTGCTCAAACAAAAGGTACAGTATCTGGGACATATTGTCAGCTCAGAAGGAGTAGCGCCAGACCCCGAGAAGATCACCGCCACCCAGAAATGGCCGGAGCCGAAAAATCTCAAAGAGGTGCGACAGTTCCTGGGACTGACAGGACACTACCGGAGGTTTATGAAGGATTACACCAAGAAAGCAGCGCCTCTGCAAGACCTCTGGTGGGACAGTCCCTCAAGAGCAGAAATTCTCCATTCCACTGGGGTAAAGAACAGGCTGAGGCATTCAAGGAAATGAAGGAGATCCTGACAGGTGATGAGATCCTAGCCTATCCTGACTACAGCCAGCCGTTCCTGCTGTATACTGATGCCAGCAATGAAGGATTGGGAGCTGTCCTCAGTCAGAAGCAAAATGGCCTGGGGAAAGTCTTCGCCTATGCAAGCAGGAAGCTCCGCCCGACCGAGAGGAACCCAGAGAACTACAGCAGCTTCAAGTTGGAGTTCCTGGCACTGGTCTGGGCCATCACAGAGAGGGTTAAGCACTACCTAGCCTCCAGCAAGTTCACTGCCTACACTGATAATAACCCCTTGACGCATCTTGAAACAGCTAAGCTGGGAGCCATGGAACAACGCTGGATGGCTCGGCTGTCCAACTACCAATTCACAATCAAGTACCGAGCGGGCCGCAAGAATGCCAATGCTGATGCCCTATCCAGGATGCCTCATGAATCGGACACAGAAGAAGAAGTGGATGATCTGGAAGAGATTGAACTACCTGCCTTTCACAGGAATGGGATGATCCACGAGCAACAAGCCTGCAGGAGGCCGCGTGGTAAGACGTTAAATCCTTTACCTCACCACAGCTGGAAGGAGACTCAGGACAGCGATCCAGTTGTCAGCCGAATCAAGGAGCTGATAACTCAAAAAGGTACCTCCTTGGAGAAGGATGCGTCTCTACAAGCAAAGCAGCTGTGGAATGAGAGAAGCCAGTTGTTTATGTACCGTGAGAAGCTGTGCCGGAGGTACGTCAACCCAAGGACCCATGAGATGGTATGGCAGATAGTAGTCCCCAGAGCAGACATCCAGATGGTGTTAGAAGCCTACCACGATCAAGCGGGACACTTTGGCTGGAAGAAGCTGGAGACCCTGTTGAAGTGTCGTTTCTATTGGGTGGGAATGCGCAGCTCCATTGAGAGGTGGTGCCAGAACTGTGAACCCTGTGGCCTCAGAAGAAAGGACTACAGCAGTCAGAAGGCACCCCTGCAACCCATCAAGACGACTTGTCCCTTGGAGATCGTGGCCCTGGACCATGTCAAGTTGTCACCCAGCCGGTCAGGATACTCCTATGCCCTGACTATGGTGGATCACTACTCCAGGTTCCTGGTGGTCGCCCCTGTCAAAGATCTGACGGCAGAGACAGCAGCAAAGACGTTCCAAGCGTACTTCTGCAGACCACATGGTTATCCTGAACAGGTGTTAACTGACCAAGGCCCAGCCTTCGAGGCCGAATTGTTCAAAGAGTTCTGTCACTTGTACGGGTGTAAGAAGATAAGAACCACACCGTACCACCCCCAAACTAATGGTCTCTGTGAGAAGATGAATCACATCGTCATTAACCTGCTGAAGACTGTACCACTCGAGGAGAGAAATCGGTGGCCAGACTTACTACCTGACCTGGTAGATCTATACAATCACATACCTGTGAGTTCCACCAATTGCACCCCAGCCTATCTCATGCGGGCAAGACCAGGAAAGCTGCCCATGGATCTGGAGCTTGGTGTTGTAGAACCAGAAGCAGATGTGACTACTGAAGACTGGGACACAAACAGACAGGAACAGTACAGAAAAGTACAGGCCTGCGTTGAAGATAGTCTCAATCGAGTAAGGGATAAACAAGAAGATCACTACAACAAAAGTGCGCCAGCTGAACCTTTTGCACCTGGTGAAGTCGTGCTGAAAAGAAAGAGGAGGATACACAAACTCGACGATCAATGGGAAAGAAAGCCCTACATCGTACAGAATTCAAGGTTTGACAACAAGAAAACGTGCATAATTAGCAAGGATGGAGGAAGAACGACTGCAACTGTATCCAGAGATCCCCTAAAGTTGTGTCCGGATCCGTTAAAGCTTCAAGAGGAAGAACCTGTTGTCAATCAGGAAGAGCGTGATGAAGCAGTCATATATACAGTCTTAGGAGATTTCCCCGCGGATTGGCCTCGCATTGGAGAAGCCATAATCATTCCCGTGCTTCAATTCTATCAACCACAAGGAGAACCTCTACATCCAGTTGCACCGGTTGTTGCAGTAGAGTCAGTTCCAGAGGAACCTGCTCCAGCAGGACCCCAAGAAGCGGAATCCCAAGAAGCTGAATCTCAGGAAGAAGGATCCCCTGCAGAACCAGTTCACCCAGCTCACAGTGTGCTTGCCAGTCCTGTAGAGAGGTTAAGGCAATTCTATAATTCACTTTCACGCAGAACAAACAGGGAAACTGCTACCTCACAGGTCACTGCACCACGCAGGTCAAAACGTAGCACAAAAGGACACATCCCTGCTAGGTTTAGAGATTAGTTCAATCCTTGGCAAATGTAAATAATTGTCTAGAATCACTGTACATAAATGTATATATTGTTGTTATAATATGCCTTATTATACCGTTATTTATTAATCTGTTTTCCTTTTAAAATTGAAACAAGTGGAATGGACATTATTTTTACTTGTTTTCTCTACCCTTTTTGAGCATCCTTTTCCAAAACAGACTGGGACTTTTATGGTTGCTCAATTCCTCAATTCCTCATTGTGCTAATGTATATAGTTATCCATTCATCTGTTATGCAACAGTTCAAGAGTGCCTTACCTCCTGTAAAGGAAGAGTTAAGTTATACAATGTTTTTATTGTTATCT
Source organism: Oophaga sylvatica (assembly GCA_033576555.1). Classification (NCBI taxonomy): domain Eukaryota; kingdom Metazoa; phylum Chordata; class Amphibia; order Anura; family Dendrobatidae; genus Oophaga; species Oophaga sylvatica. Next base: position 443,347,304 of record JARQOD010000006.1, read on the forward strand.
GTTTTTGTATTTCAGCCCCGGAGTGCTGAGTTCTACTAGGGGGGAATGTGGAGCCCAGCTGCGACTGGTTCCATATCTTCCAGAAGGGTGCACTGAAAGAATATACCACTAGAGGTCATTATGCACCTTCACACACGTTCACTTATCCCAAAGACCCCCAGAGGGAGCTGTTTTAGACATATAAAAGAAGCTGAACATAGGAAGTTTCAGTTTAGTTCAGTGCAGTCACCTCAGAGAGTTCAGTCATCTCAGAGAGCTCAGTCAGTCTGCCGTCAGGTGAAGTGCAGAGCTGAGATTAGAGAGGCTGCAGAGCTATTCAGTTCAGAGAGTGGAGTCTAGTAAAGAGTGGAACAGAAACCACTCCAGCCTAGTCAGAGCTGAATCTGGGAGTGCAGCTCAGTGAGAAAGCGTGCCGACACTTAGAGAGCGGTGAAGAGGCAGCCCACCAACTGCCAGTGTGTGATCGTGTGAGGATCCGGGTAGGCCGAAGGCGAGTGGAAAGTTACTGAGACAGAGGAGCCTTCACAGCTCATCTCAGCAAGTATTACCGGACACCGGGGTCCGAGCCTATAGGGATCTCCACGACCCATTAGGAGAAAACCGGAGTTCCTGGAGGACTACAAGTCCCAGGAGTACCACAGAGCTGATACGTAGCAGGATCAGGAGGACGGAGTCTGGCCTGATCAGCCATAAAAGGCCCTGTCCTTTCAGAGAGAAGGTCCAACCACAAGGTCAGCCAGGTACAAGACGGAGACTAAGCTAGGCCCAGCTACACGCAGGCCAAGACTTCATTACAAAAAGGCAGAGAACAGGAGGCCACACACCTACTCAGTGGAGGAATCTGGATGTGCACCCTTCACCCTACAGTGCTCCGGGGAGTGCCTGCAACATCTTCAGTAAAGGTACCAAAGTGACTTATGTGTGTGTCTACCTTATTGCCCCTGACTGCTGGGTCCCCGTCTGTCCTGCATTCCTACACATCTATCTGCCCTGGAGGAATCAGCCTTACTTGTGGAAGGCTTAACATCTAGCTGCACAATATTAACCTTCAGTGGATCTGCATAGCAGCGCTGGTCATCCTGACCAGGTACCACAAGTGGCGTCACGAATCCCCATGCCAATACTCAATTCACCTGTAAATATCCCACATTAAAGAATGAGCACCAGAGCCACGGACTGAGCTGTGTTGCCGTGACATCCCCCATAGTAGTCTATAGGCTCAGATCCGAGTTCCCATTGCTCTGGAGGGCGACTCACATTCATGTGCTGATGATTGTTCTGGTGCTGCATTCATGTGCTGATGGTCGTTCTGGCACTGCATTCATGTGCTGAATCTGATGGTCATTCTGGTGCTGCATTCATGTGCTGATGATTGTTCTGGTGCTGCATTCATGTGGTGATGGTCGTTCTGGCACTGCATTCATGTGCTGATGGTCATTCTGGTGCTGCATTCATGTGGTGATGATTGTTCTGGTGCTGCATTCATGTGGTGATGGTCGTTCTGGCACTGCATTCATGTGCTGATGTTCATTCTGGTGCTGCATTCATGTGCAGATGATTGTTCTGGTGCTGCATTCATGTGGTGATGGTCGTTCTGGCACTGCATTCATGTGCTGATGGTCATTCTGGTGCTGCATTCATGTGCTGATGATTGTTCTGGTGCTACATTCATGTGCTGATGTTCATTCTGGCACTGCATTTATGTGCTGATGGTCATTCTGGTGCTGCCTTCATGTGGTGATGGTCGTCCTGGCACTGCATTCATGTGCTGATGGTCAATCTGGTGCTGCATTCATGTGCTGATGATTGTTCTGGTGCTGCATTCATGTGGTGATGGTCGTTCTGGCACTGCATTCATGTGCTGATGGTCATTCTGGTGCTGCATTCATGTGCTGATGATTGTTCTGGTGCTGCATTCATGTGGTGATGGTCGTTCTGGCACTGCATTCATGTGCTGATGGTCATTCTGGTGCTGCATTCATGTGCTGATGATTGTTCTGGTGCTACATTCATGTGCTGATGTTCATTCTGGCACTGCATTTATGTGCTGATGGTCATTCTGGTGCTGCATGCATGTGCTGATGATTGTTCTGGTGCTACATTCATGTGCTGATGTTCATTCTGGCACTGCATTTATGTGCTGAAGGTCATTCTGGTGCTGCATTCATGTGGTGATGGTCGTTCTGGCACTGCATTCATGTGCTGATGGTCAATCTGGTGCTGCATTCATGTGCTGATGGTCGTTCTGGTGCTGCATTTATGTGCTGATGGTCGTTCTGGTGCTGCATTCATGTGCTGATGATTGTTCTGGCGCTGCATTCATGTGCTGATGGTCGTTCTGGCGCTGCATTCATGTGCTGATGGTCATTCTGGTGTTGCATTCATGTACTGACAGTGCTTCTGGTGCTGCTTTCTTGTGCTGATGGTGCTTATGAAGCTGCATTCATCTGCTGACAGTGTTTCTGCTGCTGCATTCATGTGCTGACAGTAGTTTTGATCTTGTAAACATTTTTCAATCCAAAATATTCTTTATGGCTATGTTACAACTTAAAAATCCTCAAAACTTAGCTTTTTGAGATTTTGAGGAGGATTTGGGAAAATTCTGCTCAGTTTCTGCTCCAAAAACTTATTATAAGTTAGTGTGTGTTCACACATATTTTTTGGAGCAGGAACTGAGCAGAATCTTTCCAAATCCTCCTTAAATACTCAAAACATGTTTCTGGTGATGTATTATAAATGTACTGATGGTGGTTCGGTTGATGTATTCATGTAAGTACACCTTTACATTTTTTGTGGCCCTTGCGTTTGGTTAAGTATGGCACTGGGCCCTTGGACCAAAAAATATTGTTCACCCTGGTTAAGAGCATGCCCCTTCGAAAAAGATGGAAAAATTCACAAAAATACAGGCCAGCTAAACAAATAAAAAAATTAGATGCGCAAACTTAATAGAAACTACAATATAATATATGTTTCAATGTAATGAGCGCTTATGTACTTCAAAAACTTCCAGTGATCACTGGTCCATTTCCAATGCATCCATAAAAGCTAAACCAAGGCCACATTAGCCACTTGACTCTGCCGGATCACGCCTCGTCTGCTCTAGTTGACTCTTTGTTCATTTTTGGGAGGCTTCCAGTGGCGCTCCCCGGTTATAATACACATGCAAATTTCTCTATAAAACTCATTTGATTTCTTTAGCTGCTCAACTACATGGAAAATAATTTCATTTCCAGCTGGAATACTTACAAGTGACAGATAAACGTATTATGAAGAGGCTGTTTTCATAAATATACAAGCAGGTGTCAGCCGTGTATGAAACGTTGGAGCGTTGCAGTTTTCTCACCTGCAGAAGTCAGGGGATTAGCTGGGGATTTATTTGAAGGATTTTCTCAGAGACTTTTTTTTTTTCTTTTTTTCTTTTTGGGAACACTTTTATTCTTTAATAGAATCTTCATCGTCCCATTTGGTTATTTATTTATTTATTTTGTGATCAGTCAGGAGGAAAATGCATTTACTTGGCTGCTCCTATCTCCGAGGAGCAGATGACTCAAAAGACTCATTTCCACAGAAGTTTTCTTTCTCTCCGTCAAAGAGCAATTTCTACGAGTTTTACTTATTTGTTCCATTCGGGCCTGCACAGAGTATGAATGGCGCCACTGACGCACTATAAAAACGCTGCACTGAACAACAAATTCCAAAAAATTGAGATTGGAAGAAGCCCTGTGATAGTATCCCGCATTTCAGCAGCTAGATTCATTATTTTGATTGCTGATTCTCATTAGTATGAGACATTTACTGGGTTGGAGCAAAATGCACTGCGTGCATGCTTCTTGATTGGTAACCAGAGGCAAAATGTATGCCGGGTATGACATTTCTGTGTTGTGAATGGACTTGAAATGAGTTCTGAGCAGAGGCTCCCTCTGGTGGTTACAAGCGGTACTGGAGTGTCCAGTGAAGATTGTGAGGATTGGGAATCAGGTGTTACTGACTGGTCTTATTTAAGGAATCGCCTTCCCATCAGGGTTGCCGGTGATCAATTGTTCTGGTCTCAATCCTTGATTCCTGTTTCCTTTGTAGCCTGCTGTGTCGTGTCTGCATCTCCTGCTAACAGATAAGACATTTTCTTCTTTTGTTTTTGTGCTTGATTTTTGCATTTTGTCCTGCACTTCTGTGGGGGCCTTCAGGGTCCCCTCCGGGGGCTTTTGCCCTCTCAGTTTAGTTCAGCCACTGATGTTTTGTACATTTGCTTTTTCCAGTTTTTTCAGTGGCTGCTGTTTTGATTTTGTTACACCAGAGAACTAATTTAGGTGGTAGATGTCGTGTGATCTCAGGTGTTTTTGAAATTAATAGAGTTGGTGCTTTTCAGGGTTTTTTGGGATTGCAGTAAGTGCCCTTCCTATCCTTTTCTATTTAGATAGTTTGGGCCCCAACGTTTGCTCATACTATTTTCTGTCTGTGTCAGTATTTCTTCTTGTCTAACCGCCATTACATGTTTGGGGGCTTTCTATGTTCTTTGGGGATCTGCTCCGGGGCAGATAGCTTTCCTCTTTCTATCTTTAGGTATAGTTAGTTTCTCAGGCTGTGACGAGGCGTCTAGGACCAACGTAGGAATGCTCCACGGCTGCCTCTAGTTGTGGTGGTTAGTCAGGGTACTGCAATCTCATAGATTCCAACTGCTCTGGTGTATTGCCTTTTTTACCTGCACTCCCCAGCTACCAAATCATAACAGTATCACCGGCCAAAACTGAAAATTATATGGTACTCACAGAAGGGAAAAATATTGTGAAAGAAAAAAAAAAGGTTGTCAGAGTTGTCAGAGATATTTTTCTGTTTGTTGCATTTTTTTTTTTCCCTCTGTATCTCTGGGTGCTGGGGAGGATTTTTTCTCTCAATGGAGTTTGCACAGTTGTCTGGCCGTGTGGATCAGCTTGCCACTGAGGTTCAGAGTATTGCTACCTATCTTGCTAAGTTGAACAGGCACAAAAAAAACAAATATCCAAAAATGAAATAAAAAATCTTTTTGCAAAAATGCATGAAGGTAGTAATAATCATAAGGGTATTTAGTAAACATAATTTTGATCAAAATAATGTACAAGCCATCCCGCCACGTCAAGGCAACCCTCTGTGGGACAGTCCTACTCTAATATTGAAAACCTTTCCACTTGTCAAGTGACTTAAATGTGAACAAGGGCAGAGGGACTGAACCCACCAGTTGAAGCTCTGGCCAGACAGGATGGATTTTCTCAACTCAGAAAACAGGGCGGTCACACCCTTATATGCACGGAATGCACTATGAACTACATAGAAAACTAGATCTGAACTGAAAAAGTAAGTTAATGTGTATGCAAAATGTAAATGCATATTAACACATGACCATTACACAGAAAAACAGGCACAAAAAAAAACAAATATCCAAAAATGAAATAAAAAATCTTTTTGCAAAAATGCATGAAGGTAGTAATAATCATAAGGGTATTTAGTAAACATAATTTTGATCAAAATAATGTACAAGCCATCCCGCCACGTCAAGGCAACCCTCTGTGGGACAGTCCTACTCTAATATTGAAAACCTTTCCACTTGTCAAGTGACTTAAATGTGAACAAGGGCAGAGGGACTGAACCCACCAGTTGAAGCTCTGGCCAGACAGGATGGATTTTCTCAACTCAGAAAACAGGGCGGTCACACCCTTATATGCACGGAATGCACTATGAACTACATAGAAAACTAGATCTGAACTGAAAAAGTAAGTTAATGTGTATGCAAAATGTAAATGCATATTAACACATGACCATTACACAGAAAAACAGGCACAAAAAAAAAACAAATATCCAAAAATGAAATAAAAAATCTTTTTGCAAAAATGCATGAAGGTAGTAATAATCATAAGGGTATTTAGTAAACATAATTTTGATCAAAATAATGTACAAGCCATCCCGCCACGTCAAGGCAACCCTCTGTGGGACAGTCCTACTCTAATATTGAAAACCTTTCCACTTGTCAAGTGACTTAAATGTGAACAAGGGCAGAGGGACTGAACCCACCAGTTGAAGCTCTGGCCAGACAGGATGGATTTTCTCAACTCAGAAAACAGGGCGGTCACACCCTTATATGCACGGAATGCACTATGAACTACATAGAAAACTAGATCTGAACTGAAAAAGTAAGTTAATGTGTATGCAAAATGTAAATGCATATTAACACATGACCATTACACAGAAAAACAGGCACAAAAAAAAACAAATATCCAAAAATGAAATAAAAAATCTTTTTGCAAAAATGCATGAAGGTAGTAATAATCATAAGGGTATTTAGTAAACATAATTTTGATCAAAATAATGTACAAGCCATCCCGCCACGTCAAGGCAACCCTCTGTGGGACAGTCCTACTCTAATATTGAAAACCTTTCCACTTGTCAAGTGACTTAAATGTGAACAAGGGCAGAGGGACTGAACCCACCAGTTGAAGCTCTGGCCAGACAGGATGGATTTTCTCAACTCAGAAAACAGGGCGGTCACACCCTTATATGCACGGAATGCACTATGAACTACATAGAAAACTAGATCTGAACTGAAAAAGTAAGTTAATGTGTATGCAAAATGTAAATGCATATTAACACATGACCATTACACAGAAAAACAGGCACAAAAAAAAAACAAATATCCAAAAATGAAATAAAAAATCTTTTTGCAAAAATGCATGAAGGTAGTAATAATCATAAGGGTATTTAGTAAACATAATTTTGATCAAAATAATGTACAAGCCATCCCGCCACGTCAAGGCAACCCTCTGTGGGACAGTCCTACTCTAATATTGAAAACCTTTCCACTTGTCAAGTGACTTAAATGTGAACAAGGGCAGAGGGACTGAACCCACCAGTTGAAGCTCTGGCCAGACAGGATGGATTTTCTCAACTCAGAAAACAGGGCGGTCACACCCTTATATGCACGGAATGCACTATGAACTACATATAAAACTAGATCTGAACTGAAAAAGTAAGTTAATGTGTATGCAAAATGTAAATGCATATTAACACATGACCATTACACAGAAAAACAGGCACAAAAAAAAACAAATATCCAAAAATGAAATAAAGAATCTTTACATACACATTAACTTACTTTTTCAGTTCAGATCTAGTTTTCTATGTAGTTCATAGTGCATTCCGTGCATATAAGGGTGTGACCGCCCTGTTTTCTGAGTTGAGAAAATCCATCCTGTCTGGCCAGAGCTTCAACTGGTGGGTTCAGTCCCTCTGCCCTTGTTCACATTTAAGTCACTTGACAAGTGGAAAGGTTTTCAATATTAGAGTAGGACTGTCCCACAGAGGGTTGCCTTGACGTGGCGGGATGGCTTGTACATTATTTTGATCAAAATTATGTTTACTAAATACCCTTATGATTATTACTACCTTCATGCATTTTTGCAAAAAGATTTTTTATTTCATTTTTGGATATTTGTTTTTTTTGTGCCTGTTTTTCTGTGTAATGGTCATGTGTTAATATGCATTTACATTTTGCATACACATTAACTTACTTTTTCAGTTCAGATCTAGTTTTCTATGTAGTTCATAGTGCATTCCGTGCATATAAGGGTGTGACCGCCCTGTTTTCTGAGTTGAGAAAATCCATCCTGTCTGGCCAGAGCTTCAACTGGTGGGTTCAGTCCCTCTGCCCTTGTTCACATTTAAGTCACTTGACAAGTGGAAAGGTTTTCAATATTAGAGTAGGACTGTCCCACAGAGGGTTGCCTTGACGTGGTGGGATGGCTTGTACATTATTTTGATCAAAATTATGTTTACTAAATACCCTTATGATTATTACTACCTTCATGCATTTTTGCAAAAAGATTTTTTATTTCATTTTTGGATATTTGTTTTTTTTGTGCCTGTTTTTCTGTGTAATGGTCATGTGTTAATATGCATTTACATTTTGCATACACATTAACTTACTTTTTCAGTTCAGATCTAGTTTTCTATGTAGTTCATAGTGCATTCCGTGCATATAAGGGTGTGACCGCCCTGTTTTCTGAGTTGAGAAAATCCATCCTGTCTGGCCAGAGCTTCAACTGGTGGGTTCAGTCCCTCTGCCCTTGTTCACATTTAAGTCACTTGACAAGTGGAAAGGTTTTCAATATTAGAGTAGGACTGTCCCACAGAGGGTTGCCTTGACGTGGCGGGATGGCTTGTACATTATTTTGATCAAAATTATGTTTACTAAATACCCTTATGATTATTACTACCTTCATGCATTTTTGCAAAAAGATTTTTTATTTCATTTTTGGATATTTGTTTTTTTTTGTGCCTGTTTTTCTGTGTAATGGTCATGTGTTAATATGCATTTACATTTTGCATACACATTAACTTACTTTTTCAGTTCAGATCTAGTTTTCTATGTAGTTCATAGTGCATTCCGTGCATATAAGGGTGTGACCGCCCTGTTTTCTGAGTTGAGAAAATCCATCCTGTCTGGCCAGAGCTTCAACTGGTGGGTTCAGTCCCTCTGCCCTTGTTCACATTTAAGTCACTTGACAAGTGGAAAGGTTTTCAATATTAGAGTAGGACTGTCCCACAGAGGTTGCCTTGACGTGGTGGGATGGCTTGTACATTATTTTGATCAAAATTATGTTTACTAAATACCCTTATGATTATTACTACCTTCATGCATTTTTGCAAAAAGATTTTTTATTTCATTTTTGGATATTTGTTTTTTTTTGTGCCTGTTTTTCTGTGTAATGGTCATGTGTTAATATGCATTTACATTTTGCATACACATTAACTTACTTTTTCAGTTCAGATCTAGTTTTCTATCTTGCTAAGTTGCCTGTTGTGGAACCTAGGATTCCCATGCCAGATTTGTTTTTGGGGGATCGAGCCAAGTTTCTGAATTTCAAAAATAATTGTAAATTGTTTTTTGCCTTAAAATCTAAGCCCTCAGGGAACGCAGCGCAGCAGGTTCAAATTGTCATCTCTCTCCTGCGCGGCGATCCTCAGGATTGGGCTTTTTCCCTGACACCTGGGGATCCTGTTTTGAGTGATGTTGATGCATTTTTTCAGGCCTTGGGGTTATTGTACAATGAACCTAATGTCACTGATCAAGCTGAAAAAGCCTTGTTGGCATTAAATCAGGGGCTTGATGACGCTGAGTTATACTGTCAGAGATTCCGCAGGTGGGCAGTCCTGACCAAATGGAATGACGACGCTTTGGCAGCCCTTTTTCGGAAGGGTCTGTCAGATAATGTAAAGGATGTTATGGTGGGATTCCCTGTCCCCTCTGGTCTCAATGATTCTATGTCATTAGCGATTCAAATTGACAGACGTTTGCGTGAGCGGAGAAGTATGCGTGGAATAGTGTTGCCTTGTGAACCTGCTTCTGAACCTATGCAGTGTGATAGAGTGGTTTCTGGGGCACAGCGTCATGAGTTTCGAAAGTGCAATGGGTTATGTTTCTACTGTGGTGATGCCTCTCATGCTATTTCAGTCTGCCCTAAGCGGGGAAGACGTTTTGCACGCTCAGTTGTCTTGGGTAGTGTTCAGACTAAGTTTTTATTAACTGTTACTCTGATATGCTCTCTGTCCTCATTTTCTGCTCAGGCTTTCGTTGATTCGGGAGCAGCTATTAACCTGATGGATTTTGATTTTGCTAAACGTTGCGGGTTTCCCTTGATACCCCTACAGAAGTCTATTCCCCTACTGGGGATCGATTCTACCCCTTTGGCTGAGAATAAACCTCAGTTCTCTACTCAGGTGATAATGAGGGTTGAACCTGATCATCAGGAGAGCTGCAAATTTTTGGTTCTGTATAATCTGCATGACATTATCGTGCTGGGTTTCCCTTGGTTACAGTCTCATAATCCTGTTTTGGATTGGAAATCTGTGTCTGTAACCAGTTGGGGCTGCCAATGTGTTAATACCAACACTCCTGTTTTTTCTGCCTCCCCCCAGGCTCAGGATGTTCCTGACTTTTTGATTGATTTTTCTGATGTGTTTAGCGAAAGTAAATCTGCATCCTTGCCTCCCCATAGGAGCTATGACTGCGCTATTGAATTAGTGCCTGGTAGTAAATTCCCTAAAGGTTGCCTTTTTAACTTGTCTGTACCTGAACATGACGCTATGCGGTCTTATATCAAGGAGTCATTGGAGAAGGGTCATATCAGACCATCCTCTTCACCCTTAGGTGCCGGTTTTTTCTTTGTGGCCAAAAAAGATGGTTCATTAAGGCCGTGTATTGATTATCGTCTCTTGAACAATATTACTGTGAAATATCAATACCCGTTACCCTTGATTTCTGACCTGTTTTCCAGGGTGAAAAACGCTACTTGGTTTACCAAGCTTGACCTCAGGGGGGCATATAACCTTATTCGCATTAAGCACGGGGATGAATGGAAGACGGCATTTAACACCCCTGAAGGGCATTTTGAGTACCTTGTGATGCCCTTTGGGCTCACTAATGCTCCTTCTGTCTTCCAGTCCTTCATGAATGACATTTTCAGGGATTTTGTGGATAAATTTCTGATTGTTTATTTGGATGATATCTTGATTTTTTCTAATGACTGGGACTCTCATGTGAAACATGTTCGAACTGTATTCCAGATTTTGAGAGAGAATGCTCTGTATGTGAAGGGATCAAAGTGTCTTTTTGGCGTACAGAGGATCTCATTTCTGGGATTCATTTTGTCCCCATCTGTTATTGAAATGGACCCGGTCAAGGTTCAGGCCATCTGTGATTGGGTCCAACCTACTTCATTAAAGGCTCTTCAAAGATTTTTGGGTTTTGCCAATTTTTATCGTAAATTTATTGGTAATTTCTCGGTTATTGTTAAACCATTAACTGATTTGACCAAAAAGGGTTCTGATGTGGTGAATTGGCCTCCTGAGGCAGTTTCTGCATTTCAGGAACTTAAGCAGAGATTCACTTCTGCTCCTGTTCTACGGCAGCCTGATGTTTCTCTGCCATTTCAGGTGGAGGTTGATGCCTCTGAAATTGGGGCAGGTGCCGTTTTGTCCCAAAAAGATCCAGAGACCTCTAAAAGTAACCCTTGTGCCTTTTTCTCTCGAAAATTTTCTCCTAATGAACGTAATTATGACGTGGGTAATCGGGAGTTATTGGCCATGAAGTGGGCTTTTGAAGAGTGGAGACATTGGCTGGAGGGAGCCAAACATCAGGTGGTGGTCCTTACGGACCATAAGAATCTGGTTTATCTGGAATCTGCCAAGCGACTTAATCCTAGACAGGCCAGGTGGGCCTTGCTTTTCACACGTTTTAATTTTGTGGTTTCCTTTCTTCCTGGCACTAAGAATGTTAAGGCGGATGCCCTCTCGAGGAGTTTCCTTGCGGACTCTCCTGAGGTATCTGATCCTTCTGTTATTTTGAAAGAAGGTGTAGTTCTTTCCGCCATCTCGCCCAATTTGAGACTGGCTCTGGAGGGGTGTCAGGAGGATAGGCCCGAGCGCTGCCCTGTTGGGAAATTGTTTGTCCCGGACCAGTGGAAAAAGAGTGTGATGTCTGAGATTCATTGTTTCGCGTTGGCCGGTCATCCCGGAATTTTTGGTACCAGAGACTTGGTTAGTCGGTCCTTTTGGTGGCCTACCTTGTCTCGTGATGTCAGGGAATTTGTGCAGTCATGCGGGACTTGCTCTCGCTCCAAGCCTTGCTCTCGCTCTAGTGGTTTGTTGATGCCATTGCCTGTGCCCAAGAGACCATGGACATATATCTCTATGGATTTCATTTCCGACCTCCCTGTTTCTCAGAGAATGACCGTCATCTGGGTGATTTGTGATAGGTTTTCCAAGATGATACATCTTGTGCCATTACCTAAATTGCCTTCCTCCTCCGAATTGGTGCCTTTGTTCCTTCAGCACGTGGTTCGTTTACACGGCATTCCTGAGAACATTGTGTCTGACAGAGGAGTCCAGTTTGTTTCCAGATTTTGGAGGACCTTTTGTTCTTAGCTTGGTGTTCAGTTGTCTTTCTCCTAGGCGTTTCATCCTCAGACCAATGGTCAAACTGAGAGAACAAACCAGACATTGGAGACTTATCTAAGATGCTTTGTGTCTGCTGATCAGGATGACTGGGTCTCTTTTTTGCCTTTGGCTGAGTTTGCTCTTAATAATAGGGCTAGCTCTGCCACTTTGATGTCTCCATTTTTCTGTAATTCTGGGTTTCACCCTCGATTTTCTTCAGGACAGACGGAGGCTTCTGCCTGTCCAGGTGTTGACTCTGTTGTGGAGCGTATGCAACAGATTTGGGACCAGGTAGTGGAGAGGTTGTCCCTCTCTCAGGAGAGGGCCCAGCGGTTTGCTAACCGGCATAGGACTGATGGTCCTCGGTTTAAAGTGGGGGACTTGGTCTGGTTGTCCTCAAAAAATATTCCTATGAGAGTGGCATCTCCTAAATTTAAGCCTAGGTTCATTGGACCTTATAAGATCATGCAGATTCTTAATCCTGTTTCTTTTCGTTTGCTTCTTCCAGGGACATTTAAGATCCATAACGTGTTCCACAAGTCCTTGTTGAAGAGGTTTGTTAAGCCAGTGGTTCCTACTGCTTTGCCTCCTGACCCTGTTCTGGTTGAGGGCAATATGGAGTTTGTGGTTGAGAAAATATTGAATTCTCATTTTTCTAGACGGAAACTCCAGTATTTGGTTAAGTGGAGAGGTTATGGTCAGGAAGACAATTCTTGGGTGTTTGCTTCAGACATCCATGCTAGGAGACTCATCGGTGCGTATCATAGAACTCATCCTGACCGACCTGGTTGCTCAAGTGAGGGTTCGGTGACCCCTCCTCAAGGGGGGGGTACTCTTGTGAATGGACTTGAAATGAGTTCTGAGCAGAGGCTCCCTCTGGTGGTTACAAGCGGTACTGGACTGTCCAGTGAAGATTGTGAGGATTGGGAATCAGGTGTTACTGACTGGTCTTATTTAAGGGAGTCGCCTTCCCATCAGGGTTGCCGGTGATCAATTGTTCTGGTCTCAATCCTTGATTCCTGTTTCCTTTGTAGCCTGCTGTGTCGTGTCTGCATCTCCTGCTAACAGATAAGACATTTTCTTCTTTTTGTTTTTGTGCTTGATTTTTGCATTTTGTCCTGCACTTCTGTGGGGGCCTTCAGGGTCCCCTCCGGGGGCTTTTGCCCTCTCAGTTTAGTACAGCCACTGATGTTTTGTACATTTGCTTTTTCCAGTTTTTTCAGTGGCTGCTGTTTTGATTTTGTTACACCAGAGAACTAATTTAGGTGGTAGATGTCGTGTGATCTCAGGTGTTTTTGAAATTAGTAGAGTTGGTGCTTTTCAGGGTTTTTTGGGATTGCAGTAAGTGCCCTTCCTATCCTTTTCTATTTAGATAGTTTGGGCCCCAACGTTTGCTCATACTGTTTTCTGTCTGTGTCAGTATTTCTTCTTGTCTAACCGCCATTACATGTTTGGGGGCTTTCTATGTTCTTTGGGGATCTGCTCCGGGGCAGATAGCTTTCCTCTTTCTATCTTTAGGTATAGTTAGTTTCTCAGGCTGTGACGAGGCGTCTAGGACCAACGTAGGAACGCTCCACGGCTGCCTCTAGTTGTGGTGGTTAGTCAGGGTACTGCAATCTCATAGATTCCAACTGCTCTGGTGTATTGCCTTTTTTACCTGCACTCCCCAGCTACCAAATCATAACATTTCTGCTACAATTGTCATCAATTTTTTTTCTGCCCCATAAAAAATTGCCAAGCCTATAATAGAGGGACACAACGTGTATGATGGAGACACCCCTACTATATCAAGTGGTAGAGATGAGCCATTCGGTTAGAGAATTGAATACGCCTTAAAAAAAATTAAAAATTCAGGTTCTCCGAATCCAATTATTTTTTTATTGACTTTGTGTGAATTCAGGAAAAAGTCTGACTACCATATGTTGGTTTGCTAGATGTCTGGGAAAGGAGCGATGAAAAGAAAAAAACTTCCCTGCTCACCTGTCCTTCCACCGCGGCTCCAATGTGGGATTGACAGGGTCTTCTGCCACCTCCATTATTCATTGCTTTCTGGTGCCTAGATGGTCCCTGATGAACAGCAAAGTTCATCACCCTTGGCACTGACTATGCCTTGGGCAATGCACATCATGACGTCATAATGTAACAAAGTGCATCATGATATCATAATTAGTGATGAGTGAGTATACTCGTTGCTCGGCTTTTCCTGAGCATGCTCGGGTGTCCTCCTAGTATTTGGGCGTACTCGGAGATTTAGTTTTTGTTGCAGCAGCTGCAAAGTGCTTTGTGATGTCATAATGTAACAAAGTGCATCGTGATGTCATAATGTAACAAAGTGCATCGTGATGTCATAATGTAACAAAGTGCATCGTGATGTCATAATGTAACAAAGTGCATCGTGATGTCATAATCTAACAAAGTGCATCGTGATGTCATAATGTAACAAAGTGCATCATGATGTCATAATGTAACAAAGTGCATCGTGATGTCATAATGTAACAAAGTGCATCGTGATGTCATAATGTAACAAAGTGCATCATGATGTCATAATGTAACAAAGTGCATCGTGATGTCATAATGTAACAAAGTGCATTGTGATGTCATAATGTAACAAAGTGCATCATGATGTCATAATGTAACAAAGTGCATCATGATGTCATAATGTAACAAAGTGCATCGTGATGTCATAATGTAACAAAGTGCATCGTGATGTCATAATGTAACAAAGGGCATCCTGATGTCATAATGTAACAAAATGCATCGTGATGTCATAATGTAACAAAGTGCATCGTGATGTCATAATGTAACAAAGTGCATCGTGATGTCATAATGTAACAAAGTGCATCGTGACGTCATAATGTAACAAAGTGCATCATGATTTCATAATGTGTATTGCTTTGTTTAATGGTATGAAAACCTTCCCAGCTTTTCAGTGTTCCTGAATGCACCATGTGTATTGCTTTGTTTAATGGTATGAAAACCTTCCCAGCTTTTCAGTGTTCCTGAATGCACCATGTGTATTGCTTTGTTTAATGGTATGAAAACCTTCCCAGCTTTTCAGTGTTCCTGAATGCACCATGTGTATTGCTTTGTTTAATGGTATGAAAACCTTCCCAGCTTTTCAGTGTTCCTGAATGCACCATGTGTATTGCTTTGTTTAATGGTATGAAAACCTTCCCAGCTTTTCAGTGTTCCTGAATGCACCATGTGTATTGCTTTGTTTAATGGTATGATTTGCTCACCCATCTTCCTGTATACATAATTGTACTCCATTCTTCTTATCTTTACCACAAATCTGAGTGGTCTGTGTAACCCCTTTTATGACCTTTCCTTAACTCTGTACATCTGGCCTGGGCAGTCACAGCCCACTTTCCAATCACACCTGATTGCCCTTAGCTGCAGATATATTCAGTGCAATGGGTCTGCTCCAGACTTTAGTCTGCTCCACATATTTCAAATCCCATATTTCAAATTACAGATTTCTAATTACACTACTGTGAATTAGACTAGAATTTGACTGGAATTTGGCTGCAAGGTAGCATAATTTAAAACCACTATGTTTCAGTTTCTTTTCACTTTCACCCTCATCCTCCTTTCTTTCTTCCTATCCCCTGTAATCCCCCCACCTAGTAAAGAATTAGTCATTTCCCCCTCCATTCTCCCCACCCATCTCACCTTTCCCTCAGAACTGTTCCTCCACATACAATCCTTTTTGCCAAGACACACACGGCCTCATCTTGTCCTATCCTGCTCTCACCTTCTAACCCTCTGCTACTCCTCATCGCTGGCGGTGTATCCCCAAATCCTGGCCCTCCTCAACACATCCCCACACTCATTTCTAACACCCTGCCACGATCCTCCACACGTTTTTGCAACCATGACAACCTCAAACCTATCCATCCACACACCCCTCCCCCGGCCCTCCTACCCGGAGCACTATGGAACGCATGCTCCATCTGCAATAAACTGTCATTTATCCACGACCTCTTTATCACCAACAAACTCTCCTTCCTTGCCATCACTGAAACCTGGCTCACTCCCTCTGACACAGCCTCTCCAGCTGCGCTTTCCTATGGCGGATTCCATCTTTCTCACACACCCCGCCCCAGCAACAAACGTGGTGGAGGGGTTGGCTTACTCCTATCTGATACCTGCTCCTTTACCCCAATTCCACTACCCCCCTCCGCTATTATTCCCTCGTTCGAGGTGCACTCCGTCTGCATCTATTCCCCCTCCAACCTCCAACTGGCTGTCATCTACCGCCCCCCGGAACTAGCCATCTCCACCTTTCTCGACCACTTCACCACCTGGCTACTCCATTTCCTCTCTGCTGACATCCCAACCATCATCATGGGCGATTTCAACATCCCCATTGACACTTCCACCCCGGCTGCCTCTAAACTTCTATCGCTCACGGCTTCCCTCGGCCTCACTCAATGGTCCTCTGCAGCCACTCACAAAGATGGTCACACGCTGGACCTTATCTTCACCCGTCTCTGTTCCCTCGCTAATCTCACTAACTCCCCACTCCCCCTGTCTGACCACAACCTACTGACATTCTCTTCCCTCTCCTCTGTTAGTACGCATCCCCCACTCCGCAAAGTCACCCACCCTCGCAGAAATCTCAAACACCTCAATTTACAATCGCTCTCTGAGTCCCTCCTCCCTCTCACAGACATAGCCTCACTTCATGACACAGATGCTGCTGCCACATTTTATAACACCACAATAAAAGCCACACTTGATTCGGCTGCCCCCCTCACGCAGAGCAAAACTCGTACAATCAACAGGCAGCCCTGGCTGACCGGCCTGACCAAAGAACTGAGACGGGCTTCCAGGGCTACCGAGCGGAGATGGAAGAGAACCCATTCTACCGAGCACTTCAACGCATACAAGCAGTCCCTTGCCAGCTTCAAGTCCATGCTCTCTGCCGCAAAACAAACTTACTTCACATCTCTCATATCCTGCCTGTCTCACAACCCTAAACAGCTCTTCAACACTTTCAATTCTCTACTCCATCCCACAGCACCTCCTTCCTCTCCTCTCATTTCTGCTGAAGACTTTGCCTCCTTCTTTAAGCAAAAGATTGATACTATCAGAGAAGGCTTTGGCCCGCAGCCCCCAATGCCCCTCTTAGCCACTCAGCCCTGTTCTTCCAAAACCAGCTTCACCACCATGACAGAAGATCAGCTCTCCACTCTCCTGTCAAGATCACACCTCACCACTTGCGCGCTTGACCCACTCCCATCCACCTCATCCCTAACTTTGCCACAGTCTTCATCCCTACTCTCGCACACCTCTTCAACCTTTCACTTACAAATGGTGTCTTCCCCTCATCCTTCAAACATGCTTCAATCACACCCATCCTCAAAAAGCCCTCCCTCGACCCATCCTCTGCGTCTAGCTATCGCCCGATATCTCTTCTCCCCTACGCCTCAAAACTACTGGAACAGCATGTATACCTTGAACTGTCCTCCCACCTCTCCTCCTGTTCCCTCTTTGACCGGTTACAATCAGGCTTCCGACCGCATCACTCAACTGAAACTGCCCTAACTAAAGTCACTAACGACCTGCTAACTGCCAAGAGCAAGCGACACTACTCTGTCCTCTTTCTCCTGGACCTGTCTTCTGCCTTTGACACCGTGGACCATTCCCTCCTGCTACAGATTCTCTCATTTCTTGGCATCACAGACTTGGCCCTATCCTGGATCTCATCATACCTAACAGACCGAACATTTAGTGTCTCCCTCTCACACACCACCTCCTCACCTCGCCCCCTGTCTGTCGGTGTTCCTCAAGGCTCAGTCCTAGGACCCCTACTCTTCTCCATCTACACCTTCGGCCTGGGACAGCTCATAGAATCCCACGGCTTGCAGTATTACCTCTACGCCGATGACACGCAGATCTACCTATCTGGACCTGACCTCACCTCCCTACTGACCAAAATCCCACAGTGTCTGTCTGCTATCTCAGCCTTCTTTTCTGCTCGCTTTCTCAAACTGAACATGGACAAAACAGAATTCATCATCTTTCCCCCACCTCATTCTACCCCTCCACCAGACCTATCCATCAATGTCAATGGCTGCTCGCTTTCCCCAGTCCCGCATGCTCGGTGCCTTGGGGTGATCATCGACTCTGCCCTCTCTTTCAAACCACATATCCAAGCCCTCGCCACCTCCTGCCGCCTCAAACTCAAAAATATTTCCCGGATCCGCGCATTCCTCAACCATGAAACCACAAAAACACTAGTGCATGCCCTTATCATCTCTCACCTCGACTATTGCAACCTCCTACTGTCTGGCCTCCCATCTAGCACTCTGGCACCACTCCAGTCCATCCTACACTCTGCTGCCTGACTAATCCACCTGTCTCCCCGCTATTCCCCAGCCTCCCCCTGTGCCAGGCCCTTCACTGGCTTCCTATTGCCCAGAGGCTCCAGTTCAAAACCCTAACCATGACATACAAAGCCATCCACAACCTTTCTCCTCCATGCATCTGTGACATGGTCTCCCGCTACCTACCTACACGCAACCTTCGATCCTCTCAAGATCTCCTTCTCGACTCCCCCCTTATCTCTTCTTCCCACAACCGCATACAAGACTTCTCCCGTGCTTCCCCCACACTCTGGAACTCCCTGCCGCAAAACATCAGACTTTCACCAACAATGGAGACCTTCAAGAAAAACCTGAAGACCCACCTGTTCCGACAAGCCTACAGCCTACAATGATCCTCAGTCTACTGAACCATCGCACGACCAGATCTACCATCTCCTAGTGTACGTATTCTCACCCATCCCTGCAGACTGTGAGCCCTCGCGGGCAGGGTCCTCTCTCCTTCTGTACTTGTGTGTCCCTTGTCTAGCACATGTTTATTGTACCTGTCTATATTTTTCCCTTTTCATATGTAAAGCGCCATGGAATAAATGGCGCTATATAAATGTATATAATAATAATAATAATGTAACAAAGTGCATCGTGATGTCATAATGTAACAAAATGCATCATGATGTCATAATGTAACAAAGTGCATCATGATGTCATAATGTAACAAAGTGCATCATGATGTCATAATGTAACAAAGTGCATCATGATGTCATAATGTAACAAAGTGCATCATGATGTCATAATGTAACAAAGTTAATCATGATTTCATAATGCGCATTGTGATGAAGCCTCAGCTCAGAGTGAAGAAGCTGAAAGAAGACATTGTGCATGGCACTTAACCACTTTCTGCAAATGGACATAACAGTACGTCTTGGCGATCGTGCGGGCACATGAGCTATGCCAGCGCAATCGCCACCAAAAGCTTGTCTTAAGTGATAGCTAAGACCAGGCTGTCACTGCCAGGAGTGGTTCCTGCACCTCCTCGGCCTGTTTAACTTTTTAAATGCTGTATCAACAGCAATCGTAGCATTTAGGAGACAGGGAGAGGAAGGGGTCTCCTGTCGGCGTGATGGTTACCATGACAGCAGGAGGTCACATGACAACCTCCAGATCTGTCCATTAAGGAAGCCTGCTTAGACCATGTTTAAAACATTTTTAAAAATACTTTAAAAAAATCACAAAATGCAGAACAAAAAAAATAAAAAAAATATTATACTAATAAATATGTACAGTATATTTATGTAAAAACAAAAACAGTACACAAATCTGGCAATGCCACATCCGGGGAACAACCTGATTTATACAGCTGCCACACTAGTTAACCCCTACAGTAAACACCTTTAAAAAAGGAGACAAAAAACTATGCTTTTTTATCAAACTGCCGAAAAAAAGAGGAATAAGATGCAATCAAAAAAGTGTATGTAAATAAAAATTGTATAACTGAAAACGTCTTCTTGTTCTGCAATACACAAGCAGTCATACAGCTCCGTCAGTGGAAAAATAAAATAGTTATAGCTCTCAGGATAAAGTGATGCAAAAATATTTTTTCTTTATAATTGTTTCTAATGGGTAATAGCACCAAAATAGTAAAACAATGATATAAATGTGGTATCGCTGTAATAGTACTAACCCAAAGAATAAAGCTGCCTTATCACTTTTAACATATGGTGAACGGCATAAAGAAAAAAAATAAATTCCTGAATTGCAGTTTTTTGTTCATTTTGCTTCACAAAAAATTGAAATAGAAAGTGATCAAAAAAGTCATGTGGCCGAAATTGGTAACAACAAAAACTTTACCTCGTCCCGCAAAAAACAAGCTCTAACATGACTCTGTCGGCAAAAATATAGAAAAATTATAACTATCAAAATATGGCATTCCAAAAACGTATTTTTGTAAAAAAAAAAGCGTCTTTTAGTGTGTAACAGCAGCCAAACATAATAACCCGATATAAATCTGGTATCACAGTAATCTCACCGACCCGAAGAATAAAGTCACCTAATCAATTATATCTCACGAGGAACGTCGTCAAGAATATATAAAACCAATTCTTCACTGTGACGCAAGTCACTATAGTAAAGATTGGTCCCAGAAGTGGAGAAGAAAAACTATAATGACAGATAATACAAATGTATACTGTATATTACTTACTGAATAAGTAAAGGGAGGTCAAACAATCTGAGGTCAGGTCCAGGAAATGGCGCAGTACGACAAAGGAAAGTCAGAGACTAAATCCAATTCACGGGCCAAGGTCAGTAAAGCCAGAGAGACAAAACAGTTTACATGCCGCAGGCACAAGAGAAGTCAGGTCACAAGCAAAGGGTCTGAGTCCAGGAAGAGAATCAAGTCAAGCTGGGTCAGGCACAGAGCACAGAGGGATCAATGTTACACAGGCAACAGCAAGTGTACGATTGATACTGGGTGGAGGAGCTAGCCTGCTTAAGTAGAAGACTAATTAAGTAAAGTGAACACAGAAGATTGCAGCACAGAACAAGCACAACCAAAACACAAAGAGACATATCAGACAGGAACAGAGTGGAGATCATGACAGTACCCCCTCTTCAAGGGGGGCCACCGGACCCCCAGGTTTCCAAGGAAACCTCCGATGAAAGGCCTGGACCAACCGATCAGCCCTTACAGAATGAGCTGGAACCCAGGACCGTTCGGCAGGTCCATACCCCTTCCAATGTACCCGATATTGAAGGGAATTCCGGACCATTCGGGAATCAATGATGCTTTGTACCTCATATTCCAAGCTTCCCTCAATAGACACCGGAGAATGCGGGGGCAAGGAAGGTACATCAGGAAAATAAACTCCTTCAACGACTTGTGGAACACATTAGGAATACGGAAAGACCGAGGGAGCTTTAATCAGAAGGCAACTGGATTGACCACCTCCAGAATTTCATACAGCCCAATTAATCTAGGACCCAACTTCAGCAAGGGCATCTTCAATCTAATATTCTTAGAGGATAGTCATACCTTATCTCCCACTTTGAAGGCGGCCCCTTTGGAACGTCTCCTATCGGTCTTCCGCTTCTGCCGATGCTGAGCCTCCCCAATGTTCTTTTTAACCTTCCTCCAGACATCCCCCAGCTCTTGAATGGTGACCTCCACCCCAGGACACCCAGAACTTATATTGGTGAACTCACCAAAGTGAGGATAAAACCCGTAATTACAGAAAAACGGCGAGGTCCTCGTGGACTGATTAACCTGACTGTTAAAGGCAAACTCAGCCAGAGGAAGAAATGATGACCAATTCTCCTGCTGATCAGTGACAAAACACCTTAAAATTTGCTCCAAAGACTGATTTTTTCTCTGGCTGACCGTTGGTTTCAGAGTGATAAGCAGAGGAAAAGGACAAATCAATCCCCAATTTTCTGCAGAAAGCCCTCCAAAATCTAGAGACAAATTGTTCACTCCTATCTGATATAATATTTAGAGGAATCCCATGCAATCGTACCACATGAATAATAAACAGTTTGGAGAGAGTCTCAGCATTGGGTAACCCAGAAAATGGGATGAAGTGAGCCTGATAGCTGAAGCGATTGACTACCACACAAATAGCAGTCATCCCCCCAGACAGCGGTAAATCTGAAATGAAATCCATGGACAAATGAGTCCATGGGCTTTCTGGAATTGGCAAAGGAGCCAATTTCCCAGCTGGCTGGCAATGCTGTACTTTGGCGCGTGCACAAGTTTCACAAGCAGACACAAAATCTCTAATATCCTTATGCATAGTGGACCATCAAAAGAGTCTAGCAACTGCCTTCTGGGTGGCAGTGACCCTTGGATGACCACTCAACCCAGAATCATGGAATTCCTGCAAAGGACGCAATCTGAGATACACAGGGACAAACAGCTTGCATTCAGGGGTGTTGTAAGGAGCCAAGGACTGAGCAGTATGGATTTCAGCTTCCAGCTCAGAGGAAACCATGGCCACAACAATACCCTGAGGAAGAATGGAGGAAGAAGGTTCTGGAGGAGACACAGAATCAAGACTACGAGACAGGGCATCCACCCTCATGTTCTTAGACCCTGGACTGAACGTAATAGAAAAATTAAATTGTGAAAAAATAAAGCCAATCAGGCAGGGGTCAACTGCTTGGCAGATTAAATATAAGCTAGATTTTTGTGATCCGTCACCTCGGTGACTGGATGAACAGCTCCCTCCAAAAAATGCCTCCATTCTTCAAATGCCAACTTGACAGCAAGCAACTCCCGATTACCCACATCATCGTTTCTTTCAGCAGGAGAAAAGTTTTTGAGAAGAAGGCACATGGTCGCAGGTTAGTTAAAGTCTCAGGACCTTGAGACAATACAGCCCCTACCCAAACCTCAGAAGCATCTACCTCCACAATAAGCGGCCTCTGGAGGTCTGGTTGCACAAGAACAGGAGCAGATATAAAACATTACTTCAAATTTTCAAAATCCCCAACCGCTTCCGGCGACCAAACCTTTAGCTCCGCCCCTTTAAGAGTGAGGTCCGTAAGAGGCTTGACGATCTGAGAAAGTCCTCTAATAAATTTTTCTGTAATAATTTGCGAACCCTAAAAAGCGCTGCAGAGCCTTAAGGTTTCTGGGTTGAACCCAATCAATGATTGCCTGAACTTTCCCAGGATCCATCTTAAACACGGAGACTGACACAATGAAACCCAAGAATGATATTTCTTGAACAGAAAAGGTACATTTTTCAATTTTAATGAACAAACAATTATCCCTCAACCTTTGCAAAACCAAACGGACATGTTTATAATGTGAATCCAGGTCAGGTGAGAAAATCAGAATATCATCCAAATAAAACACAATAAATCTCCCAATATAATCAGAAAAAATATCATTCATAAAATTTTGAAAAACCGTGGGTACATTCATTAGACCAAAAGGCATGACGAGATTTTCAAAGAAACCTTCAGACGTTAAAAATGCTGTCTTCCACTCATCACCCTCACGAATCTGTATAAAATTATTTGCCCCTCTGAGATCCAGTTTGGAAAACCATTTGGCCATGGAAAGTTGATTATATAGATCGGGGATACGTGGAAGCAGATAAGTATTTTTATACGTTATTTTGTTTAATTTTCGGAAATCGAGTCAGGGACAGAGACCTCCACCTTTCTTTTTAACAAAAAAGAACCCAACAGCTACCGGCGATGAGCAAGGACGAATATGACCTTTCCGTAAACTTTCGTTAATATAAACTTTCATGGCTGACCGCTCAGGGCCAGACAAGTTATACAAGCGAGCCTTGGGTAATTTGGCTTTAGGAATGAGATTAATAGCACAGTCATAGGGGCCGTAAGGAAGTAATATCTCAGACTCTTTTTCCACAAAACATCTCCGAAGTCTTTCAGGTATTCCAGAAGACCCTCCAGACTAACGGAGCAAACATCAACAGGTTTAAGACATTTTTCAATACAATAAGGCAAGGACCCCATTTGACAATATCTTTCCGATTCTAATACATGTAAGATGTGTATCTTCGTACCGTGTTAGCCAGTAGATAGAAACATATTTTGAATTGAGAGTCCTCAGTGGTTGATACCTTTTAATGGCTAACTGAAAAGATGGTAATAATTTGCAGCTTTGGAAACTACTCAGGTCTCTTCATCAGGCAAGACTAATACAACATCTGAAGAATCACATATTTATACACAACAGGACACAGGAATAATGCAATAGATAAGACAAGTGACGTGAAGCAGAAATATCATTAATAATATTTCTGCTTCACGTCACTTGTTTTATTCACACAATTCCAGCAGGTAAATACCCAACACAATTCCAGCAGGTAAATTGTCCAAAACATAACAGGAGATATTTTCCGTATGAAGAGACCCACCTTGAGTGTGAACTCCACCGTAACTAACCGAACCAGATTTTTGAGCAACGGTGATCTGTCAATGGCCACGATTTGAATAGGGCTTTCTAGCTTAACTGTCCCTTATCCTAACTTCAGAACCAGTCCTGCATCAATGAAATTAGCAGCAGATCCGCAGTCAATAAAGGCAAATGTGAGCAGACACTGATCTTGAAAAAGTTCAGCATTCAACCACACTTTATCGGAGGAGTAAAAGGGTACTTGTAAGTCTGAGTGCCCTCCTCGACAATCACTCAGATTTAAGCATTTTCCGACAGCTTGTTTGCTGCAGGTCGTGCCAAGCAATCCTTTAAGAAATGTCCAGCTTGGCCACAATAGAGACAAAGTCCAAGTTCACAACGGCGTCTCCTTTCCTTAATCCTTGAGCTGGAAGCACCAACCTCCTAGGTTGCACCTCAGGTGCACAAACCGGGCCAGTTGGACAAAATGGAACCTCTTTTTGCACCTCGCATCTCTCCCTCATCCTCCGATCCATGTGGATAGCCAGAGTCATGGCCTCTACCAAACAAGCAGGTATAGCATGTAGAGCCAAAGCGTCTTTTATAGACTCAGAAAGACCACTGAGTAATTGTCATTCCACAGGACCTCAGAAGACCACTAAACAAAACTCAGTACAATAGTTCTGCTGTGCGGTTCCCCTGCGTCAGGTTCATGATTCTTGTCTCTGTCACCTTGACCCAGTCAGGTTCGTCATAGATCTGTCCTAAAGCATCAAAAAAGGCATCCACCGAAAGACGTTCAGGAGCAAGAGAGAGTAGGGAAAATGCCCAGGTCTGAGGACCTCCTCCCACAAAAGTGACATTATAATTCCCACCCGCTGTGACTCATTCCCTGATGACTGGGGGCGCAAGATAAACAATAATTTACAGCTCTCTTTAAAAATTCTGAACTGGTCTTTTTCTCCTGAAAATTTGTCAGGGAGTGCTATAACAGGTTCAGGGGACTCAAAGATACGTCAGATGGTTCAGAAGTCATAATAGCGGTCTGAGGAGAGAGATTCTGAGGGGCAGTAAGAGTACCAGAAATCGAGCCCTGTAACTCAGACTGTGAGGATGCCAGTTTGTGTTGTTCCAAGGCCAAATCTTGGACTAACTGAGTCATGATTACACAAAGTTCGTAACGGATCCATAGGTGGGAAAATGAAAAATTTTTAATGGTCAATCGCAATGTGATGCGAGTCACTATAGTAAATATTGGTCCCAGAAGTGGATAAGAAAAACTACAATGACAGATAATAAAATATATATATTACTTACTGAATAAGTAAAGGGAGGTCAAACAATCCGAGGTCAGGACCAGGAAATGGCGCAATACGACAAAGGAAAGTCAGAGACAAAATCCAATTCACGAGCCGAGGTCAGGAAAGCTAGAGAGAGACAAAACAGTTTACCGGGAGCAGGCACAAGAGAAGTCAGGTCACAAGCAAAGGGTCTAAGTCTGGGAAGAGAATCAAGTCAAGCTGGGTCAGGCACAGAGCACAGAGGGATCAATGTTACTGGACTGGTAGCAAGCCTTAGTCTCTGTGACGGCACTGTTAAAATGTGTATGTTATTCATTTACTTCCTAGTTTCCCATGATTGCTATGGTGACCAGACCACTTTACATCATTTATCTATTCATGTTTGTTTGCAGGGCAATTTTCCTGCTCTTACCCACATTTTGCTTCCTTTTGCAGCCCCCTAGCCCTTAATTCGACCATTTTACAGCCATTTTACAGCACTGAAGTTCCGGTCCTCATTGACTTATATGAGGTTTGGGGTTTGGGGTCAAGTTCGGGTCCCAAGCCGGACTTTAAAAAAAAGTCTGGCCGAACCCAGATATCCATGGAGCCACTCATCCCTATTCTTCGTTACACAATTGTATAAAGTTCTGTGACCCACCTGTGGTGTCAATATGCTCACAGCATCACTAGATGTATTCAGTTGTAAATGTATGCAGTTTGTAAAATGGGGCTTTGCTGTTCTAGCACCTCACGGGCTCTGCCAGTCTGACATGACACCCACAAACCATTCCAGAAAAATCTAAATTTCAATATGGCACTTCTTCCCTTCTGAGATTTGCGCTGTGCCTGAAAAGTAGTTTCCGACCACATAAAGCATATTGGCGAACTCAGAAGAAATTGTGTAACAAATTGTGTGGTCCATTTTCTCCTATTTCCCTTTTTGAAAAATAAAAACTTAGGTCTAAAACAATATTTTACTGATAAAAATGTAATAGTATAGTATAAAATGTTATAACACAATATGGTGTCACTGCACACCTAGATGAATTCATTGAGAGGTGTAGTTTGTAAAATGGGGTCACTTATGAGGGCTTCTGCTGTGCTGACACCACAGGGACTCTGCCAATGTGACATGGCACCTTCATTCCCTTGCAGCAAAAACAGTACTCCAATATGGTGCTTTTTCCCTTCTGAGCTTTGCACTGTGACAGAAAGGCAATTTCTGACTACATATAGGATAATGACGAACTCAGGAGAAATTGCACAACAAATTGTACAGTCCATTTTCCTCTGTAACCCTTGTGAAAATGAACAATTTGGGACTATAGCAACATTTTTGTAGGAAAAATGTAGCTTTTCATTTTCACAGCTCAACGTTATAAAATTCTGTGAAGCATCTGTGGGTTTAGGATGCCCCCTATCCCTCTAGATAAATTTCTTGAGGGGTGTAGTTTCCAAAATGGGGTCACTTGTGGGGGCTTTCCACTTTTTAGG
The DNA here is from genome assembly GCA_033576555.1 of Oophaga sylvatica. Classification (NCBI taxonomy): domain Eukaryota; kingdom Metazoa; phylum Chordata; class Amphibia; order Anura; family Dendrobatidae; genus Oophaga; species Oophaga sylvatica. Next base: position 443,374,240 of record JARQOD010000006.1, read on the forward strand.
CACATCAGGGACTCTCCAAACGTAACATGGCGTCTGCTTTCTATTCCAGCAAAGTTTGCTCTCCAAAAGTCAAACGATGCTCCTTCTCTTCTGAATCCTGCCGTGCGCCCAAACAGTAGTTTTCCCCCACATATTGGGTATCGGTGTACTCAGGAGATATTGCACAACAAATTGTATTGTCCATTTTCTCCTGTTCCCCTTGTGAAAATGACACATTTTTTTTAACAAAATTCCGATATTTTCACAAATAAACGCAAAAAATATCGGCCTAAATTTACCACTAACATGAAGTCCAACATGTCACGAAAAAACAGTCTCAGAATCACTGGGACATATTGAAGCATTCAAGAGTTATTATCACATAATTTGACACTGGTCAGAATTGTAAAAAGTCTCGGGGGTAAAAAAGAAGAGGCTGGAGGAAGCTTCGCAGGCCTTCAATACGAGGGCCTGTGGTAGTGGGACAGATGAGCATTATTATTTTTTCTAACCTACAATTATTAATCTCAGGAGCCTACAGAGACCCCAAAGCATAAAAAGAAACTTTCAATTTCAGGTATCTTCAATACAAATCATATTTGTCCAAAATACAGGAAACGTTTTAAAGTGAATTTATTTCTGAAGAGGCACAACAAGCTTGATGGTTGCAGTCACTTTGTGACACACAACGCTTGGTAGTTTCACTCACCCTTAGTGGAATATTACTCTTAAAGGGAATCAGTCGGCAGGATTTCTTCCTCCAAATTGTTTATATGTACATGTAGCTCTCTCAAGGACAAGTCCAGCGATACCTTTACATGGCCGATGCGTTCCTCCATTACTGAGAAATCAGTATTTGAATTAATACAATATCTTACCTGTACGGTAACAGGAAACTTTAAAGGGAATCTGTCACCCCATTTTTTGACTATGAGATGAGGCCACCACCATCAGAGGCTTATCTACAGCATTCTGTAATGCTGCAGATAAGCCCCCGATGTCACCTGAAAGAGAAGAAAAACTAGTTAGATTATACTCACCCAGGGGCGATACGGCATCTGATTCTGTCCGGAGGGAGTCGCGGTCCGGTCCGGCGCCTCCATCTTCTAGCAAAGACGTCCTCTACTTTGCTTCCCGTCGCGGCTCCGGCTCTGAGGGCAGAGTAAAGTATTGCAGTGCGCAGGCGCCGGACCTCTCTGACCTTTCCCAGCGCTTGTGCACTGCAGTACTCTGCTCTGCCCTCAACAGGGCAGAGCAGTGAGCCTGCGCCGGAGCCGCAACGGGAAGCAAAGAGGACGTCTTCACTAGAAGATGGGAGGCGCCGGACCGGACCACGACTCCCTCCGGACCGAATCGGATGCCGTACCGCCCCTGGGTGAGTATAATCTAACTCGTTTTTCTTCTCTTTCAGGTAACATCGGGGGCTTATCTACAGCATTACAGAATGCTGTAGATAAGCCCGTGATGGCAGTGGCCTCATCTCATAGTCGAAAAATGGGGTGACAGAATCCCTTTAACTAACCTCCCCCCTCCAAAAACCTGCATCAGTATTAAGCGATGAGCTTCCCAAAATAAGAAGCAATGCTTCAGCATTCAGGCACTTGCTAGGGAACTTCATGATTTCCTGTGCAGAGAAGCCCTGGAGGTGCATAGAGAAGAAGAACCTGCATAATCTCTGTCTGTTTATACCGATCACTTGTAGGAGCAATCAGTTCTAGATTAGGGTTATCAGGTGATTTACATATGGAGACAGTAGGGATACCCAAATCATGTATTTTCTGCTATCCTGAGTTCCCAGAGTGAAAACTCATAAATATAGATATTAAAAAAAAATCAAAAAATTAAATAAGAAAAAATAATGGAAAAAGTATACAAAGCCTCCAACCCCCCTGAAAAAGCACACACATCATTCTCCAATATTAGACATCCTGCGAAACCAAAATTATTTTTCCAAAAATACGTAATGGTCACATAAGCTGTATTCTACCCAGCACATACAATAATTACTTTGGGCCTGTAATTTTTTAGCACTTTCCCCAATGTCCCATTTAGACAAGAATCTTCTGAATAAAACTTATGAATCGCCTTGCTTTACCATCATGCCCCAGAAGAAGTTAAGAGGACGAAACCGCTGAACGTGTAAATGCAAGGCATGTCATGTTTTTTAATAGTGTTTTGCTTTGACACGTATATGGAAGCTTTAGGTGAAGTTTGTGTCTGTGCCGTCACTTACTCTGCTTTGCTTTCTTAAAGTCATACGTTTACCTGCCAGTGCGACTGTTGGAAACTTTTTTTTGCAATGTGTCTCATTAGAGAAATTACCATCTCTCCCTACTTATCAGCCACATTTTCTCCTCCCCTGTCTCTGGAATTTATTCACTAAATAGCTAAAATTCATCTGGATTACAACAACACATATGGCCAGCTCACTGAGGTCTCAGATTACAGCTGCCTATTGAAGTCTATGGATAAGACAGATGAAATGAGGGGAGGAGCAAAGTGAAGAGGAGAGACAAAAACTCATTGACCCATTCTGCTGCTTCCTAGTAAGTGATGATTCCACCCAGAGCTGGATTCACATCTGCACTGCTCAGAACAGCTGTTTAATGCCATCCATGATGCAAAGAGGCAAGAGAACAGGAATCCTTCATATCTGTGTGTTATACAATCGCAAAAAACAAGCGATAATGCAAATATACACATAAAACATTTTATTGATTACAGACATCTGAAATGACAGGTATGTGTTCATTTCTTTTTTATTTGTGGATTTTACCCTATATATTGTACAGTGAAAATTCACAGCATAAACTGACACCCTACTTTTATAAATCAGCACCACAGGTCAATTTTTCAGAGAATCATGTGGTTGCTGCAGCCTGGATCTCGTGCAATTCATTGTTTTCATTTATAAACCATATCTCAGCTACAATCAATCAGTAACACTGCAAAAATAACTCTCGGGACACAGATCGGTTCCATCAAAGGTGTACAGGTCGCATTGTCACTAACTATACGTCGATGACCTAGTTTAATGATAACAATCACCAAGTCTTGATCAAAATTATGTTCAATTTATTTTTTTATTTTAGTTTTACATTATTTATTTTATTGTATTTACTTTTATAGTATGTTTCATTTTTGTATTTTAATTTTATTTGTTATTGTATTTGCTTTTAATGTATTTTTTGCTATATTTGTTTCAATTATATATCTTTATTATTATTTGCTTTTAGTTTGATCTATTGGTTGAGTTTTATGCTCTATTTTAATGAATTACGTTTTATATTATTTTACTATTACTTTTCTTCTACATTTTATTAAACTATTTTCATCACATTCTTTTCTCTTTCTAAAGCTCCATGTAAGTATATCCCAGTATTGTACTGCGCCAATTCCATCACATTCTTCAGATCGACCAGTCTGGTGGGAGAACGCGTATTTCTCTCATTATGGATACCTGAGTGGTAATTTTAGCTGTTTTATAAAGTAAATGACAAACATCTTAAATCTTCAAACTGACAATACCCTCTTTCCTCAAGATAATGGTGCAAAAAAAAAAAAAAATATCAAAGGAAAACCCGCAATTTCCTAGTGTTCTATGTGTGTATATTATACTTTGAAATGATAATTTGCAGAGTCTCTTTGAGATAAAAATGCAATTACAGTCTGCTTTCATTTCCCTTCTGTCGACATATAAAATTATCACGTCCTTTGTTGCCTTATCAAATTCAATATCATTTCATTTATTTGCAGCTGAGGTTCCCGGTTTGTATTGTCTTAGCGTCGCGTCTTTACATTAAGGACTTCAGAGTTCACGCCGTAACAATTAAAAGATGTTACATTGTTAGCTCTGAGCATTCACGCTATCTCCAAGACAAGTAATTGCCGAGGATGAATGGAAGACGTTGGCTGGCAAATTTAAGATGATGAATCGCGCACTTCTTTTTTTTTTTGTCAAATTTTTTTTTTTCCGTTGGAACAGGACAGAAAAAAATACAGATCTGTGCTTGTGTGTTATTTATTTTTTTTTTTTAGTGATAGCTTTGAAACTTCTATTTAATCAAAGCCTGATGGCGTTTGTCAGAGCTCGCTGTGTCGGAGAATTCATTAAAAGAAGTCAGAATTTCTTAGGGAGCGGTTACTATGCAGTTTGCCACGTCTATTGATGTCGTCTCAAAGGAGATATTTAAAGATGGATTTGGAACAATTTGTCGGTTCCGTGAACTTTACGCTTCCATGGGAAAACTGCATGACATGTGAAAACCTATTCCTTTTGAAAAGTCTTGTTAGTTCAAGTCGGAGACAGCTAGAATCAATTGGATATGAGGGAAGGATGTTCTAAAAAGGTTCTGAGTTGAGGTTAATTGAGAAGCAAAAAAGTTGCACATCCAATGACTTTAGACCTGTTCTCGAAACTAGGTCCCAAAATGGAAATGTGCCGGATTCAGATATCTGGTTTTGGTTGTGTGGGTTCCATCCAATCTAGGTCTTCATCAGTAGTGAACAGATCTGGTCCACAAGATCTCTCGACAATGGGATGAATGAACCTGTAGAAGGTTGACCATACATGTGGTGCTGTTTGCCGAAACATCGTTTGGCTGACAGTCATCTCAGTTGACTCAACCATACACAAGAGTGCTCATTTGGTTTGGTTCTCTATGTGAAAGCCGCTGGCTGATATGTTGACTGGTGGCTTATCTCAAGGAACACAATGCGATTGATACAATCGGTCATTCTTCATCAACATCTCTCCCAACCATCATTTGGCCTGCAACCCCATGCATGATATACCATTGACGAATCCATCAATATCGACATAAGTCTTATGAGGGTAAACCGATTAAATTTGTTGATGACACAAAGCTAGGAGGGGTAGCTAATACGAGAGACGAGAGAGAGAGGTACAAAAAGATATAAATAAACTGGAGCAATGGGCAGCAACTAACAGAATGGTTTTTAACAAGGAAAAATGCAAAGTACTACATATGGGCAATAAAAATGAAAAAAGCATATACAGAATGGGAGGAATAGGGCTAAGCAACACCACATGTGAAAAAGACTTGGGTATACTAATACAGTCATGGCCAAAAGTTTTGAGAATGACACAAATATTAATTTTTACAAAGTCTACTGCTTCTCTTTTTCTAATGGCAATTTGCATATACTCCAGAATGTTATAAAGAGTGATCAGCTTAACAGCAATTACTTGCAAAGTCAATATTTGGCTAGAAAATGAACTTTATCCCCCAAAACACATTTCAACATCATTGCAGCCCTGCCTTAAAAGGACCAGCTAACATCTTTTCAGTGATTGCTCCATTAACACAGGTGTGGGTGTTGATGAGGACATGGCTGGAGATCAATCTGTCATGATTAAGTAAGAATGAGACCACTGGACACTTTAAAAGGAGGCTGGTGCTTGGCATCATTGTTTCTCTTCTGTTAACCATGGTTATCTCTAAAGAAACACGTGCAGTCATCATTGCAATGCACAAAAATGGCCTAACAGGGAAGAGTATCGCAGCTAGAAAGATTGCACCTTAGTCAACAATCTATCGCATCATCAAGAACTTCAAGGAGAGAGGTTCCATTGTTGCCAAAAAGGCTCCAGGGTGCCCAAGAAAGACCAGCAAGCGCCAGGACCGTCTCTTAAAAGTGTTTCAGCTGTGGGATCGGGCTACCAGCAGTGCAGAGCTTGCTCAGGAATGGCAGCAGGCAGGTGTGAGTGCATCTGCACGCACTGTGAGGCGGAGACTCTTGGAGCAAGGCCTTGTCTCAAGGAGGGCAGCAAAGAAGCCACTTCTCTCCAGAAAAAACATCATGGACAGACTGATATTCTGCAAAAGGTACAGGCAGTGGACTGCTGAGGACTGGGGTAAAGTTATTTTCTCTGATGAATCCCCTTTTCGATTGTTTGGGACATCAGGAAAACGCCTCATTCGGAGAAGACAAGGTGAGCGCTACCACCAGTCTTGTCTCATGCCAACTGTTAAGCATCCTGAAACCATTCATGTGTGGGGTTGCTTCTCAGCCAAGGGAATCGGCTCTCTCACAGTCTTGCCTAAAAACACAGCCATGAATAAAGAATGGTACTGTAAGGTTCTGTGTACATGTTCCTGAAACTCAGTTTGTTCGTCAGCCATTTTACTTTCTGTCTTGCTGCAGCTATCTTGCCCTCAGTCAAAATGGAGTTTCCAGCTTGCATGTTCCCGCCCTGATTCTCTCCTTTTGCTTCTTAAGCAGCCACAGCTGAGCAATCAGTGCTTCAGAATCTAGCCTGCAGTGAACCTGTGTCCTGACTCCTAAAGCCTTGGACCTTGTACTCCAGCTATTCCTACTGAGGAACTCTGAAGCACTTGTGGACTCTGAACCCTGCTCTTTGAAAGACCCACGTTTGCATGGACTTACGGTAACAGAGAAGAAGATCCTGAACCTGTTGTGGAGAGTGATTGCTGAGCTTAGATTACTCTGGCCTGCTGTGTCTCCTGCTTCTGTGTCTGCAAACTGTGTGACTATTTTTACCAACTTGTATGAAGTAATACAAGACTTTCTATATCAAACCTGTGTCTCATGTATTTTCATCGCACCCAAGCACAAGACGCTATATGAACTGTACTACATACATTACAAGATTCTGAAGACAAAACGTTAGTGTCTGCTGGGTCTGGAAAGGCTGTGTCTGCTGTAACTGTGGATATCGGATGTCCGGTTGTACTTTCTGTGATGACAGTGGTTGTGACTTCTCACAACCATTCCAGGTGAGCAATTCCCTTAAGTGTTTTTTTTTCTGCAGTGTTACCACAGGTAAACACTATTGTTTTTTTTTTTTTCTTTTCTCTTTTTTGTCTGCTGTAACTGTGGATATCGGATGTCCGGTTGTACTTTCTGTGATGACAGTGGTTGTGACTTCTCGCAACCATTCCAGGTGAGCAGTTCCCTTAATTTTTTTTTCTCTCTGCAGTGTTACCACAGGTAAACACTATTGTTTTTTTTTTCTCCTCTCCTCTTCTTCCAGTACTCTTGTCTTAAAAGATCTGGAAAATGGAGGCCCGCATAAAGGAACTTTGCGGAGTGACTGATAATATCCTTGCAGATTTGCAGAATATAAAGACCCGTTTTTCAAGCCTACAGGACCTCACTAATCACAATTTGCAAGTGTTTGGACAGACTGCCCAGGATTTGCGAGCCAGGATTGAGGTTCTAGAAGAGCGAGTCCAGGCTCCTGCCGTAGCCCCGAGTTCTGGGATTCCCAAGTTGCCCCTTTTCGTTTTGGCGGTGAACGTGAGAAATTCAGGGGATTTATTAATCAATGCAATCTTTTTTTTTCTGCACATGCTTCACAATTTCCCACTGAACGATCTAAGGTGCTTACTATAATTATGTTGCTTACCAACAAGGCTTTGATGTGGGCAAACCCTCTGATTGAGACTGAGGATGATTGTTTGAATCACCTTGATGCTTTTATTTCAGCCATGGGGCAGGTGTTTGATGACCCCAATCGAGGTGCAACAGCTGAAGCAGCCATTTTAGCTTTGCGCCAAGGTAAGCACTCGGTAGCTGAATATGCCTTGGATTTCAGGAGATGGGCCCTTGATACCACCTGGGACAGTTCCGCCAAAAAATCTATTTTTCGAAAGGGGTTATCTCCACTGATTAAGGATGAACTTGCTCGTGCCGACCCTCCCACTGCGTTAGGTGACTTTATTAACTACTGCATCCGTATTGATACTCGTCTGACTGAACGCAGGCAAGAGAGATGGTTCGAAAGCAATCGCACTAACCTTTTCCTACCTTCCTCTCCAGCTAAGGAATCTTTGAGTAGGATTACACGGGAACCTGAACCTGAACCCATGCAGGTAGACTCTTTACAACGACGGGTTAGTGATGCACGCAAGGAACATCGTTTTAAGGAGAATCTATGTTTCTATTGTGGTAAGTCAGGGCACTTCATTATAAACTGCCCCAGCCGTTCTCGTAAGGCTACTGCAGCACTCATTCATTGTGAGTGTTGCGAGAGGGGATCTGTCAGGTCCGAGCCTCAGGCTCCAGAGAGATCTGCAGCAACAGATCTTGATTTCTCGGACTTAAACTCCGTTACCTCTGAGGACGTTGACTGTGTAAACGCTGCCATTTTTCAAGTTTCCTCAGCGGTGTCCCAGCTGAGTTGTAAGAAAAACAATTCTCATTGCTTTCTTTCCATCAAACTCTGGGTTGACTCAGCTTGGGTGTCTAGCTCTGCTATGATCGACTCAGGGGCAAGTGGAAATTTTATGGATGTCTCCTTTGCTCTGAAACAGGGGATACGTTCAGTGAAGAAGGCTACTCCAGTACAGATGGAAACTGTGGATGGCTCCCTGCTGACCTCTGGACCAGTGGATCAGGAAACAGAGCCTTTGAGGGTTCTTATGGGTAAAGATCATCAAGAGAAACTGTCCTTTATGCTTATCTCTTCTCCCCACTTTCCCATTATTCTAGGGCTACCATGGCTGCAGGCTCAGAATCCTACCATTAACTGGGAGACCAAGGAATTACACTTTCCAGAGAAACAGATGAGTCCAAAAGTTTCAGCTTGCTCTGTTCCTAAAGGAACCATGTCAGTCCCTGAACTACCAGCTGTATACCAGGACTATGTGGATTTATGTGACAAGAAGAACGCTGACCAGCTTCCTCCTCACCGTCCATATGATTGTCCAATTTAATTATTGCCTGGAGCAGAGATACCTTTTGGTAAGATCTACCCCCTGGCGGGGCCCGAGCTAAAGGCTTTAAAGGATTACATAGACGAAAATCTAGCCAAGGGCTTCATACGCCCCTCTTCATCTCCTGCAGGTGCACCCATCTTCTTTGTAAAGAAGAAAGATGGATCTCTGAGACCATGCGTAGACTATAGGGAACTCAATAAGGTTACTATTAGAAACCGTTATCCATTGCCTTTAATCCCTGAGTTATTGGAGAGAGTGCGACATGCCAAAATTTTCTCTAAACTAGATCTTCGTGGGGCCTATAACTTAGTCCGTATTAGACCTGGGGATGAATGGAAGACTGCATTCAGGTCACGCTATGGACACTTTGAATATCTAGTTATGCCTTTTGGTCTGAGTACCGCCCCAGCCACTTTCCAACACTTGGTGAATGACATCTTCAGGATCTCCTAGATACATTCGTGGTAATTTATTTGGATGATATTCTAATTTTTTCTAACTCCACAGAGGAACATCATGGACATGTGAGAATGGTCTTGGAACGTCTAAGACAAAATCATCTTTACATCAAACTTGAAAAGTGTGAATTCCATAGGACCGAAATTCAATTTCTGGGGTATGTACTGTCTACACAAGGAATTAGTATGGATGGAAGCAAAACCCAAGCCATCAAGGATTGGCCAAGTCCTAGAAATGTGAAGGAGGTACAGCGCTTCATCGGGTTTGCCAACTTCTATAGACGTTTCATTAGAAATTTCTCTGAGGTAGTGTCACCTATCACCCAACTTACCCGGAAAGAGTCTAGGTTCTCCTGGACTCCCCAAGCCCAGGAAGCATTTTCCCGTCTAAAAGATAAATTTACCACTGCACCTATCTTAGTACATCCCAACCCCGAGCATGCCTTCATAATAGAGGTGGATGCTTCAGACTGTGCCGTTGGAGCTATACTCTCTCAGAGAACAGGTGAGAAGAATGTCTTGCATCCCTGTGCCTTCTTTTCCCAGCAGTTGTCTTCGGCTGAGAGGAACTACGATGTGGGCAATAGAGAGTTGTTGGCCATTATTGCCGCCTTCAAAGAATGGAGACACCTTCTTCAGGGAGCTGCACAGCAAATAGTCGTCCTGACAGACCATCGTAACCTTGAGTTTATCAGGTCGGCTAAGTGCCTGACTCCTCGCCAGGCTCGCTGGAATCTTTTCTTAAACCAATTTAATTTTATCATTTCTTATAGACCAGGATCGCGCAATGGAAAGGCTGATGCACTCTCTAGGATTTACTCAGCAGAGACACGTCCAATTACTCCTCCTAAGACTATTCTTCCTGACTCTAGATTCCTAGGAGTAATTCATAATCAAGACCTACTTAAGGACATCAAGGAAGCATACCATGCGGATTCCTTTTTGGCACAACCCCCAAGGGACGTAAGTCTTGTCTTTAAGAATGGTGTGTGGATTCAGGGACAACGCCTGTATATTCCTGAAACAGTCAGATTGAGAGTATTGCAACTCATTCACGATTCCAAGATAGCTGGGCATAGAGGAATTCTAAAGACACAGGAATTTCTCTCTCGTTTCTTTTGGTGGCCCACTTGCAGGAAGGATGTTTTAAACTATGTCACTTCATGTGAAGTCTTTGCAAGATGCAAAACACCTCGCTCCTCACCAACTGGTCTGTTACAGCCTCTTCCCACCCCGTCCCGCCCGTGGGGATCCATTTCTATGGACTTCATTGTGGAGTTACCAACCTCTCAAGGGAAGAACACCATTCTAGTGGTGGTTGACCGTCTAACAAAGGCAGCTCATTTTATCCCTTGTGTCGGCTTACCCACTGCAAAACAGACATCAGATTTGATGGTTAAAGATGTGTTTCGCTTACATGGAGTACCGGATGAGGTTATTTCGGATCGAGGGGTGCAATTCACTTCTAGGTTTTGGCAAAATTTCTGTGCAGCATTGGACATTAAAGTAAACCTTTCTTCTGCTTTTCATCCCCAGACTAATGGACAGACCGAACGAACCAATCAAACCCTGGAGCAGTATCTCCGCTGCTTTATCTGCCACCTACAGGATGATTGGGTGGATCTACTTCCATTAGCTGAGTTTTCGTATAACAACTCTCAGAGTGCCTCCACTAAGCAGTCTCCTTTTTACTCTAATCTAGGTTATCATCCTAACATTCTACCATGATTTCCCATAGAAACGCCTTTACCAGCAGTGGCTGAAAGAATCACGTCTTTACAGAAGAATATGGATCTTCTAAAGGAGAATCTGGAATCGGCTCAGGAAAGGTACAAGAAAGCAGCAGATAAATTTCGTAAACCTGCACCAGCTTTCAAGGTAGGAGACTTGGTCTGGCTGTCAACCAGAAATCTTAAGTTAAGGATTCCATCGTCTAAGTTGGGACATAAGTACATTGGACCCTATAAAATCAGTAAAATTATAAGTGCCGTTGCTTGTCGTCTTCAACTGCCCAGAACTATGAGAATTCACCCTGTCTTTCATGTATCCCTACTAAAGGCTGCGACACCCAATATGTTTCCTGGACGTTCTTCTCCTTGCCCTGACCCAGTGCTAGTCGATGGTCAGGAAGAATTTGTGGTGGAAAGGATTTTAGATTCCAGGTTGTATAGAAATCAGTTACAATATCTGATTAAATGGCAGGGCTCCCCAGTGGAGGACAACTCATGGGAACCAGTCAATAACGTTAATGCTCCTCGCTTGCTCCGTCAGTTTCATCAGAGGTACCCACACAAGCCTGGCCTGAGGTCATCCGGAGGTTGTCCCTAAGGGGGGAGAATGTAAGGTTCTGTGTACATGTTCCTGAAACTCAGTTTGTTCGTCAGCCATTTTACTTTCTGTCTTGCTGCAGCTATCTTGCCCTCAGTCAAAATGGAGTTTCCAGCTTGCATGTTCCCGCCCTGATTCTCTCCTTTTGCTTCTTAAGCAGCCACAGCTGAGCAATCAGTGCTTCAGAATCTAGCCTGCAGTGAACCTGTGACCTGACTCCTAAAGCCTTGGACCTTGTACTCCAGCTATTCCTACTGAGGAACTCTGAAGCACTTGTGGACTCTGAACCCTGCTCTTTGAAAGACCCACGTTTGCATGGACTTACGGTAACAGAGAAGAAGATCCTGAACCTGTTGTGGAGAGTGATTGCTGAGCTTAGATTACTCTGGCCTGCTGTGTCTCCTGCTTCTGTGTCTGCAAACTGTGTGACTATTTTTACCAACTTGTATGAAGTAATACAAGACTTTCTATATCAAACCTGTGTCTCATGTATTTTCATCGCACCCAAGCACAAGACGCTATATGAACTGTACTACATACATTACAGGTACCAGAATGTCCTCCAAGAGCAAATTCTCCCAACCCTCCAAGAGCAGTTTGGCGATCAACAATGCCTTTTCCAGCATGATGGAGCACCTTGCCATAAAGCAAAGGTGATAACTAAATGGCTCAGGGAACAAAACATAGAGATTTTGGGTCCATGGCCTGGAAACTCCCCAGATCTTAATCCCATTGAGAATTTGTGGTCAATCATCAAGAGACGGGTGGACAAACAAAAACCTAAAAATTCTGACAAAATGAAAGCATTGATTGTGCAAGAATGGACTGCTATCAGTCAGGATTTGGTCCAGAAGTTGATTGAGAGCATGCCAGGAGAATTGCAGAGGTCTTGAAGAAGAAGGGTCAACACTGCAAATATTGACTTGCTGCATTAACTCATTCTAACTGTCAATATAAGCTTTTGTTACTCATATGTTTGCAATTATATTTCTGTCTGTGATAAAAACATCTGTCAAACACACATAAAAACCAGAGGGCAGCAGATCATGTGAAAATATAATATTTGTGTCATTCTCAAAACTTTTGTCCATGACTGTAGATCACAAACTGAACATGAGTCAACAGTGTGATGCAGCAGCAAAAAAGGCAAATACAATTCTGGGATGTATTAACAGAAGCATACAGTCTAGATCACGTGAGGTCATTATTGCCCTCTACTCCTCTTTGGTCAGACCTCATCTGGAATACTGTGTCCAGTTTTGGGCACCACATTTTAAAAAAGACATCAACAAACTGGAGCAAGTTCAGAGAAGAGCGACCAGAATGGTGACCGGTCTGCAAACCATGTCCTATGAGGAACGGTTACAGGATTTGGGAATGTTTAGCTTGCAAAAAAGAAGACTGAGAGGAGACTTAATAGCTGTCTACAAATATCTCAAGGGCTGTCACATGGTAGAAGGATCATCTTTATTCTCATTTTCACAAGGAAAGATTAGAAGCAATGGATGAAACTGAATGGGAGGAGACACAGATTAGATATTAGAAAAAACTTTTTGACAGTTAGAGTGATCTATGAGTGGAACAGACGGCCACAAGAGGTGGTGAGTTCTCCTTCAATGGAAGTCTTCAAACAGAGGCTGGAGAGACATCTGTCTGGGATGATTTAGAGAATCCTGCTTTGAGCAGGGGGTTGGACCAGATGACCCAGGAGGTCCCTTCCAACTCTACCAATCTATGATTCTATAATTCTATGTGTATGGCCAGCTTAAGGCTTCATCTCCAAACACAGATAGTTGAAAGTATAATTTGTGACAATTGGCTTCTCACTGCAATTCACGTCTATCTCCGTAGATTGCCGTCTGCTTTGTGGGACCGTATCAAAGGAAAACATAGATAATAATCTTCGAAGATAGCTGGTTGGTTGGCTTGAATGACCAAAGTGTTGGACAGTTGTGCCAATCTGGAGTAGAGACAAGGGTCCCAATTTATTATTGCATTTGCACCAGTTTTTCAGAGAGTTTTTTTTTGTTTTTTACACCTTTTATGTGCTTGCACCATTTGCACCTGTGCTTTAAAGTCTACTTATATGTGTCAGTCTGGTTTTTGTTTTTGGTGTCGCCACTGTGGGGACGTGGTCTATAGTTTGCAGCTGTTTTCAACTGATACAGCATTTGCAATGTTTTCAAAATGGATGTAAAATTTGTCGCTGATCTACACCAATCCTCCCCACACCCGCCAAGGAGGGAATTTTTGGGTGATATTTTGCATATCTTGCACCTTTTGCTCTAAAAATTGGCAAACATGGTTAAAGACCGAGAAAAAAAAAAGGTTTTTGACTTTGCGCAAAATTCGTGAACCAATTTGTTGAATTTGCCGCATAAACTGTCAGTGAAAAAAGAAATGTGTTTTAAAAAAAAAAGTGCCAGTAAAGAATTTACAAGATTAAACCCTTTTTTTTTGCCCTTTCCAAACCATTAATAAAGGAAAACGTCTGTCACAGACTATTCTTCTAGGTAAGATTAAAAAGTAAGAGATTTTTATATCTTGACATTATCTTGGAATAAGGACAGAGTTAGGCTTTGTACACACAGTGTTTTTTTAAAAAAAACTTGAGTTTTTCATGCAGGTGACACTTCAGGGAACTCTGGAGGTTTTTTTCCGGTAAGGCTTTTGTGTCATTTTTTACAGTCATTTCCTGAGCATTTTTATGACAGTTTTAGCCACAGGATTTTTTTAGGAGAGTTTTTTTATTTTTTTGTGAAGTCTTTTTTTTCTATCATTTTCTGGTCGTTTTCTTTTTTCACTGCATTGAATAATTAAGAAACCGTTTTTTTTTAAGCAATAACGATACACAATGCTCCAAAAGACGTCCGGAGGTATATTACGGTAAGCTGTGTCATTGACTTCATTGTAAAGTACAGAACGTCTGATGAGCGTAAAACACAGAAGAATGAACGTCACGTCTTTTCTAGAAAGCTGAAAAAGTTTTGGGGATAAAGTTCATTTTCTAGCCAAATATTGACTTTGCAAGTAATTGCTGTTAAGCTGATCACTCTTTATAACAATCTGGAGTATATGCAAATTGCCATTAGAAAAAGTGAAGCAGTAGACTTTGTAAAAAATTAATATTTGTGTCATTCTCAAAACTTTAGGCCATGACTGTGCTCCAGAATGTTATAAAGAGTGATCAGCTTAACAGCAATTACTTGCAAAGTCAATATTTGGCTAGAAAATGAACTTTATCCCCAAAACACATTTCAACATCATTGCAGCCCTGCCTTAAAAGGACCAGCTAACCTCTTTTCAGTGATTGCTCCATTAACACAGGTGTGGGTGTTGATGAGGACATGGCTGGAGATCAATCTGTCTGATTAAGTAAGAATGACACCACTGGACACTTTAAAAAGGAGGCTGGTGCTTGGCATCATTGTTTCTCTTCTGTTAACCATGGTTATCTCTAAAGAAACACGTGCAGTCATCATTGCAATGCACAAAAATGGCCTAACAGGGAAGAGTATCGCAGCTAGAAAGATTGCACCTCAGTCAACAATTTATCGCATCATCAAGAACTTCAAGGAGAGAGGTTCCATTGTTGCCAAAAAGGCTCCAGGGAGCCCAAGAAAGACCAGCAAGCGCCAGGATCGTCTCTTAAAAGTGTTTCAGCTGCGGGATCGGGCTACCAGCAGTGCAGAGCTTGCTCAGGAATGGCAGCAGGCAGGTGTGAGTGCATCTGCACGCACTGTGAGGCGGAGACTCTTGGAGCAAGGCCTGGTCTCAAGGAGGGCAGCAAAGAAGCCACTTCTCTCCAGAAAAAACATCATGGACAGACTGATATTCTGCAAAAGGTACAGGCAGTGGACTGCTGAGGACTGGGGTAAAGTTATTTTTCTCTGATGAATCTCCTTTTCGATTGTTTGGGACACAGGAAAACGCTCATTCGGAGAAGACAAGGTGAGCGCTACCACCAGTCTTGTCTCATGCCAACTGTTAAGCATCCTGAAACCATTCATATGTGGGGTTGCTTCTCAGCCAAGGGAATCGGCTCTCTCACAGTCTTGCCTAAAAACACAGCCATGAATAAGAATGGTACCAGAATGTCCTCCAAGAGCAACTTCTCCAACCCTCCAAGAGCAGTTTGGCGATCAACAATGCCTTTTCCAGCATGATGGAGCACCTTGCCATAAAGCAAAGGTGATAACTAAATGGCTCAGGGAACAAAACATAGAGATTTGGGTCCATGGCCTGGAAACTCCCCAGATCTTAATCCCATTGGAACTTGTGGCAATCATCAAGAGACGGGTGGACAAACAAAAACCTAAAAATTCTGACAAAATGAAAGCATTGATTGTGCAAGAATGGACTGCTATCAGTCAGGATTTGGTCCAGAAGTTGATTGAGAGCATGCCAGGGAGAATTGCAGAGGTCCTGAAGAAGAAGGGTCAACACTGCAAATATTGACTTGCTGCATTAACTCATTCTAACTGTCAATATAAGCTTTTGTTACTCATATGTTTGCAATTATTATATTTCTGCCTGTGATAAAAACATCTGTCAAACACACATAAAAACCAGAGGGCAGAAGATCATGTGAAATATATTTGTGTCATTCTCAAAACTTTTGGCCATGACTGTAGACATAATATAATATAATAATAATACTTTTGTGTGAATCAAATTTTGAGGAAAAAATTCAAAAACAACCTAGTGAATCACTAATTATGGTCAATGTTTTTAACCCCTTATCAATCTGTGACGTACTTTTACATCACAGGTCACATGCAGGATGTTTGGCGTTACGTTGTGGAGCTGGGCCTGTGTCACATAGCCGGCGTCTGCCTGTAAGCATCGGCCGGAGCTCGCTGATTAAATATTTAGATACCGCTGACTATCACTGACAGCAGCATTTAAATTGAGTGATAGTCAGTTTACCATGGCAGCTGTAGGCCTCGTCGGTTGCCATGGTCCCTATGACCGCCATTTTGATCCTCCTGTGCTGCTCATGCTACAGGCCGAGCTTCATAGGAGACCATCATTTACATTGGTTTGATTGCAGTTTCATGTAATACACGCTGTCAGGATATCGGCACACTCGTAGGCCATGTTCCACGTTCAGTATTTGGTCAGTATTAGTGTTGAGCGCTACTGCCCGATATCCCAAAATATCGGATCGGATTGGATCGGCCCGATACTCAAAAAGTATCGGGTATCGCCATCCGATACCGGAAACCCAATGTAAGTCAATGGGACAGAAATATCGGAATTAAAAAAAAACTCTTTCTTTCCTTGTAAACACTAGATATACACACATAGAAGCATATATATATATATATATATATATATACACATGTCATTGTGACATATATATATACATATTTTATAGTTCATACACTTCTACATAGTAAAATAGACTCTGATTCAATTGCCTGGCAATGCCGGCTTTTGTGAAAATACAGAAGCACCCGACATGAAATGACACGTGGTTTACATAGAGTTAACCATGTCATTTCATGTAGTTTGATATATGGTTTTCACTAACAATTACATGAGTATATGTGTGCAAAATTTCACACATGTAGGGGTTAATTAAAGGTGAAAATTCGTTGTAAAAAAACGCATTTTTTTTGCTACGAATTTACACCTTTAATTAACCCCTACATGTGTCAAATTTTGAACACATACACTCATGTAATTGTTAGTGAAAACCATATATCAAACTACATGAAATGACATGGTTAACTCTATGTAAACCATGTGTCATTTCATGTCGGGTCTGTAATTTCACAAAAGCCGGCTATTGAATTAGCGGCTATTATACTATGTAAAATGTATGCACTATAAATATATATATGTGTCAAAAATTCAATGACATGTATATATATATATTTTATATATATATATAATATGAGGTGTAAAATTGTTGAAAAAAAATGCGTGGGCTCCCGCCCTATTTCTCAACCAGACAGACAAAGCCAGCGAGTGGGGGCAGATAATAATAGCCCAGAGAGGGACCATTATTTTTGCCCCCCCTGGCTACTAACATCTGCCCCCAGACACCCCAGAAAAGGCAAATCTATAATTAGATTCGCCCTTTCTGGCACTTAGCCCGTCTATTCCCATTGCCCTGTAGCGGTGACGAATGAGTTAATAAGGGGTTAAAGCCACCTTGCTATTGAAAGGTGACTTTAAGCCAGGTTAATAATTGAGAGCTGTCAATTAGACAACTATCAATTATTAATCCTATTGTATGAAATAAAAAAAAACGCACACACTTTAATTAAAAATCATTTTAATGAAAAACACACAGTTTTTGACCATGTTTTATTGTACAGGTACTCCATCCGATTCCCTTGTTCACCTGTAATAAAAATAAAAATAATAAAGCAACATTATTCTTACCTATCCGATGTTCAGTCAGGTCCCCCGATGTAATCCTTCTGAAAGGGTTAATGTTTACTGCAGAGACCGAGCTAATGCTGACAGTCTCACATTAGACCCCTGATGAAATCATCTCCTCTCCTGGCTTACAGGAGAGGGAGTGGTTAGCATAATTGATTGCTTCCCACTTTCACTTCAGGTCAGCCAGGGACACCGCAGCATCAGTGACGTCAGAGGGAATCCCGGCTGACCTGAAGTGAACTGATTAACAAAAATAGGGGATCCCCTCGAAAAAAAATGGTGTGTGGTCCCCCCCTATTTTGTTAACCAGCCTGATAAAGCAGACTACTGAGGCCTGGTTTTTCAGGCTGTTAAGGAGCCAATATCCATGGACCTTGCAAGCCTGATAATACCAGGCCACAGCAGTCTGCTTATCTTGGCTGGTTAACAAAAATAGGGAATCCCCTCGAAAAAAAATGGCGTGGGGTCCCCCCCAATTTTTGTTAACCAGCCAGATGAAGCAGACTGCTGAGGCCTGGTTTTTCAGGCTGGTAAGGATCCAATATCCATGAACCTTGCAAGCCTGATAATACCAGCCACAGCAGTCTGCTTAGCTTGGCTGGTTAACTAAAATAGGGGATCCCCTCGAAAAAAAAATGGCGTGGGGGTCCCCCTATTTTTGTTAACCAGCCAAGTAAAAAGCAGACTGCTGCGGCCTGGTATTAAAAGACTGTCAAGGTCCATGGATTTTGGCCCTCAACAGCCTAAAAACACCAGGCTGCAGCAGCCCCACAATTGGCGCATCCAAAGATGTGCCAATTGTGGCACTTTACCCGGCTCTTCCCACTGCCCTGTAGCGGTGGCAAGCGGGGTAGTAAGGGGTTAATGTCACCTTTGATTGAACAGTGACAATAAGCCCGGTTAATAATGGAGAGGCGTCAATAAGACACCGATCCTTATTAATCATAAAGTTTGTAAATTTGTAAAAAAATGCACAGCCAGAATAAAGTCTTTTAATGAAATTAAACACCACACAGTTTTAATTATTTTTTATTGTACTCTCATCCTGCGACGCCATCGATCTCCTGTAAAAAAAACAAAATAATAAACCTACACAAATACTCCCTGTCCGACACAGTCCAATATCACAAGTGTCCCACGACGAGTCCAGCTCTGCTACATCTGGATGACAGGCTGAGCCTGACATCCACATAGAGCAGAGCTGCTTACCTGAGGAGGTTCCCCGGCGGTGACGTCATCGGACTGGTTTACGGCCAGCTGTTGCGAGAGTACAGCTGGCCGAGATTACCCAGTACCCGGCAGTCATCGCGAGATGCTGCACGTGACCACCAGGGAGAGGGTAATCGCCGGCCTGGATGGATGGATGGATGGACGTGACCGCCGGGGATTTCTGCCAGGTAAGTGTTGCTGACACCTGACAGACCTGACCGACAGTGACAGTGACACTTTCGGGAAGTTCCTGTGTCACGTACTTCGTTCTGTGACACAGGAACTCCCCATAGACTTTAGAGGAAAACTCTGATTCTGGTATCCGATATGACAAAAATATCGGATCTCAGAATCGGGATACCGATATTTGCAGTATCGGAATGCTCAACACTAGTCAGTATTTTACCTCAGTATCTGTAAGCCAAAACCAGGAGTGGGTGATAAACACAGAAATGGTGACGTGTTTCTATTAGACTTTTCCTCTGATTGTTCCTCTCCTGGTTTTGGCTTACAAATACTGAAGTGAAATACTGACAAAAGACCTGAACGTGTGAACGTGACCTTACCTGATGAGTTTTCCAAGATGAAGATTCTTCAAGAAAACGCCAGCAGTCTTTTTCCTGAATCCTCTTCCCAGTCGTTTTTTAGTGGCTCCTTTTTTGATATTTGGTCACCTTTTTTTTAGCTGCTTCACAACTAGAGATGAGCGAATTTGTTCGGATTCAGTTCCGAATACGATCGGAATCGAATATTGTTTTTTGCAATATTCGTCGAACACAGCCGAACTTCATTAGAGTCAACGGGAGTAGAAATTACCGAATATGCTTGGAACCGACCATAAGACATACATTTGGTGCAAATATTGTTCGAATATGGCTCGAATTTGTCAAAATCAGATTCGGGGACAAAATCCAAACAAATTCGCTCATCTCTAATCACAACATTTGAAGCCTTAAGTGGTTAAAGAGGCTCCAAAGGCAGAACACGGGACAGCAAGTCATTTTTACATTACAGGTTCGCGGCAAAAATCACCTGAAGAAGACATCGTGTGGACAAATCCTAAGGAATCGGTCACACTGGCATATAACGCAGCCGTGTGCTATTTGATGTTTTATCTGATAGCACTCGGGCCCATGTTATACTATGGAGCAGAGCAGATCTGCGATTATTTTCTCATGCCAATGCGGCATGCTGCGTGTGGCTCCAATATTCAGAACATCCACACCCGTACAGGTCTATGGGTGAGTGTGAAACATCGGACTGCACTCAGATGTCATCCGAGTACAGTCCGACATTCGCGCACAGAGACAATGGAGACATTAAGTTCTCCATCTTCTGCGATTTTCTCACGTGAGAGAATTGGATCAAACGGAGGTGACGCTCGGCTCAAACTCCGATATAGTTTCATCCAAGAGATATTAGCATAATCGGCCTGATTCTCTCGCACCAAAAAAATCGATGGCCGTGTGAGTGAGACTTAGGCCGGCCAATTGGTAAATCTTTAATATGTTTCATTTCTGCATCTTATTAAGTTACATTTTTCATTGCGTTTTTATCGCGTTTTTTCGGCTGCGATTTTTGTCTCATTTTTTTATATCTGTTTTTATGCTTTTTTTTTTTTTGTACTTCCTGGTATTCGGCTTTGATAAAACCTTGTTCACACATCATGTGTGGATTATATGCGTATTTTACCTGCGGGTTTTTCAGCATCTAACGCAATTCTATGGAGAAAGTCCGCACAGAAATCTCAGCGTCCCCGCAAGAGAGTTTTTACATGTTGTTGACTTCAAACTGGCACCGCAGATCAGTTTACGCTGCGCAGAAGAAAGCATCATGGGCGGGAGATTTCTCTCAATACCATCCATTTTGCCAGAACTAAGCTGGGTTTCTGTCCGGCGCCAAAAACTCATGGTGTGAACTTAACCTTAGTAGCAAATGGAATTGGGTTGAAAGACCTTATGGTTTTACATGAAGTGTTTCCTTTCCTTTTGCTTTGCTCCTGCTGATAATTACAGCAATCCGGGTAACAATTCTTCTAGCTCTTCAGATAAGGGCCTTGGCTGTAATTAGAGTCATATGTTATTGTATGTTTTATTACGTGAGTGCTGCTGTTTTCTAAGCCTTTATAACGTTTGTGTTGTTATTACGGCTCTTATGGTAATTGATTGCATTGTTATTTGTTATTATGGTGTTTTATATTTATGGCTTTATTAAAATCCGCTGCAGTCATTTTATTTAAAAAGCAAATAAAAGGCCCGTCTGCACCCCCACCCCACCCCGACGCGCGCCAACATGCAAATTAATCTCACTGCTAATTAGTTGCATTCATTCCCGGAATCTGCATTGGGAGACGCATGCGGCAGGAGGCCCCTGACCGAGTCTTGCATTCAGCTGGAGGAGAGACCATTTTTCTATAAATTGTACAGTGAACCGAACTAGAAAGGACGGTTTGAAGCTTTTCTCCAGTTATTACAGCTCGGATCCATTGAAGGGAAGGTGGCTGAGTTGAAATACAAATAAAAACCCGTGAAGTGGGCGCAGCGATATTTTACAGAAGAAAGATGAAAACACGGCGTCCAATCTTATGCACATAAAACTTTTTTTTTTCAATTTATCTTCTTTTTCCTGATTAACTCCTTCCGGTCGCTGATAATTTTACTTTTTGCGCCTTCATTTTTTTTTTCTTCCTCTTCTTCCAAAACTTTAACTTTTTTTCCTATTTAGCCCTTATATGATGACTTGATTTTTGCAGCGTATAATATATATTTTTTTTATAAATCATTCATTTTACCATTAAAATCTACTTGAAAATGGAGGTAATAAATCCAAGAGCGGTAAAATGGGAAAACTATGGCCACGTTTTTAGGGGATATTGCTTTTACTGTATTTTTTGTGGCATACAAATAATCTGACAAAAAAATTCTCCAGATCAATATGATTATGATGATCCCAAAAGTGTTACACTTGCTTTTTATCTAGTGAAAAAAAAATCAGAAAAAAATATTTTTTTATAAAAAATTAGTGTCTTCATTTCCGTGACCCAAACTTTTTGATTTTTCTGTTCATGAAGTGATGTGGAGAGTGGTTTAAATTTTGTACTGTTTATTGGTACCATTTTTGAAGTTTATATGACTTTTTTCATCACTTTTTCATCATATTTTCTGGAGGTGACAAAAAACAGTTTAGAAACTTTTACTTCCACTTTATGGTAGTTAACATAATTAAATCATTGTATCTTATCATGGATCAGACTTCTGTGGATGCAGCGGCACTGGATATGTTTATGTTTCTACTTTTTAATATCTTTGATATAAACAGTCCGAAAGGGGGTGATTCAAACTTTTTAAGTATATTTATTTTAAACTTTTTTCTTTTACATTTTTTCTATTACTCAACCTGTAATTTGTACTTGTTTAAATTTTCTGATTCTTTGATCTATATACTGAAATGGCTGTCACCCTTACCACTGTGCATCCAGCATACTGCTCATAGGTCACCATATTGTAAAGTGTGGTACCCAAGAACATGACATGCTGACAGAGAACTAATTGTATTACTAATCATTGTATAAAGCTATAATTTCTATAATACTGCCCCATGAGGTGTAGTGTGGTACACACCATGATACCAAACAGCACAGGTGACTACTTTTCACCCTTTAAATAAGCAGACTGACTAATTAAGGTTTCTAGACACCTGAGATGCTTATTACAGTTTTATGTACTTTCTCACAATGTGCCTTGGTCAAATTATTTTCAATCTATTTTGCATTAGTTTTTTTAATATTTAAATTTTTGTTGAACTACAATTGAGGATAAATGTCTGATTTTTGATAGCTGATATTCACAAATATGTCATTTGAATAAATACTTTTTTTCAAGTTAGATTATCTGCCCATCAGTCTGCCCCGTGTTTCAATAAGTGTGTATCATAAAAGTGTGATGCCCAGAATTAATCCAGAATGATGTATAAAGATCGCACTCTAATCAGCATGTCTATTTATCTTTTCTCCCCTCAGGTACGTAACCCAACTTTCCATACAGACTTTTCTACCTCTGCTGCTAGCATTCACTCGGTATGTTTCAACTACCCTTGCTACCCCAACGTTATTTCTGAGCTTGTTTATTCTGCCTTGATCATATTGCATCTGTGTTGTGAATGGGTTTGAGATGAGTTCTGAGCAGAGACTCCTCTGGTGGTTACAAGCGGTACTGGTTTTTTCAGTGAAGATTGTGAGGACTGGGAATAGGTGTTACTGACTGGTGTTATATAAGGGAGTCACCTTCCCATCGGGTTGCCGGTGATCAATTGTTCTGGTCTGAATCCTTCATTCCTGTTTCCCTTGTAGCCTGCTGTGTCGTGTCTGCATCTCCTGCTAACAGATAAGACATTTTTTCTTTTTGTTTTTGTGCTATATTTTTGCATTTTGTCCTGCACTTCTTTGGGGGCCTTCTGGGTCCCCTCCGGGGGCTTTTGCCCTCTCAGTTTAGTTCAGCACTGATGTTTGTACTTTTGCTTTTTCCAGTTTTTTCAGTGGCTGCTGTTTTGATTTGTTACACCAGAGAAACTAATTTAGGTGGTAGAGGTCGTGTGTCTCAGGTGTTTTTGAAACTAGTAGAGTTGGTGCTTTTCAGGGTTTTCTGGGATTGCAGTAAAGTACCCTTCCTATCCTTTTCTATTTATTAGTTTGGGCCCCAGCGTTTGCTCATACTATTTTCTTTCTGTGTCAGTATTTCTTCTTGTCTAACCGCCATTCTGTTTGGGGGCTTTCTATTATCTTTGGGGTTCTGCTCCGGGGCAGATAGCTTTCCTATTTCTATCTTTAGGTGTAGTTAGTTTCTCAGGCTGTGACGAGGCGTCTAGGACCAACGTAGGAACGCTCCCGGCTGCCTCTAGTTGCGGTGGTTAGTCAGGGTACTGCAATCTCATAGATTCCAACTGCTCTGGTGTATTGCCTTTTTTACCTGCACTACTCAGCTACGAAACATACAGTATACCGGCCTAAAATTGAAAATATTATGGTACTCACAGAAGGGAAAAAATATTGTGAAAGAAAAAGGTTGTCAGAGTTGTCAGAGATATTTTTCTGTTTGTTGCATTTTTTTTTCCTCTGTATTCTGGGTGCTGGGAGGATCTTTTCTCTCAATGGAGTTTGCTCGGTTGTTGGCCGTGTGGATCAGCTTGCCACTGAGGTTCAGAGTATTGCTGCATATCTTGCTAGGTTGCCTGTTTGGAACCTAGGATCCCATGCCAGATTTGTTTTTGGGGGATCGAGCTATGTTTCAGAATTTCAAAAATAATTGTAAATTTTTTTTGCCTTAAATCTAAGTCCTCAGGGAACGCAGCGCAGCAGGTTCAAATTATCATCTCTCTCCTGCGCGGCGATCTCAGGATTGGGCTTTTTCCCTGACACCTGGGGATCCTGTTTTGAGTGATGTTGATGCATTTTTTCAGGCTTTGGGGTTATTGTACGATGAGCCTAATGTCACTGATCAGCTGAAAAAGCCTTGTTGGCATTAAATCAGGGGCCTTATGAGCGGAGTTATTACTGTCAGAGATTCCGTAGGTGGGCAGTCCTGACCAAATGGAATGGCGACGCTTTGGCAGCCCTTTTCCGGAAGGGTCTGTCAGATAATGTAAAGGGATGTTATGGTGGATTCCCTGTCCCCCTTGGTCTCAATGATTCTGTGTCATTAGCGATTCAATTGACAGACGTTGCGTGAGCGGAGAATATGCGTGGAATGGTGTTGCCTTGTGAACAGCTTCTGAACCCATGCAGTGTGATAGAGTGGTGTCTGGGGCACAGCGTCATGAGTTTCGAAAGCGCAATGGGTTATGTTTCTAACTGTGGTGATTGCCTCTCATGCTATTTCAGTCTGCCCTAGCGGGGAAGACGTTTTGCACGCTCAGTTGTCTTGGGTAGTGTTCAGACTAAGTTTTTTTACTGTCACTCTGATATGCTCTCTGTCCTCATTTTTCTGCTCAGGCTTTCGTTGATTCTGGAGCAGCTATTAACTGATGGATTATGATTTTGCTAAACGTTGTGGGTTTCCCTTGATACCCCTACAGAAGTCTATTCCCCTACTGGGGATCGATTCTACCTTTGGCTGAGAATAAACCCCCGTTTTCTACTCGGTTAATGAGGGTTGAACCTGATCACCAGGAGTGCTGCAAATTTTTTGGTTTGTTAATCTGCAGACATTATCGTGTTGGTTTCCCTTGGTTCGTCTCATAATTCCGGTTTTGGATTGGAAATCTGGTCTGTAAACAGTTGGGGTGCCAATGTGTTATCCCAAAAACCCTTGTTTTTTTGCCTCCCCCCAGGCTCAGGATGTTCTGACTTTTGATTGATTTTTTGGGGTTTAAGCGAAAGTAAATCTGATCCTTGCCCTCCCCATAGGAGCTATGGATGCGTATTGAATTTGTGGCCCCGGGTGTAAATTCCCAAAGGTCGCCTTTTTAATTGTCTGAAACCTGAACATGACGCTATGCGGTTTTTTAAGGAATCTTGGAGAAGGGTCATATCAGCCTTCCTCTTACCCTTAGGTGCCCGGTTTTTTTTTGTGGCAAAAAAGATGGTTCTTAAGGCCGGTATTGATTATGTCCTTTGAACAAATTACGTGAAATATAATAACCCGTTCCTTGATTTCTGACCGTTTTCCAGGGTGAAAAACGCTACTTGGTTTACCGCTTGACCTAGGGGGGCATAAACCTTTTGCTTAAGCGGGGATGAAGGAAGATGGATTTAACACCCTGAAGGGCTTTGGTACCTTGTGATGCCTTTGGGCTCACTAATGCTCCTTCGGTCTTCCAGTCCTTCATGAATGACATTTCAGGGATTTCGTGGACAAATTTTGATTGTTTTTTGGAGATTTCTTGATTTTTTCTAATGATGGGATCTCATGTGAAAACAGTTCAAAATGTGTTCCAGATTTTGAGGAGTGTTGTTGTGAAGGATCAAAATGTTTTTTGGGCGAAAGGGATTATTTTGGGATTCATTTTGTCCCCAATCTGTTATTGAAATGGACCCGGTCAAGGTTCAGGCCATTGTGATTGGGTAAACCTACTTATTAAGGCTCTTCAGGATTTTTGGGGTTTGCCATTTTTATGTAAATTTATGGTAATTTCTCGGTTTTTTGTTAAACCATTAATGATTTGACCGAAGGGTTTTGTGTGGTGAATTGGCCTTGAGGCGTCTCTGCGTTTCAGGAACTTAAGCAGAGATTCACTTTGCTCCTGTTCTCGGAGCCTGATGTTTCTCTGCCATTTTCAGGTGGGGTTGATGCCTTGAAATTGGGGGGGCCGTTTTTTTCCCAAAAAGATCAGGACCTTAAAAGTAAACCCTTGTGCCTTTTTTCTCTCGAAAATTTTTCCTACTGAACGTAATTATGAGTGGGTTTCGGGGGTTTGGCCATGAAGTGGGCTTTTAAGAGTGGAGACATTGGCTGGGGGGGAGCCAAACTCAGGTGGTGGTCCTTACGGACCTTAAGAAATTGGTCTATCTGGAATCTGCCAAGCGACTCAATCCTGACAGGCAGGTGGGCCTGTTTTTCACAGTTTTAATTTTGTGGTTTCCTTTCTTCTGGCCTAAGAATGTTAAGGCGGATGCCCTCTCGAGGGTTTCCTTGCGGAGTCTCCTGAGTTATTGATCCTTTGTTATTTTGAAAGGGGTGTAGTTCTTTCCGCCATCTCGCCCCAATTTGAGACTTGCCTGGAGGGGTGTCGGAGATAGGCCGAGTGCTGCTGTTGGAAAATTGTTTGTCCCGGACCAGTGGAAAAGAGTGTGATGTCTGAGATTCATTGTTCCGCATTGGCTGGGATCCGGTTTTTTTTTGGTACAGGACTTGGTTGTCGGTCCTTTGGTGGCCTCCTTGTCTCGTGGATGTCAGGGTTTGTGCAGTCCTGGGGATTGCTCTCGCTCCAAGCCTTGCTCTCGCTTTGTGGTTTTTTAGCCATTGCCTGGCCCAAGAGCCTGGACCCATATCTCTATGGTTCATTTTCGACCTTCCTGTTTCTAGGAATAACCACCATTGGGTAATTTGTGTAGGTTTTCCAAATGAACATCTTGTGCCCATTACCTAATTCCTTCCTCTTGAATTGGTGCCGTTGTTCCTTAGACGTGGTTCGTTTAACCGGCATTCCGGAGAACATTGTGTCTACAGAGAAGTCCGTTTGTTTCCGATTTTGGAGGGATTTTTGTTTAAATGGGTGTTCCATTGCTTTTCCTCGGATTTATCTCAGCCAGGTCAAACTGAGGAACAAACCAGAATTGGAGATTATCTTAGATGCTTTGTGTCTGCTGATCAGGATGATGGGTCTCTTTTTTACCTTTGGTGAGTTTGCTCTTTTAATAGGGCTACTTGCCACTTTGATGTTCTCCGTTTTTCTGTAATTTGGTTTACCCTCGATTTTCTTCAGGGAAGACGGAGGCTTCTGTCTGTCAGGGTTGACTCTGTTGTGGAGGTATGCAAAGATTTTGGTCCAGGTTGGGAGAGGTTTTGTCCCTCTCTTGGAGAAGGCCCAGCGGTTTGTAACCGGCTAGGATGTGGTCCTCGGTTTAAGGGGGGCTTGGTTGGTTTTTCCTCAAAGAATTTCCTATGGAGTGCATCTCCTAAATTTAAGCCTGGTTCATTGGACCTTATAAATCTTTGAGATTCTTATCCTGTTTTTTTTGTTTGCTTCTTCCAGGGACATTTAAGATCCATAACGTGTTCCAAAGTCC
>JARQOD010000006.1:443402136-443447400 GCA_033576555.1 Oophaga sylvatica
AAATTTTCTGTGGTAATGATCTATAGATAGATCACTTGTGTGAAATTCTCTAAGAATAGATCATTGGTTTAATGTCTTATAAAATTGATCACTCTGTGTGAAATGATTATAGAAAGATCACTCTGTGTGTAATTTCTCTATAGAATAGATCCCTGTGTAAAATGCTTTTAAATAATCACTCTGTGTGAATGCTTTTTGAATAGATCACTTGTTAATGACTCTATAGAAGATCACTTGTGTGAAATGTCTCTATAGAATAGATCACTCTGTGTAAAAGTCTCTATAGAATAGATCATCTGGTGTAATGTTCTATAGAAAATACTCTGGTAATTCTCTATAGAATGTCACCTGTGAAAATGACTCTTTAGAATAATCACTCTGTGTGTATTGACTCTTAGAATAGATCACTCTGGTGTAATGAGCATAGATAATCCCTTTTAATGCTATAAAATAGATCACTTGTGGTAATGCTCTTAAAAATAGATCATCTGTGTGAATGACTCTATAGAATAATTATCTGTGTGTAATGACTCTTAAAATAGATCACTTGTGGAATGTCTCTATAAATAGTTTACTCTGTTTAAATGCTTTAAAATAGATCATCTGTGTGAAAATGTCTCTATAAAAGTCATCTGTTGTAATGACTCTATAGAATAGACACTTGGGGTTAAATGACCTATAGAATAATCACTCTGTGTGTAATGTCTTATAGAATAGATTCCTGTGTGTAATGTCTCTATAGAAAGATCACTCTGTTGAATGTTCTTTAGAATAATCACCCCTGTGTGAATGACTTATAGAATAGATCCTCTGGTGAAATACTCTTAGAATAGATCACTCTGTGTGTTGTCTATAATAGATCATCTTTGTATGACTCTATAAATAGATCACTCTGTTGTAATGACTCTAAGAATAGATCCTTGTGTGTAATGTCTCATAGTTAGTTTTCTATGTGTGTAATGTCTCTATAGAATAGTCACTCGTGTGAATGTCTCTATAGAAAGATCATTTGTGTGTAATGCTCTATAAAATAGTCACCTGTTGTAAAATGATCTAAAATTAGATATCTTTGTAATGACTCATGAATAGATCACTCTGTGTGTAATGACTCTTAGAATAGATCACTCTGTGTGTAATGACTCTATAGAATAGATCACTCTGTGTGTAATGTCTCTATAAAATAGATCACTCTGTGTGTAATGACTCATAGAATAGATCACTCTGTGTGTAATGTCTCTATAGAATAGATCACTCTGTGGTGTAATGTCTCTATAGAATAGATCACTCTGTGTGAATGTCTTATAGAATAGATCACTTGTGTGTAATGTCTCTATAGAATAGATCACTCTGTGTTTAACGACTCTATAGATAGATTCACTCGGTTTTGTAATGACTCTATAGAATAGATCACTCTGTGTGTAATGACTCTATAGAATAGATCACTCTGTTGTAATGACCTATAGAATAGATCACTCTGTGTGTAATGACTCTATAAAATTTAGATCACTCTGTGTGTAATGCTCTATAAATGATCACTCTGTGTGTAATGTCTCTATAGAATAGATAAACTGTGTGTAATGACTCTATAGAATAGATCACTCTGTGTGTAATGACTCTTTAGAATAGATCACTCTGTGTG
The DNA here is from genome assembly GCA_033576555.1 of Oophaga sylvatica. Taxonomy (NCBI): domain Eukaryota; kingdom Metazoa; phylum Chordata; class Amphibia; order Anura; family Dendrobatidae; genus Oophaga; species Oophaga sylvatica. The sequence continues at coordinate 443,403,776 of JARQOD010000006.1, forward strand.
TAATGACTCTATAGAATAGATCACTCTGTGTTAATGTCCTTTTAGAATAGATCACTGTGTGAAATTTACTCTATAGAATAGATTACTCTGTGTGTAATGACTCTATAGAATAGATCACTCTGTGTGTAATGACTCTATAGAATAGATCACTCTGTGTGTAATGACTCTATAGAATAGATCACTCTGTGTGTAATGACTCTATAGAATAGATCACTCTGTGTGTAATGTCTCTATAGAATAGATCACTGTGTGTAATGACTATAGAATAGATTCACTCTGTGTGTAATGACTCTATAGAATAGATCACTCTGTGTGTAATGACTATAGAATAGATCACTCTGTGTGTAATGTCTCTATAGAATAGATCACTCTGTGTGTAATGACTCTATAGAATAGATCACTCTGTGTGTAATGTCTCTATAGAATAGATCACTCTGTGTGTAATGTCTCTAGAATAGATCACTCTGTGTGTAATGTCTCTATAGAATAGATCACTCTGTGTGTAATGACTCTATAGAATAGATCACTCTGTGTGTAATGACTATAGAATAGATCACTCTGTGTGTAATGACTATAGAATAGATCACTCTGTGTGTAATGACTCTATAGAATAGATCACTCTGTGTGTAATGACTCTATAGAATAGATCACTCTGTGTGTAATGTCTCTAGATAGATCACTCTGTGTGTAATGTCTCTAGAATAGATCACTCTGTGTGTAATGTCTCTATAGAATAGATCACTCTGTGTGTAATGACTCTATAGAATAGATCACTCTGTGTGTAATGACTCTATAGAATAGATCACTCTGTGTGTAATGTCTCTATAGAATAGATCACTCTGTGTGTAATGTCTCTATAGATAGATCACTCTGTGTGTAATGTCTCTATAGAATAGATCACTCTGTGTGTAATGACTCTATAGAATAGATCACTCTGTGTGTAATGTCTCTATAGAATAGATCACTCTGTGTGTAATGACTCTATAGAATAGATCACTCTGTGTGTAATGTCTCTATAGAATAGATCACTCTGTGTGTAATGACTCTATAGAATAGATCACTGTGTGTAATGACTCTATAGAATAGATCACTCTGTGTGTAATGACTATAGAATAGATCACTCTGTGTGTAATGACTCTATAGAATAGATCACTCTGTGTGTAATGACTCTATAGAATAGATCACTCTGTGTGTAATGACTCTATAGAATAGATTCACTGTGTGTAATGACTCTATAGAATAGATCACTCTGTGTGTAATGACTCTATAGAATAGATCACTGTGTGTAATGACTCTATAGAATAGATGAGATTCACTTTTTGTATTGAAAAACTGAAATATGTAAATTATCTTTTTGATGATATTCTAATTTTGTGAGAAGCACCTGCACTTTTTATAGTGCCCACAGCTGTTACGTGCTGTTATTGCACCCTCTGCTGTTATTTACTTGTTATGGCCCCCCTGCTGTTATAAACGTGCTGTTCCTCTCAGAATGTCCAGCACTGATGGTCACACACTCTCAGTAGCTAACTCCTATTTTTCAGACCCTGAGTCGCTTTTGCTACTGCTGCCGGTGGATGTTTTCTCTACATTCAAGAAAAATAGTCAAATTATACTGATCAGGGTTTGATTACAGTGGCTTCAGTTTTTCTCGGCGATCGAGAGAAAGAAAAAGTCTTTCCACCTTCTCCTATATGTCAATCTGTGAAAATTGGATCATACTTGAATGTCATCCAAGTGCAGTCCAATTTTTTTTCATGGACCCATACACTTGCATTGTCGATTGTGATTCAACACTCGGATCAAAATTGTATACGTCTCTGATTATTTTCCTCGGACCACTTGATCCGAGGAAAAAATTGGACAATTGCACAGTTGATGAGTGAATATATTCAATTCTACTCAAATTTTCTAAAAATTCACATTGGTAAAAATGCAGATTTTTTGTAATTTGTTTCCGCAGATTCAGCAAAATGGCGCTGCTGGTTGTCAATTTTTTATCGTAAAGGGCCATGAAAAGGTTAAAAAGCTTGATACTCATCTTACCACTATTTTCCCTGGCTCCCCTGCTTCTCACCGTCACCCGTACGGTCCTTGTTGCATCTTCTGATTGTCACTGCTCGGGACGGTTCGGCACATGTACTGTCATGACCCCATGACCCTTTGCACCAGGGATTTCAGCAATCATGTTGTTCAAAAGATGAGCAGAGGGGCAGGAGAGGTGAGATGAGTATAAGGATTTTTTATTTTTTTACATTTTATGTTTATTAATAGTGATGAGCGAGTATGCTCGGGTGATCTCCGAGTATTTGCTCGGAGATTTAGTTTCTGTTGCCTCAGCTGCATGATTTGCAGCTTTTTGACAGCCTGAATACATGTGGGAATTCCCTAACAAACAGGCAATCTCCACATGTATTCAGGCTGTCAAGTAGCCACAAATCATGCAGCTGAGGCAACAGAAACTAAATCTCCGAGCACTTCCAAATACTCGGAAATCACCCTAGTATGCTCGGGAAAACCCAAACAACGAGTATACTCGCTCATCACTATTTATTAAGCTCCCAGGTCTGGAAAGACCATGAACCATAATAAGGTAAAATCAATTAGTGGAGAATAACATCTATGTGAATCAAATTTTCCATGCAAATCATGCTGGAGAAGTTATTGGAGTGCAAGAACCTGTGCAGGACTCCCCTCAGAGGAACTTAGTCTTGACCTTAGTCTTAGAATCATAGAATCATAGAATGGTAGAGTTGGAAGGGACCTCCTGGGCCTTCTGGTCCAACCCCCTGCTCAAAGCAGGATTCTCTAAATCATCCCAGACAGATGTCTATCCAGCCTCTGTTTGAAGACTTCCATTGAAGGAGAACTCACCACTTCTTGTGGCAGCCTGTTCACTCATTGATCACCCTAACTGTCAAAAAGTTTTTTCTTATTATCTAATCTGTGTCTCCTCCCATTCAGTTTCATCCCATTGCTTCTAGTCTTTCCGTGTGCAAATGAGAATAAAGATGATCCTTCTACAATGTGACAGCCCTTGAGATATTTGTAGACAGCTATTAAGTCTCCTCTCAGTCTTCTTTTTTGCAAGCTAAACATTCCCAAATCCTGCAACCGTTCCTCATAGGACATGGTTTGCAGACGGTCACCATTCTGGTGGCTCTTCTCTGAACTTGCTCCAGTTTGTTGATGTCTTTTTTAAAATGTGGTGCCCAAAACTGGACACAGTATTCTAGATGAGGTCTGACCAAAGAGGAGTAGAGGGCAATAATGACCTCACGTGATCTAGACTGTATGCTTCTGTTGATACATCCTAGAATTGCATTTGCCTTTTTTGCTGCTGCATCACACTGTTGACTCATGTTAAGTCTGTGATCAATTAGTATACCCAAGTCTTTTTCACATGTGCTGTTACTTAGCCCTATTCCTCCCATTTTGTATATGCTTTTTTCATTTTTATTACCCAGATGTAGTACTTTGCATTTTTCCCTGTTAAAATCCATTCTGTTAGTTGCTGCCCACTGCTCCAGTTTATGTATATCTTTTTGAATCCTCTCTCTCTCTTCTCTAGTATTAGCTACCCCTCCTAGCTTTGTGTCATCAGCAAATTTGATCAGTTTACCTCAATTCCTTCATCTAAATCATTGATAAAGATGTTGAACAATACAGGGCCCAAAACAGAGCCTTGTGGTACCCCACTTGAGACATTCTTCCAACTGGATGTGCAGCCACTGGATTTTTGACTTCTGCTCTATCTTCTGATGTTGCATTTGTATAATCTCCTGGCTCGAAAAATCCTGAACGTTCTCCCAAATACAACCTTTGCCTTTGTCCTTGAATTCGCCACTGCTCTGTTCCAGACATTACCACCATGCTATCCTCCGCCAACTGGTGACTATCCGGAGAACATAACTTTGCATTTTGACCAGTAAAGTTTCTGGGTTAAGAATTAGTTGACTCTTTAGATTCCACACTCCAAGTGTAGCCGGCATCAAATGAGCTTTGCTCTAAGAAAGAGAACTTTTGAAAGGGTGGTTTCATTTTATGGGGAAAAATGCAAAAAAAAAAAAAGCAACTTTGCAATTTATATATTTTTAAAAATCCGGTCTATTCTTTGAGGCAAGGAACCTGGTACTTACAAGCTCTTTGCTATAAAACTTACAAACGTTGCTCTGAAGTTGGCGGATGTTGGATCAGGCCACTTTCACCGTCCTTCCAAATGCCGCTTGCAGCTTCGAAGAGCGCACAGTTCTGGCCAGGAGCACAACATTTCAAACATGAGGAGAGCCCTGCTTCCTCCCTCCCAGGGCAGTAAGAATCCGGGAAGTTAGGGAGCGATGTGCTCCTGAAGACCGTAGTTGAGTCAACCCCTCTAAGAATTTCCAAGAATATGCTTTTGTAAATGTGAAAGAACTTATCGACACCCTGAGGGTGATCTCTCATGGTTATGGAGAATATCTGCTTCACAAAATTATTGCAGAAAATTTTGGGTGATTTTTTGAAGTAGAGCATAAATCATGTTTTCTATGACCATCTGATGTTGGGAACTTTATTATGTTTTTCTCTTTTTTTTTATAATATACACATAAAGATCAATGGACATCCAACCCGACCTTCAGTTTCCATGACCACAACATCCCAGAAGAGCTGTGGAAGTAAAAGCAGCTAGCCTAAAGCAGTAAGGAACATAGTCAACAGCAGGTCAACGCCGCAGATCGGATTTCCTCCATGGCTTTCGAGCCGGAGATAAACACTTCTCAGACCTTTCCTGCCGACGTCTTGGGTGAAGCTATTGCATCTCAGCCATTTTGCAGATAAAGCAGACTTGACTTGACTCTTTATCTTGATAAATCGAATGCAGAAGTTTTTTCCCCTTTCTCCAGAAGTTTAAAGCTGTTTATCGAACGTAGTTTCTAAAAATACCGGGTTACATCAATCCACGCTCTGCCGACAAAACTTCTCGCAAAGATGCGACCATTAAGGTAATGAGCTAGAATGAGTATGTAAGGCAAGTCAATATAATCCAAGTACGGAGAAAGTTTTAAATGTCTCAGATCAGTTTTATTGCCTGGTTAATGTTTAACATAACTATGCCCCAGTGGATTCTCCTACCACAGATGGGAAGGGGGTAGGAGGGAGCGTTGGAGGTTAACGCTCGGTGATCAATATTGTAAGGGGAAGTAAACTTCTGCTCAAAAATGAAGGAGATTTCTCAATTTCAGAGGGTTAAGCTGCATATAATGGACTGAAAAATTTTAACAAGTTTTTTTTTTAGGAAGAAATATGTAAAAAAACAAACAAATCCAGAGTAATTTTTGGGGTTCACGTGTTGCATTTATTCTGGATTTATTCCAAAAATGTACTTGCTTTTTTTTCATTATTATTATTACTACTTTTGCATTGTCCTCTTAAGAGAGGAAGAGGACTAGAACTTTAGAACCACCTACTATGGCTAGCAAACCTAAAAGTCCATATAGACCCTTTAATGAGCCTGATCATATGACTTAGGATAAGAAGCCATACCAGATATGGTTATTGCAAGGCCTATAGGTCTCCTAACACTGGCTTGCAACTCGTCACAAAGAGAACATTTTGACTTAGACAAGACAGTCACAAACCTCATTCAGCCAAATCAGATCTCCTGCTTTGCACTAATGAGGGGCAGAAATCCAGAAACACGTCTGCAAATGGATTGTCCTGTTTGGCTTCTAAGTCATGTGATAAGGCTCGTTAAAGGGGCAATATTCACTTTTTGGATTGCTACCCTCCAATATGTGAAGGTAGAATTCTAGCTTTCTTCTTCCCTGAAGAAGGTATTTGCATATTTATTTCTTAAAGGAGCATTGCATGGCCAGTAAGTCTCTTTACACTGGCTTGGCACTCTCCACAGTAAGAAATCTCCCCCCTTAGAGTAAGTACTTTACAAATGTAATACTTCTTAACAAAATAATTTGTATTTAACACAACTTGCAGTTTTTATTTTCTTTCATGTTGGTGTGTATAGAAGATATTGATTTAAAGAGGACATGTCAGCAGGGCAAAGTTGGCCAATAAGTGGTCTCTTTTAAACAAGTAAAAAAAATGATGCAAATGTAAAAAACCATGCCATGAAATGAACATGATATTTGGATGAGCAAACAGCCTTAAAAAGGAGCAGAATAACTTAACTTTTTTATGTTCGTCACCCTCACACAAATGGAATAAAATTAAAGAGGACCTTTCACCAAGTCAGAAGTGTCACGTTTTTGTTCTAATTTTTTTACTGCTGTTCCCTGAGTATTTATTTTTTATCTTTTATTCTCTCTAAATCCACTATATGGTTTTTATTTAGTGTGCCCAATATTCTAAGAACTATATATTGGATAACTATGCAGAGCAGCCTAAAAGACACCCCAGAAAATGATGGAACACCACCTCCTAGGTAAAATCCATAAAAATTAGCACTAAATAAAAAGGCCACTATCTCCAAAACTGTACGGTGGATTAGAAAAATAAAGTGAGGATTTAATACTAGAGAGAGGATTGGACTGTCCCGATTGGGTACACCTTGTCGGATGACTTTTACGTTTTTTGTTTTTTAAATCAAAATAGTATAAACTAAGCCCCCTATGTTATTTACATCTACTATTACTATTTACTTACTATAAAGGTATATGCTCATTTTGTCTTTTTTTCTTGGGTTTTGGCTTAGAAAAAAAAAAAGAATATTCAGGGAAGCAGCAGAAATAAAATAAATGCGTAAACTGGCCACTTTCGTAAAAGGTCCTTTTTTAATTTCACTCCTTGTTGGAAAAGCAGCATTTACGTCCTCTTTTTAAGGTCCGGATCACACTTGCGAGAAACTTGCACCTCAATACCCGGCACTCGGGACCGGAGTGTGCGGCAGCATGTATTTCTGTGCAGCTGAACGTTCCGGTCCGAGTGCTGGTGGTAGTGCCAGGTATTGAGGTGCGACACTCGAGCGAGTTTCTCGCAAGTGTGATCCCGGACTAAGTTATTTTGTCTTCGTACACGTTCTATGGGTGAGCAATCTGACATCCAGCATAAACCTTCTCTGTCTTCCCAAATAAGCAGACTTTTCTCAGTAGTCTAACTTATTTATTGGTCAACTGATAGATGCACAGAACCGAAATGTAAAAATGTGATGAAACTACAAGAATAGAAATAACAGGTATAAGGATTGAGCTGAGAATATCATACAACTATGACATTTACAATTAAGAGTGAAAACACACAGCAAGATGGAGCTTGTACATGTGAACACATGACCTAGTAACAATTACCGTCTGATTTATCAACAGTTCTGTATAACACAATACCACAGATCTGAGATTGTTCCAATACTAGACATACTTTATCCAAGATAATGGAGATCAAGTAAGATAATGCAGGGAACAACACACACAAGTGTCTGGAAAACTCCTGTATCAAAAGGACCTTTACCAAGCATGCTTTGGACTCTCCCACAATGCAACTAACTGCTTTACAGAAAAACAGCATGCAATACAATTAAACGTCACCAGATGGTGACATTACTACATTATACTGTATGTCATTAACTGAGTATTATATCTTGCACCACTTTTTGGAAGCAGAAGTAATTTAACCTCGCCTTTTTTTTTTTACCCTAATTTGCAGAACAATTGTAACATGTCAGAGAGGTTTTCTGACCACTTTAAATTATTTTAGAAGTTATTTAGAGTAATGTCCTAATGTCCAGTACTAAAATAATATTCTTTTTTTTTTATAGATTGCTGGCTGCTCCAGTTTTAAGGCTTTCAGAGTCCCTCATTTTTCTTTGTATATTCTGCTTTGCCCTAGACATTCATGTGACTGCTGCAGCCAATCACTGACATGTTAGTCATTGCTCCAGACAGTTATTGACTGCATTGGTCACATGTTGCCGAAGCAGGGAGTACAGAGACTTTACAATCCACCTGTTACGGACTGACCTGGTTAGAGTAGTGATATTGCAACCACTAGGGGCAGCACCGGGCAGGTAGCATAGTCTGGAATAGCCAAGGAGTCGATACACGGGAACAGCAGTGTAGTTTGAAGGAATAAGCAGGAATTGTAGTCAAGGAAGCCAGGGATCGTTATCAGGAGCAGCAGTGTCATTTGAGGTAATAGCAGATGGAAGGAAGGTTGACTAAAGGCAGATAGCTCAATAATCACAAAAGGAACTGAGAGAAAGGTCAGGTTTAAATATGGTGTGCAATCAGGATGAGCCAGTCAGGAACTCAGGGTGGTAACCAACAGGAAACTCAGCGAGGAGACATTAGCAACAACATAGGTACAAGTATTCGGTTTAGCATGGAACTGTCCAGTAAGCTGAATAGCTCAGAAGGAAGAGCTGCTGACTGGTGCACAGGAGCTGCTTGGTTCAAATCCTGACACCGCCTGGATGGACCTAAGATGGCTGCAGCCAACTATTGTCTTCAGTAGTGGCCAACATGCCAACACTATAGCCATTGATTGGCTGCAGCAGTCACATATCTATCCAGAGGGAGAAGTATATACAATGGTTGGCAAGAGACCTGATGTGAATTTAATTGGGAGCAGTGGGAAATGGGATAAGCTAGCAATAGCATCATTGCTTTTACTATTTTGCACTTGTTATGATTTGATAGCCTAGGAGGACAGTAACAAAAATAGCCACGGCAGCCAGACACCCAGAGAGGTTGGTAACTAATGGATTGCAGACCCCTAAACTAATCGCACAACTAGAAGTAGCCGTGGGACGTACCTACGATGACCTAGACGCCTTGACACAGTCGGAGAGTTAGCTAAGCCTAAATATAGAAAGGGGAAAGCTAACTGCCCCGGAGTAGCGCCCCAAAGGAATAGGTAGCCCCCACACATATATTGGCGGTGAGACAAGATGAAGTACAAACGCAGGCAGAAAATAGAGTAAGCAAATGCTGGGGCCCAAAACTATCTAGATAGGACAGGACAGGAAAGAATACTGTCTGCAATCCAGCAAAACCCTAGGAAAAATTCCAACACTTCTGATTCCAAAAATACTGAGACCACACGATCTCTCCCCCGCTAGATCAGAACTCTGGTGTGAACAGGTAGCTACTCTGCAGCCACTGAAATAACAGGGACTGAACAAATAAACCGAGATAAATGAGAAACAGAGACCAGCGCAGGCCCCGGCTGACCTCACTCAGAAAGGCAGAAAACAAAAGAAAACAAAACCACAGAAACAAGCAGAAAATAACTTATCTGAAAGTTGCAGCAGATAGCAGAAGCAAACTGACTTCCAAACTTGACCAGGAAGAAAGAACTAATCACCGGCAAGGATCATGGGAAGGTTACTCCCTTAAATCTCCCCAGTCATCACTCCCAGATTGCCAATCGTCCGCAGCTGAATCCTCAGCTGAAGGGCCTCTGTCAGTCAAGGCAGCTTCAATACTATCAGCAGCAACCAGAGGGAGCCCCAACACAGAATCCAGAGCATTCACAACAGCACTATTTTAAGCATTATTTTATTTAAAATGGACAAAACCTCTTTAAGATCAGGGTCTGCAAAAAATGCATTAAGGGGCCCATTTTCCTTTGAGGCTCTGCCCGTCCCAGCACATGATTAATGATATTCTTTATTTTTATATAGCGCTAACATATTCTGCAGCGCTTTACAGTTTGCACACATTATCAATGCTGCCCTGATGGGGCTCACAATCTAAATTTCCTATCAGAATGTATATGGAGTGTGGGAGGAAATCAGAGCACCCAGAGGAAACCCACACAGAGATAGGGAGAACATGCAAACTCCTTGCATGTGTTGTCCGTGGTGGGATTTGAACCCAGGACCCCATTGCTGCCAGGAGCCACTGAGCCACCGAGCTGCCCTACATTATTACTACTCTGTATATAAATTGCTCTTACTGTTGGCTTCTTGGCCATTTTGTAGGTCGGATATAAAGCTCGGGGTTCTCCTCTTCTTCATGGACTGTTCAGTATTGATTTATTGCAGATTGTATGTGGATCATTCATCATCAACACTGGAGCCACAGCTCAGGGTCAAAGGGAGAGATCTGGGAAACAATGACCAGAGAATACAGATCGGGGACCGGCAGAAAGGTAAATGTGCAGCTGACCAGTGCGCGGGATGATTAAGTGCCTCATGTATGAATGACGAATATACTATGGAAGTGACAAAATTTACCACAACACCTCTACGATAGTTTGTTTCCATTCTCTCTTATGATGGATTGGTGATGCCTAAAGGAAAGGTAAGAAGAATGCAGATGAGAACCGCGTCCTACCAGCCCTGAATACAAACATGTACTTCTAGAGGTTTCTATAGTCTGCCCAGTGTCCATGTCTCTGGACGAACAATGTAGGGCGCTACATAGTACGTAATACTCATTTACTTACAGGCTAGGGGACATAGATAAGGCTATGCTAGATACGAACAGATGAGCGATTTTTTTTCAATTATCTGAAAATATTTTAGAAGAGGAGCCCACCCAATAATTAAAGTATATCAATAATTTCCTAAAATTGATTTTAATTGTATATAAATATACAATGGGGAAAATAAGTATTTGATACTCTGCTTATTTTGCAAATTTTCCCACCTACAAAGAATGGAGAGGTCTGTAATTATTATCGTAGATACACTTCAACTGTGAAAGACAGAATCTAAAATTAAAAACCAGAAAATCACATTGTATGATTGTTACATCATTAATTTGCATTTTATTGCATGAAATAAGTATTTGATTACTAACCAACCAGCAAGAATTCTGTCTCTCATAGAACTGATAGTTTTCCTGTAGGAAGCCTCCTACTCTGCACTTGTTATCTGTATTAATTGCTCCTGTATGAACTTGTTACCTGTATAAACACACCTGTCCACACACTCAATCACACGCCAACCTCTCCACCATGGCCAAGACCAAAGAGCTGTCTAAGGACACCAGGGACAAAACTATAGCCCTGCACAAGGCTGGGATGGGCTACAGGACAATAGGCAAGCAGCTTGGTGAGGGGCAACAACTGTTGGCACAATTATTAGAAAATGGAAGAAATACAAAATGGCTGTCAATGATCCTCGGTCTGGGGCTCCATGCAAGATCTCACCTTGTGGGGTAAGGATGATTCTGAGAAGGGTCAAGAAACAGCCCAGAACTACATGAGAGGACCTGGTCAATGACCTGAACAGAGCTGATACCACAGTCTCAAACATTACCATTAATAACACTCTACGCCATCATGGATTCAAATCCTGCAGGGTACACAAGGTCCTCCTGCTCACACCAGCACATGTCCAGGCCCATTTGAAGTTCACCAGTGACCATCTTGATGATCCAGAGGAGGCATGAGAGAAGGTCATGTGGTCAGATGAGGCCAAAATAGAACGAAGAAAAAGGATTAGTACAACCCAAGAATACTGTCCCAACCATGACGCATGGTGGGGGAAACATCATACTTTGTGGATGCTTTTCTGCAAAGGGGACAAAACGACTTTAACATAATGAAGGGAGGATGGATGGGTTCATGTATCGCAAGATTTTGGCCAATAACCTCCTTCCCTCAGTAAGAGCATTGAAGATGGATTGTGGCCGGGTCTTCCAGCATGACAATGACCTGAAACACACAGCCAGGGCAACTAAGGAGTGGCTCCGTAAGAAGCATTTCAAGGTCCTGGCGTGGCCTTGCTAGTCTCCAGACCTGAACCCAATAGATAATCTTTGGAGGAGCTGAAACTTAATGTTGCCCAGTGACAGCCCTGAAACCTGAAACATCTGGAGAAGATCTATATGTAGGAAGGGGCCAAAATCCCTGCTGCAGTGTGTGCAAACTTGGTCAAGAACTACCCGAAACGTCTGACCTCTGTAATCGCAAACAAAGGCTTCTGTATCAAATAATAATTTCTATTTTTCTATTGTATTAAATACTTATTTCATGCAACAAAATACAAATTTATTATGCAAAAATCATACAATGTGATTTTCCGGATTTTATTTTTAGATTCTGTCTCTCAGGTGACAATAAAAATTACAGACCTCTCCATTCTTTGTAGGTGGGAAAACTTGCAAAATCAACAGCGTATCAAATACTTATTTCCTCCTCTTTATACATAAATTTACAGTATATATAACACAGTGGGGGAAATTAGTATTGACCACGTAAATCTATTTCTAACGGAGCTATTGACATAAAATTCTCACCGGATGTCGATAACAACCCATCCAATCCACACGGGCAAAAAGTCGCCAAAGTTTGGAGGGATTGATTGATTTTTTTCATTGGTAGCATTTTGACGCAAGTTCAACTTTTTGTCACTTTTAATGACACTCTTTAGAAAGAGGATGAACAAATAGCAGCAATTCTGTGATTTGATTTTCTATGTGAAGTTGCTGCTGCCGATGTTACAATGCCAATTAAGTAAATTTTTTATTATTTTGGATATGATAGCAAGTCAAAAATTTTCTTTTTCTCTTTATAAACAGATATTTAAACAATTAGTTTAGAATTTATCTCCCCCCTTCAACAGTTTACTGGTGTAAAAAAAAAAGTTGCAAATCGTGGCGCATTCCTTATTTGCAATATTTCATTTTCCTTATTCTAACGCTTCTAGAACTTTTCTACCTACAAAAAGAGTTCAAAGCTTAGCGGAAAGTGTCATCGACAAATACAAAAAAAAAAAAAAAAGTGTGCCAGAATCGTGCATAGATCCAGAGATCATAGTGCAAACGACGTCAGCCGCTAACACTTTCTAACCGCTTAGATGCTGCAGTCGCTATTGACCACAGTGTCTAAGGGGTTAAATAACATCAGATTCATGTCCATTCAAGAGAGTGTCCGCTGTAATATATATAATGACTCCTGAACCCACAGCATCAAAGCACAGCACATGAATGGCAAATTAGGCATGTATGGAATCCGTTTTCAGCGTGTCACCAAGAGATTTAATTCCTAAGCTCCCTCTAGTGGTGACTGCATGTAAGAAGAAATTTATCATATCCTTTTATTTATTTTTCCTTAACAATTTTTTTTTATATATATGTTTATATTACTGCCACTGTAAGCAGTGAGTTTTTAATTATAGAACACTGTGAATGTTTTACTCATTTTATTAAGTAATTTTTTGTAAATAAATACATTTATTGATATAAAACAAAACAAAAAAAATCCCAAATCATGTTGTTTAAACCTGAGCTGAGACTGGTTAGGCTAAGTGCACACGTTCAGGAATGTTTGCAGAATATTCCTGAGCAAAAACGGACTTTTTTCGCGGTAAAAACGTGCGGTTTTTTGAGCGGATTTTGCGCGTTTTTGGTGCGGTTCTTGCGCGGATTTGATGCGTTTTTTTCCGCGATTTTTCCCTGAACTTTCTAGGTCAATAATATAGTGGGATAAACGCTAGAATTCCGCAAAATTAATGAACATGTTACTAGATTTTCCGCGATGGGTTTTTTTCGCGGAAAAAAAACGCACCATGTGCACAAAAATTGCGGAATTCATTCTAAATGATAGGATGCTTAATTCATGCGTTTTTGACGCGTTTTTTTCCCGTGAAAAAACGCGAAAAAAACGCAAATAATCCTGAATGTGTGCACTTAGCTCTTATAGCCGGCATTGCTGTAGGTGCAATTATGGAGCAGGGGGCTTAGTTTCCTTTACGTGGAGGATAAGTGATACAATACTGTGCCGTTATTATTACCCAGCAATCCGTGTATTTAGCCTTAATGAAATCGTGTTATCTATGCATAATGTTTCTTACAACAGTTATATTCCAATTACGTAATGGAAGGGACTCGATATTGTCACAAAACTGCAGCTTTGGCTGCTAATGACAATGTAAATGGGGCCGCAACGTCCGGCGTTCGCGGTTACACATATATTCATTGTCGTTACTCTGATTTATGGCTGCAGATACAATTATAGTGCCAGAAATAAATCACCACAATGAAGTCCTTAACATGAATATATCTAAATTTCAGGTGTCTAAATTAGATGTCAGGGAAAGTCAGGACTGAAGCACAATGGAGGATGTCCTGTGCCTACAGGGAAACAGCATAAACTGGGCAGCAAAATGTCAGAGGCGGATTACTGCTGAAAATATACAAATAATATATACAGCATGCAAGTTATACCCTAAAATGATGGTAAACAATACAAGTCTATGGCAGGAAAAGGCAAGAAGATATAGACCTGTACAAGGAAAAAGTATATCAAATATATCAACCATATAAAGCATTAGAGAAAAAGGATCTTCAGGGTGCAACCCAGCTTTATGCAATAATCCCTATCAAAGGGCAAAACGGGGTAAAACAAAATGCAAAAAACACATTATAATAAGCACATTACCTAACCACTCTCATTTATCCTATAGAAAGGATGGGCAACACTCCACATAGTATACAACCATATTGATCATATAGCCACTCAACTATAGACCACGAAGTGTTTCTCAAAGAAATTGGTAAAAAATATCAATTTTATTAGAAAAGCTAAAATACAACACAATATAGACAAATAGTAAAAGTTGGTGGCGCAAACCAAAAAAACATAAATATAAGGAGGTCAGCTAAGATAGGTCACATAAATACCCAGGGAAAATCAGGTAGACAAATTACTGCAATTATTCACTCAATTCTGCATAAAACTGATCACTAAATCAATTTGACTCCTGTGAACATTCTGTGACGCCGGCATCGAGCACAAACACGTATGGTTCAATGAGCAGCTCTGTTCCATTGCTCTAATAAAAATGCACCTACATTGAAGACAATGGTTTGACTTGCATATATCAAAGTGCGCATGCGTAAAAAAGAGGAGCGTTCGTGCTAGGCATCACAGAGAGACACAGATTTACTGAAAAACACAGTTTTGCCATCAATAGAAATCACAATAATATCTTTTGCCATCTCTGCGTCCATGATATTGAATCAAAATTCCGACAATGAACTTCCCTGTCCTATACTTATTACCTGGGCTTGTGTCCATAGTGTAGATACAATGTCAAGTGACACGCTGAACCTCCGAACCCCGACGCGCGTTTCGTGAGTGCTTCTTCCTGGGGGCATGTCTATGGATGGTCGTCATAGGAATTATACCATCGCGCGCCAATCAGAATTAAATGGGAGGAGTTAATCCATATATGTCTGCGCATGCGTCTGTGACTAAACTTTTACTATTTGTCTATATTGTGTTGTAATTAACACACCAATGTTTAGAACATATATATATATATAATAAGCTCTTCAAATAACCGTAAATATCCCCCTCTAAAGACCGTTGTCAAATAGAGACAAGAAGAGATCCAAAGAATATTAAAATAACATATTTATTGAAAATCAATTTAAAAACAGTGTATATGATACAAGAGCAAAAAGTATCTCACCTTAAGGAGGCGCCAACACAATGATTATGAATCATCAATTAGTCAAAGAAACTATTAACATATAGTATGAACCCAATTGCTACCAAATATATTTTGTGCCATATAAGACCTTCATTATAGCATAAAGTGCATAGTGCGCTTCACAGTGAAGAGAAGAAACGAAACTGCACCCAAAATAAATAATAAATAATGGTTTACTACCTGACGATCAGAGAATGTGGCAGCTCCCCACCCCAACGCGCGTTTCACCGCTGGGGCATGTTAAAGTGAGGGGTTGACCTGTTATATATACGTGCCTGCAGTCATACTATTGGATAACCAAGATGTACGTTATGACTCATCGGCGCATGACGATTCTGCCGAGTCCCGGAAATGAAGTTCACTTCCTTAGCAGTCCCTAGATGAGCCGCAAGCATGGAAAGCAAGCGGTGCATCACGTTGGCGCTCCCGGAAGTGACGCCGCGACCGGATAGATTGCATGCGCACTGCCATATACACATCAACTTCTGAATATAGAAAAACAAGTGACGAGTAGTGAAGCCCAATGTGAGACACAATGACATGTATCCTATTAATGACAAAAAAATATATTTAATAATATAAGCGCCCAGAAAAGAGAAATTAATACCGCTATGTATATAAGTATATATATTTATTACCCATAAAGTGCATAGAGTTAATCATTTGATATATGACGATAATTTAAAGTGACAGTGCTCCGATATATAATATTAAAGTGACAGTGCTAAAACTTATTTTTTGGTAATCATTGAAGAGTAGTGAATAACAAATTTGTGCGAAAAGAAAAGAAAAAAAAAAAGAAAAAGGGGTGTAAAAAATAATAAAACCTATGTATATAAATCCTATGATAGTGAATAAAAAACACCCCTAAAACATGAAACATACTAAATATAGATATTATACCAGAAAGTGATTGCATTTTGATAAGGTAGATAATATAGAACAACCATGTAAAGTGACAATACATTAATGCAAATACTATAAAGTGACATAATAAAAATATGATATAAATATATATATACTTCCCTACTACATATATTCATAACACATAATTAATAGAATATAAATCTTTTTCTGAGGCGTAAAGCCAGAACCTATTAATTATGAAATAATCATATCCCTATATATACCAACAAAAGTCCCATACAAAAAATATGAACCAACAAAATGAGGCCCATATGACAAAGTCAATCCTTAAAGGGAAAAAGAATAATAAATACCAAAAAAAGGGAAAAAATAGGAAAAAAAAATTCAAAATAGGTTCCGTATGTATGTAGATCCACATGCACGACTCCCAACGTCATCCATATGTAGGAGAGATGGATAGGCTGCGAGAACATCTGATCAAATAAAACGAAGTCAGACGATGAATACACTAAAAGAAATAAATAACATTATCAATATATTAAAATAGACAAAATAAAAATATATAAGACCAACAAAGACACAGAACCCCCCACCCATAAAAAACACGATACCACATTATAAATATGCTGAAAACCCAAAATTTTCATTGAGACCTAGGGGACTCAAGGTTTTTAAACGATAGATCCACTTACTCTCAAGTGTTGCCAGTACTTTGCCCACATCTCTGCCACGTGGTCCCAAATCAACCTGACCGATTCCTTTGATTAAAAGTCCTAAAAGTCCTCGGGGGTTACAATTGTGAAAGTGTTTTGGTAATGTTTTAGGCAAAGAAAAATCCTGAATTTAACTTCCTTCTCAATGTCTCTGATGTGTTCTCGTACCCTTATTTTAAGTTCTCTGGTTGTGAGACCCACATAAATTTTATTGCATGGGCAAGTTGCGTGATATATCACATTTTTAGAAGAACACGTGAGATGCTTTCTGATTTCAAAAGTTCTTGATCCATCACTATTTTTAAACAGGGTAGTTTTAGTTAAATTTAGACAAGCTTTGGACATTCCACATGGAAAAAAAAGCCCATATTACCCATTAATTTTTTCCTGTAACATTTTTTGGGGTCATAGTGACTATGCACGAGATGGTCCTTCAAATTAGGAGACCTCCTAGCAACACACAAAGGGGCTACTGGCAAAATTTGTCTAAGAACAGGATCAACTCGTAAAACATGCCAATGTTTTTGTAGGATAGCCTTCAATTGATTCCATTCTGTGCAATACGATGAGATGAAACGTGTATGTTGTCCCTCTTCTGGTTTACTGGTTTTGTATTGGTTCCATACAACAGCTCATTTCTTGTGGCCTGGTGCGCTCTTTTAAGACCATATTTAATTACTCTATTGCTATATCCATGCTGTTGAAAACGACGTGCGAGATCTTTAGATTGTGCCTGAAAAGTTGCTTCATCTGAACAAATTCTCTTAATTCGTAGAAATTGTCCTATAGGAATGCCCTTAATCATAGAACTTGGATGGGACGAATCAGCTCTCAAAAAAAAATTAGTTGCTGTAGGCTTACGATACACATCAGTATGCAGAATGCCACTAGAGAGGCTGGGATCTTAATGTCCAAAAAATCAATTGTTCTACCATACTTATAGGTTACCTTAATATTTTGATCATTCGCATTAAGTCTACACATAAGTGTCTCCAAGTCCTGTAAAGTACCCTCCATATAAAAAACAAATCGTCAATATAATGCATCCAGTTATGCACTTTTTCCATTTCTGGAATAGTATCACCCTGAAAGATGTTCCATTCCCAGGCCCCCATGAACAAATTTGCATACGAGGTGGCACAAGACGCCCCCAACGCAGTACCTTGTAACTGCAAAAAAATCTGTGAATTGAATATAAAAACATTATGTTGTAACAAAAAATCTAATAAAATGACAATCAGATCGCTCAAGAATTGTTCAATATTATTGGATTTAAGGTACCACGTTACTGCTCGTATCCCGTCACTATGGCATCCTCTGCATCTCTTAGGTATTTGCCTTCCATTTGTTTGTCTATGACCGCCAGAGGTATTTTTCCTATTACAGTATACTGCAGCATTTGTGTGGTTATAATGCTTTGGTCATGACATGTTAGCTATATAACTATAATAGAATATGCTTGATGCAGGGGAATGTGGTCCATGTAAGCCATTAAGTTTGCTATGGGGACAGTGAGTGTGCATATGCTCCCCCTCCTGTATCTCTGTACCTGTTACTATTTGTTTTCACTGTATATTAATTAAAGTATATTTATATTGGATGATATGACTGTAGTTTGTTGATTGGCACTTTTGTGCAGTTGGTCCCTGTAAGGTCCAAAGTATACATGTATGGGTGATACTTGCTATTATTGTTCATCGGGTAGTTTATTTATTGTGTTCCTATACATGTATTATACTTGTCACTCTTTTTGTCTGGTCTAAATATAGTTGAGTGGCTCAATGTTTGTAAAAACACATTATAGTAGTTATATTCTTGTTCATAGGAGGCAGTATTATAGTAGTTATATTCTTATACATAGGGGCAGTATTATAGTAGTTATATTCTTGTACATAGGGGGCAGTATTATAGTAGTTATATTCTTGTTCATAGGGGCAGTAGTATAGTAGTTATATCTGTACATAGGGGGCAGTTATTATAGTGCTTATTTGTACATAGGGCAGTATTATAGTAGTTATATTCTTGTACATAGGGGCAGTATTATAGTAGTTATATTCTTGTACATAGGGGCAGTATTATAGTAGTTATATTCTTGTACATAGGGGGCAGTATTATAGTAGCTATATTCTTGTTCATAGTGGCAGTAGTATAGTAGTTATATTCTTGTACATAGAGGCAGTATTATAGTAGTTATAATCTTGTACATAGGAGCAGTATTATAGTAGTTATATTCTTGTACATAGGGGCAGTATTATAGTAGTTATATTCTTGTACATAGGAGCAGTATTATAGTAGTTATATTCTTGTACATAGGGTCAGTATTATAGTAGGTATATTCTTGTACATAGGGGCAGTATTATAGTAGTTATATTCTTTTACATAGGGTTCAGTATTATAGTAGTTATATTCTTGTACATAGGGGGCAGTATTATAGTAGTTATATTCCTGTACATGGAGCAGTATTATAGTAGTTATATTCTTGTATATAGGGGCAGTATTATAGTAGTTGTATTCTTGTACATAGAGGCAGTATTATAGTAGTTATATTCCTGTACATGGAGCAGTATTATAGTAGTTATATTCTTGTATATAGGGGCAATATTATAGTTGTTATATTCTTGTACATAGGGGCAGTATTATAGTAGTTATATTCTTGTACATAGGGGGCAGTATTATAGTAGTTATATTCTTGTTCATAGGGTTCAGTATTATAGTAGTTATATTCTTG
This sequence comes from Oophaga sylvatica, assembly GCA_033576555.1. Classification (NCBI taxonomy): domain Eukaryota; kingdom Metazoa; phylum Chordata; class Amphibia; order Anura; family Dendrobatidae; genus Oophaga; species Oophaga sylvatica. The sequence goes on from JARQOD010000006.1 coordinate 443,423,466, forward strand.
TACATAGGGGGCAGTATTATAGTAGGTATATTCCTGTACATGGATCAGTATTATAGTAGTTATATTCTTGTACACAGAAGGCAGTATTATAGTAGATATATTCTTGTACCTAGAAAACAGTATTTTTTTTCTGTTTTGTCCATATTAAGTTTTAGAAATCTAGCGGAGAATAAGCATGAAATAGCGGACAGACATTGAGGGATTCTGGTTAGTAGGGAGGTGAAATCTGGTCCAGAGATGTAGATCTGTGTGTCGTCAGCATAGAGGTGATACTGAAAGCTGTGAGATTCTATGAGCTGTCCGAGGCCGAAGGGGTAATTGGAGAAGAGCAGGGGCCCTAGGACTGAACCTTGTGGGACTCCGACAGATAAGAGGTGAGGTGAGGAGATGGTGTGCTTGTGGGAGACGCTGAATGTCCGGTCTGTTAGGTATGACGAGATCCAAGATAGGGCCAAGTCTGTGATGCCAAGAGATGAGAGGGTCTGTAGTAATAGGGAATGGTCCACTGTGTCAAAGGCAGAGTACAGGTCCAGGAGGAGGGGGATAGAGTAGTGTTGCTTGGCATTGGCGGTTAATAGGTCATTGGTGACCTTAGGGCAGTTTCAGTGGAGTGGTGTGGCCGGAAGCCGGATTGTAAGTGGTCGAAGAGGGAGCAAGAAGAGAGGTGGGTGGTCAGTTCAAGATGGACGTGTTGTTCCAGTAGTTTTGAGGCATAGGGGAGAAGAGATATAGGGCGATAGCTAGATACAGAAGATGGGTCAAGAGAGGGCTTTTTGAGGATAGATGTGATTGAGGCATGTGTAAAGCTTGAGGGCAAAACACCAGTTGTTAGTGATAGGTTGAAGAGATAAGTTAGGGTTGGAATGAAGACTGTGGTGAAGTTTGGGATGAAGTGGGATGGGATTGTGTCAAGTGTGCAGGTGGTGAGGTGTGATCTTGAGAGTAGAGTGGAGAGTCGATCTTCTGTAATGGTGGAGAAGTTGGTTTTGGAGGAGGAGGGCTGGGCAGTTAGGAGGAAAGGCTCTGGGGGTTGCCAACCAAAACTGTCTTTGATGTTATCAATCTTCTGCTTGAAAATGAGGCAAAGTCTTCAGCTGAGATGAGTGGAGAGGGAGGAGGTGCTGGGGATGGAGGAGAAAATTGAAGGTGTTGAATAGCTGTTTAGGGTTGTGAGACAGGGAGGATATATGAGAGATGAGAAGTAGGTTTGCTTTGATGCAGCGAGTGTGGTCTTGAAAGTAGTGAGGGACTGTTTGAATGTGATGAAGTGTTCCTTGGAGTGTAATATTTTCCATCTCCGCTCAGCAACCCTGCAAGCCAGCCTCAGTTCTTTGGTCAGGCTGGTGTGCCAGGGCTGTCTGTTGATTTTGCGAGCTTTGGTATGTGTGAGAGGAGCAACCGATTCCAGAGCAGCAGCTATTGTGGTGTTATATAAAGTGGCAGCAGCGTCCACATTGTGTAGTGAACTTTTGTCTGTAAGAGAGACGAGGGATTCAGAGAGTGAGTGTAGATCGAGATGTTTAAGATTTCTGCGAGGGTGTGCAAGTTTGTGGGGTGGGGATTGTGGACCTGGAGAGCAGAGGACAGAGAAAGTAAGTAGGCTGTGGTCAGAAAGAGGTAGAGATGAGTTAGGGAGGTTAGATAGGGAGCAAAGGCGAGTGAAGATGAGGTCCAGTGTGTGGCCATCTTTGTGAGTGGCTGCAGAAGACCATTGAGTGAGGCTGAAGGAGGAAGTGAGAGATAGAAATTTAGTGGCAGCTGAGAGGGAAGTGTCAATAGGGATGTTGAAGTCACCCAAGATGATAGTTGGTATGTCAGCGGAAAGGAAATGAAGTATCCAGGTGGTGAAGTGGTCGAAGAAGGTGGTTGCTGGCCCTGGAGGGCGGTAAATGACAGCCAGTTGGAGGTTGGAGGGGGAGTAGATGCGCACAGAGTGCACCTCAAAGGAAGGGAGGGTAACAAAGGGTGGCAGTGGGATTGGGGTGAAGCAGGGGTCGACAAAGTTGTTCAGAATCTAGGAGCCAGCCAAAAATTTTAGGAGCCAAAATTTTTTTTTAACAAACTTGGTCTCCCTATCATCATCATTGCCTCCCCATTAATATCATCATCATCATTGCCTTCCCATTATCATTGCCTCCCCATCATCATCATTATCATTGCCTCCCCATTAATATCATCATCATTGCCTTCCCATTATCATTGCCTCCCCATCATCATCATTATCATTGCCTCCCCATTAATATCATCATCATCATTGCCTTCCCATTATCATTGCCTCCCCATTAATATCATCATCATTGCCTTCCCATTATCATTGCCTCCCCATCATCATCATTATCATTGCCTCCCCATTAATATCATCATCATCATTGCCTTCCCATTATCATTGCCTCCCCATCATCATCATCATCATTGCTTCCTCACCACCATCACTGCCTCCCCCCACCACCATCACACATACAGCACCGCAGGCAGCACTCTCTCACATACACACACGCAGGCACACACACGCCTCACCTGTCCGGCGTCCGCGCGCTCTCTGCCACAGCCGGCCGCTGAATGATGACGTCAGTCAGCGGCGCTGCTGTGAGCGAGGAAGCGCCGGCACAGGCGCCCCCTGGAGCTCGGAGCTGCGGCAGCGGAGGCACGGGGAGAGATAAGTATTGCGCCGGCTGCTGCCGGGGCCCTGAGCAAGCGGGGGGGGCCCAGTGGCGGTCCTGACACCACTAACGGGCGCCGGGGTGCCCGACGGCGAGTGGACTCCCCCGCCTGCTCAGGGCCCCGGCACTTACCCGGGTGTGCCGGGTGCTGACGCTGGCCCTGCAGACGGCGCAGGAGGAGCTGCTAATCAGCGGAGTAAAAATATTTTTTTTTCCTCTTTAATTCCCCGGGCGCCAGGCATGATTTTCTAGGCGCCACTGGCGACCTGGTGCCCGGGTTTGTCGAACCCTGGGGTGAAGGATCATTTATCTGACAGGAGAAAACCAACTCCTCCACCATGCTTGCTGCTGGGGCGAGGGGTGTGGAAAGATGGAATCCACCATATGAAAGTGCAGCAGGAGAGGCTGTGTCAGAGGGGGTGAGCCAGGTTTCGGTGATTGCGAGGAAGGAAAGTTTGAGAGTAATGAAAAGATCATGTATGTAGGAACGTTTGTTGCAGACAGAGCGAGCGTTCCACAGAGCTCCTGTTAGTGGGAGTGGGGAAGCTGGGGCTGGGCCAATGGGTATAAGGTTAGAGAGGTTACGGAAAGTTGTAATAGAGCGTGGATGGGAGGTAGAAATGACTGTGGGAATGTGGTGAGGAAGACTAGGATTTGGAGAGATATCACCGGCAGTGAGGGGGAGCAGAGAAAAAGTTAGCAGATGGGAGCAGGAGAGGGCTGTCTGTTTTTGGAAACAGAGGATTGTATGTTGAGGAACAGTTCTGAGAAGGAGGTGAGATGGATGCGGAGGATGGAGGGAGAGATGAATAGTTCCTTACTAGGTGTAGGGATTAGTAGGTTAGCAGAAAGTGAAGGATTATAGGGGTGAGAGTGAAAATAAACAGAAACATTGTTTACAGAGACTATATCCATTTACCTTCATTTCCCTTCTGGTTCACTTCTGGATTCATTCTGAGCATCACACTTGTATGATACACACTTATGTGACACACAGGGCACACTGACATCTTGTCAGACTTAGGGTCTGCAAGATATTTGCTAGAAAGTGCATTCAGGTGTGAAGCAGAGAGGGTTGGTCTGTGCTCATCTTGGTCTGACAATTAAGAATGAGCCAGATGTGTTATGTTTCGGTAGCTGAGGAGTGAAGGTAAAAAAGGCAATACACCACAGCAGTTGAAATCTATGAGATTGCAGTACCCTGACTAACCACCACAACTAGAGGCAGCCGTGGAGCGTTCCTACGTTGGTCCTAGACGCCTCGTCACAGCCTGAGAAACTAACTACACCTAAAGATAGAAATAGGAAAGCTATCTGCCCCGGAGCAGAACCCCAAAGATAATAGAAAGCCCCCAAACAAGTAATGGCGGTTAGACAAGAAGAAATACTGACACAGAAAGAAAATAGTATGAGCAAACGCTGGGGCCCAAACTAACTAAATAGAAAAGGATAGGAAGGGTACTTACTGCAATCCCAGAAAACCCTGAAAAGCACCAACTCTACTAATTTCAAAATCACCTGAGATCACACGACCTCTACCACCTAAATTAGTTCTCTGGTGTAACAAAATCAAAACAGCAGCCACTGAAAAAACTGGAAAAAGCAAAAGTACAAACATCAGTGGCTGAACTAAACTGAGAGGGCAGAAGCCCCCAGAGGGGACCCAGAAGGCCCCCACAGAAGTGCAGGACAAAATGCAAAAATATAGTACAAAAACAAAAAGAAGAAAATGTCTTATCTGTTAGCAGGAGATGCTGTCATGTGTGCATTGCCACGAAGATCGTCGCGGTTGCACATTCTGACTTCTCATAGCTGAGTTGCTGTTTCTTTGTGTTTGGCAGTTAGGGAGTTAATTCTGTCTGTGCTCAGTTCTGGGACTGGGTGCAGTTTCTCCCGGCTGCAATTAATTATTTGTTGATTGGTTTCCTTTAAATCTCTGGTTGTCTGTGTTGGGAGTTGCCAGTGAAATTCTTCATGCAGACCACAGATAGGATTGTATCTGTATAGACTTAAGTTAAAGAGCTCCTTAGTTGTTTTAAGCTCACCTTGCTTAGAGTTTAATATCCCAGATCATTTATGTTCCTTCTGTGTTTGAGTGTGTATGCAAGTCTGTGTTTTCTCCAGTCTGTCTAATATGTCTAATCTGTGTATTTAGCAGAGATCAGCCCATATTCCTTTGGTGGTAATCAGTATCCTTCTTAGGACTGATTACAGGGTTCAGGGACTGATAGGAGACAGGGTTAGGCTGGAGACTTGGACCTCTGAACCTTTATCAGTACCTCCAAGGTGAGGGATTAGTTAGGACCCCAGTTTAGGGTCAGGTTAGACCCCCGGTCCTCCTCTTTCCTGTGACAGTGTATCAAGTCCTCAAGATTAACCCTGAGTTCAACGGATATCGTGTCAGGTAAATCTATTCTATATTTACATGCTGATGTTGCTAATCTATATGTTGTATAGAGTGTTGTTCTTTTAAGAATAGTTTACTGACATCGTACACATATCATAAGACCGCGTGACATTTTCACTGGCCCATAAAATTATTCCCAGTTGCCATGGATCCAGTAGCCCAGCTGGCTCTGCAGTTGCAGGGATTATCCATGGAGCTGACGGACATTAAGTCCAAAGTTTTGTCTCCCTCGGAGCAAACCAGATTTGAACCTAAAGTAGCTCTCCCGGACAGGTTCACTGGTGGGCGAGACAAATTTTTTACCTTCAGGGAAGCATGTAAATTGTATTTTCGGCTTCGGCCTCGATCATCAGGGAGTGAAGAGCAGAGAGTGGGAATTGTTATCTCGCTCCTACAAGGGGACCCTCAATCCTGGGCCTTCTCCCTTCCTCCGGGATCCCCGGCTCTACAGTCAGTAGATCGATTTTTTACTGCCCTGGGTTTGGTATATGATGACCCAGATCGGGTCTCTCTTGCTGAGACAAAATTACGTAAGATACAGCAGGGAGATCGTCCGGCGGAGGAATTTGCTTCTGAGTTTCGTAGATGGGCCACAGATACTCAGTGGAATGACCCAGCTCTTAGAAGCCAGTTTTGTCATGGGCTTTCTGACAAATTAAAGGACGTTTTGGCTCAGTATGATTCTCCTCCATCACTGGAGGCTGCTATGGCCCTAGCTATCCGTACTGATAGACGGCTCCGGGAGAGGTGCGAGGTAACTCCGCCCCCTGTTGTTACTCCACCTACTACTAAAGTCCCTTATGTTGAGGTTCCCCTTGTCTGTTCGGAGGAGCCTATGCAGTTGGGAGGGACATCATTTCGTAGGAGGGGATTGGCGGTACGCCGCAGGACTAGAAGGTGTTTCTTCTGCGGGAAAGAGGGACATTTTGTTGGGGGATGTCCATCCCGTGCCTTGTTGAGCAAAAAGTCGCCGGAAAACTGTTAATCCCAGGTTGTGTGGTGGACGACAACCTGGGAGTATGTATTTCGTCCGCTAGTTCTTCTCAGTTCCTTGTACCAGTGGAGGTGGTGGTTGGTACGAGAGTGGAGAGATTTCTGTTCTTCTTGATAGTGGGTCCGGGGCTAATCTGGTTGACGCTCAGTTTGCTCAGGCTCAAGGTATGCATCTGAGTGTATTGGTCAAACCGATCCCTATATTCTCCATTGACGCCAGGCCTCTCGGCCAAGGTAGCTTTGTTCATGAGGTTCATAACATTGACCTTCGGGTAGGGGCAATACATAGGGAACTATTATCTTGTTATGTGTTGGAGGGTCTACCTACTCCTATTGTGTTGGGACTTCCTTGGTTGGTTAAACATAACCCTGTGATTAATTGGCAGTCCAGAGATATAAGCCAATGGGGGGAGTTTTGCAAAAGTAACTGCATGAACACAGTCATCAGTGCGGTCGTGCCTAGTACTTTGCCTCCTTTTTTGGAGGACTTTGGGGATGTGTTCTCTGAGGAGGGGTGTCAGGAGTTGCCTCCTCATCGCGTGTATGACTGCTCTATTAATTTACTTCCTGATGCTAAGTTACCTAAAGCTAGGTTATATAACCTTTCTGGTCCTGAGAGGCAGGCTATGAAAGATTATATTTCGGAGAAGTCTGGCCAAAGGGCATATTAGACCTTCATCTTCCCCAGTGGCCGCGGGGTTCTTCTTTGTGAAGAAAAAAGATGGAGGCCTACGCCCTTGCTTGGATTTCCGCGAACTTAATCGGATTACTGTTCGAGATCCGTATCCACTCCCTCTGATTCCTGATCTCTTCAATCAAATTGTTGGCGCCAAATGGTTCTCTAAATTGGATCTCAGGGGGGCGTATAATCTGATTAGGATAAAAGAGGGGGATGAGTGGAAAACGGCGTTTAACACGCCGGAGGGACATTATGAGAACCTTGTCATGCCTTTTGGTCTGACTACTGCACCAGCAGTGTTCCAACATTTTGTTAATGACATTTTTCGTCATCTGGTGGGGCTGTTTGTGGTCGTATATTTGGATGACATTTTAATTTACTCACCAGATCTTGGGTCTCACCAGGAGCATGTGAGACAGGTGTTGCAGATCTTGCGAGACAATAAACTATACGCCAAACTGGAAAAGTGTGTATTCGCCGTACAGGAACTTCAGTTTTTGGGTTTCTTGGTGTCAGCCTCCGGTTTCCGTATGGACCCTGAAAAGGTGAGAGCAGTGCTTGAATGGGATCAGCCAGAGGATCTTAAGGCTCTGCAGCGTTTTCTGGGGTTTGCTAACTACTACCGGAAATTTATTTGTAATTTCTCATCTGTTGTCAAACCTCTCACTGACATGACAAGAAAAGGGACGGATTTTTCTAAATGGTCGGACAAAGCTTGCCAAGCTTTTTCCTCTTTGAAAAAATGTTTTGCTTCGGCACCCGTTCTCATCCAACCAGATGCATCACAGCCGTTCGTTGTGGAGGTGGACGCGTCTGACGTAGGGGTGGGTGCAATATTGTCCCAGGGTCCGTCCCCTGGTAAATGGCATCCGTGCGCTTTCTTTTCTAAAAAATTGTCGTCCGCCGAAAGGAATTATGATATCGGCAATAGGGAACTTTTGGCCATTAAGTTGGCTTTTGAAGAATGGCGTCACTTTTTGGAGGGGGCAGTCCACCCGGTCACCGTCATTACTGATCACAAGAACCTGCTGTATTTGGAATCTGCTAAGCGTCTGAATTCCAGACAAGCTCGATGGTCGTTGTTTTTTACCAGGTTTAATTTTGTTGTCACTTATCGCCCTGGATCTAAGAATGTTAAGGCGGATGCCTTGTCTCGCAGTTTCCCAGGGGCCGGGAAAATGGATGACCCGATTCCTATCCTTCAGGAGGGGGTGGTAGTGTCGGCTGTATGTTCTGAGCTTGAGGAGGAGGTGTTAGAGGCTCAGGGGGACGCCCCTGCAGGACCTCCAGGGAGACTGTTTGTCCCAAATCAGTTGAGACAAAAGGTTATTGAGGCACATCATAATTCTGCTTTAGCAGGACATCCAGGGAGTAAGGCTACTTTAGATCTCCTTTCTCGCCGGTTTTGGTGGCCTAACGTTAATAAAGATGTTTTAACTTTTGTCGCGTCCTGTGGGGTTTGTGCTCGCTCTAAGACCCCTCATACCCGTCCGTCTGGGACCCTCTTACCCTTGAAACTTCCGGAGCGTCCATGGACTCATTTGTCTATGGACTTCATCACGGACCTTCCTCAGTCGTCAGGGAAGACTGTCATACTGGTGGTTGTTGACAGGTTCAGTAAGATGGCACATTTCATTGCTCTTCCTGCCCTCCCTAATGCTAAAACTCTGGCGCAGGTGTTCATTGGGGAGATTGTGAGACTTCATGGGTTGCCTTCTGATGTGGTGTCAGATAGGGGGTCTCAGTTTGTGTCCAAGTTTTGGAGGGCATTTTGTTTACGTCGGGGGATGCAATTGTCATTTTCCTCGGCTTTTCATCCGCAGACCAATGGTCAGACAGAGCGTCTGAATCAAAGCCTAGAGACTTATCTTCGGTGTTTTGTCTCAGAGAACCAGGAGGACTGGTCTTCTTTCCTGCCTCTGGCAGAGTTCGCTCTTAACAACAGGCGGAGCGAGTCCACTGGTAAGTCCCCGTTTTTTGGGGCATATGGTTTTCATCCCAGTTTTGTACATTCAATGGGGGGGTCCCTTCTGGGGTTCCTGAGGAGGAGCGTTTCTCGTCGTCACTTGCTTCAGTGTGGAGAGGTGTATTGAATAATCTGAGTGCTATGGGGAACCGTTATAAACGTATGGCTGATAGGAGGAGAGTTTCTGGTCCAGATCTTAATGTGAACGATCTGGTATGGTTGTCTACCAGGAATATAAAACTTAAAGTTCCCTCCTGGAAGCTGGGCCCCAGATTCATCGGGCCGTACAGGATCAGTTCCATAATTAATCCTGTGGCATTTCGTCTGGACCTCCCTCCTACGTTTAAAATCCACAATGTGTTCCACAAGTCATTACTTAAGAGGTACGTGGCACCAGTCATACCATCACCTCTACCTCCTCCTCCAGTGGTGGTCAATGGTAACTTGGAGTTTCAAGTGTCAAAGATCATTGACTCACGTCTGAATCGCCGGTCCCTTCAGTACTTGGTGCATTGGAAGGGGTATGGTCCAGAGGAGAGGACGTGGGTTCCTGCGTCTGACATTAACGCAGATCGTTTGGTGCGGACCTTCCACAGAACTCACCCGGGCAAACCTGGCCCTGAGGGTCCGGAGGCCCCTCGTAGAAGGGGGGGTACTGTCATGTGTGCATTGCCACGAAGATCGTCGCGGTTGCACATTCTGACTTCTCATAGCTGAGTTGCTGTTTCTTTGTGTTTGGCAGTTAGGGAGTTAATTCTGTCTGTGCTCAGTTCTGGGACTGGGTGCAGTTTCTCCCGGCTGCAATTAATTATTTGTTGATTGGTTTCCTTTAAATCTCTGGTTGTCTGTGTTGGGAGTTGCCAGTGAAATTCTTCATGCAGACCACAGATAGGATTGTATCTGTATAGACTTAAGTTAAAGAGCTCCTTAGTTGTTTTAAGCTCACCTTGCTTAGAGTTTAATATCCCAGATCATTTATGTTCCTTCTGTGTTTGAGTGTGTATGCAAGTCTGTGTTTTCTCCAGTCTGTCTAATATGTCTAATCTGTGTATTTAGCAGAGATCAGCCCATATTCCTTTGGTGGTAATCAGTATCCTTCTTAGGACTGATTACAGGGTTCAGGGACTGATAGGAGACAGGGTTAGGCTGGAGACTTGGACCTCTGAACCTTTATCAGTACCTCCAAGGTGAGGGATTAGTTAGGACCCCAGTTTAGGGTCAGGTTAGACCCCCGGTCCTCCTCTTTCCTGTGACAGTGTATCAAGTCCTCAAGATTAACCCTGAGTTCAACGGATATCGTGTCAGGTAAATCTATTCTATATTTACATGCTGATGTTGCTAATCTATATGTTGTATAGAGTGTTGTTCTTTTAAGAATAGTTTACTGACATCGTACACATATCATAAGACCGCGTGACAGATGCAGACACGACACAGCAGGCTACAAGGGAAACAGGAATGAAGGATTCAGACCAGAACAATTGATCACCGGCAACCCTGATGGGAAGGTGACTCCCTTATATAAGACCAGTCAGTAACACCTGATTCCCAGTCCTCACAATCTTCACTGAACAGACCAGTACCGCTTGTAACCACCAGAGGGAGTCTCTGCTCAGAACTCATCTCAAACCCATTCACAACAGTACCCCCCCTTGAGGAGGGGTCACCGAACCCTCATTTGAGCAACCAGGTCGGTCAGGATGAGTTCTATGATACGCACGGATGAGTCTCCTAGCATGGATGTCCGAAGCAAACACCCAAGAATTGTCTTCCTGACCATAACCTCTCCACTTAACCAAATACTGGAGTTTCCATCTAGAAAAACGAGAATCTAATATTTTCTCAACCACATACTCCAGATTGCCCTCAACCAAAACAGGGTCAGGAGGCACAGCAGCAGGAACCACTGGCTCAACAAACCTCTTCAACAAGGACTTGTGGAACACGTTATGGATCTTAAATGTCCCTGGAAGAAGCAAACGAAAAGAAACAGGATTAAGAATCTCAATGATCTTATAAGGTCCAATGAACCTAGGCTTAAATTTAGGAGATGCTACTCTCATAGGAATATTCTTTGAGGACAACCAGACCAAGTCCCCCACTTTAAACCGAGGACCATCAGTCCTATGCCGGTTAGCAAACCGCTGGGCCTTCTCCTGAGAGAGGGACAACCTCTCCACTACCTGGTCCCAAATCTGTTGCATACGCTCCACAACAGAGTCAACACCTGGACAGACAGAAGCCTCCGTCTGTCCTGAAGAAAATCGAGGGTGAAACCCAGAATTACAGAAAAACGGAGACATCAAAGTGGCAGAGCTAGCCCTATTATTAAGAGCAAACTCAGCCAAAGGTAAAAAAGAGACCCAGTCATCCTGATCAGCAGACACAAAGCATCTAAGATAAGTCTCCAATGTCTGGTTTGTTCTCTCAGTTTGACCATTGGTCTGAGGATGAAATGCCGAGGAGAAAGACAATTGAACACCCAGTTTAGAACAAAAAGTCCTCCAAAATCTGGAAACAAACTGGACTTCTCTGTGAGACACAATGTTCTCAGGAATGCCGTGTAAACGAACCACGTGCTGAAGGAACAACGGCACCAATTCAGAGGAGGAAGGCAACTTAGGTAATGGCACAAGATGTATCATTTTGGAAAACCTATCACAAATTACCCAGATGGTGGTTATTCTCTGAGAAACAGGAAGGTCGGAAATGAAATCCATAGAGATATGGGTCCATGGTCTCTTGGGCACAGGCAATGGCATCAAAAAACCACTAGAGCGAGAGCAAGGCTTGGAGCGAGAGCAAGTCCCGCAGGACTGCACAAATTCCCTGACATCACGAGACAAGGTAGGCCACCAAAAGGACCGACTAACCAAGTCTCTGGTACCAAAAATTCCGGGATGCCCAGCCAATGCGGAACAATGAATCTCAGACATCACACTCTTTTTCCACTGGTCCGGGACAAACAATTTTCCAACAGGGCAGCACTCGGGCCTATCCTCCTGACACCCCTCCAGAGCAAGTCTCAAATTGGGCGAGATGGCGGAAAGAACTACACTCTCTTTCAAAATAACAGAAGGATCAGATAACTCAGGAGACTCCGCAAGGAAACTCCTCGAGAGGGCATCCGCCTTAACATTCTTAGTGCCAGGAAGAAAGGAAACCACAAAATTAAAACGTGTGAAAAACAAGGCCCACCTGGCCTGTCTAGGATTGAGTCGCTTGGCAGATTCCAGATAGACCAGATTCTTATGGTCCGTAAGGACCACCACCTGATGTTTGGCTCCCTCCAGCCAATGTCTCCACTCTTCAAAAGCCCACTTCATGGCCAATAACTCCCGATTACCCACGTCATAATTACGTTCAGTAGGAGAAAATTTTCGAGAGAAAAAGGCACAAGGGTTACTTTTAGAGGTCTCTGGATCTTTTTGGGACAAAACGGCACCTGCCCCAATTTCAGAGGCATCAACCTCCACCTGAAATGGCAGAGAAACATCAGGCTGCCGTAGAACAGGAGCAGAAGTGAATCTCTGCTTAAGTTCCTGAAACGCAGAGACTGCCTCAGGAGGCCAATTCACCACATCAGAACCCTTTCTGGTCAAATCAGTTAATGGTTTAACAATAACCGAGAAATTACCAATAAATTTACGATAAAAATTGGCAAAACCCAAAAATCTCTGAAGAGCCTTTAATGAAGTAGGTTGGACCCAATCACAGATGGCCTGAACCTTGACCGGGTCCATTTCAATAACAGATGGGGACAAAATGAATCCCAGAAATGAGATCCTCTGTACGCCAAAAAGACATTTGATCCCTTCACATACAGAGCATTCTCTCTCAAAATCTGGAACACAGTTCGAACATGTTTCACATGAGAGTCCCAGTCATTAGAAAAAATCAAGATATCATCCAAATAAACAATCAGAAATTTGTCCACAAATCCCTGAAAATGTCATTCATGAAGGACTGGAAGACGGAAGGAGCATTAGTGAGCCCAAAGGGCATCACAAGGTACTCAAAATGCCCTTCAGGGGTGTTAAATGCCATCTTCCATTCATCCCCGTGCTTAATGCGAATAAGGTTATATGCCCCCCTGAGGTCAAGCTTGGTAAACCAAGTAGCGTTTTTCACCCTGGAAAACAGGTCAGAAATCAAGGGTAACGGGTATTGATATTTCACAGTAATATTGTTCAAGAGACGATAATCAATACACGGCCTTAATGAACCATCTTTTTTGGCCACAAAGAAAAAACCGGCACCTAAGGGTGAAGAGGATGGTCTGATATGACCCTTCTCCAATGATTCCTTGATATAAGACCGCATAGCGTCATGTTCAGGTACAGACAAGTTAAAAAGGCGACCTTTAGGGAATTTACTACCCGGCACTAATTCAATAGCGCAGTCATAGCTCCTATGGGGAGGCAAGGATGCAGATTTACTTTCGCTAAACACATCAGAAAAATCAATCAAAAAGTCAGGAACATCCTGAGCCTGGGGGGAGGCAGAAAAAACAGGAGTGTTGGTATTAACACATTGGCAGCCCCAACTGGTTACAGACACAGATTTCCAATCCAAAACAGGATTATGAGACTGTAACCAAGGGAAACCAAGCACGATAATGTCATGCAGATTATACAGAACCAAAAATTTGCAGCACTCCTGGTGATCAGGTTCAACCCTCATTATCACCTGAGTAGAAAACTGGGGTTTATTCTCAGCCAAAGGGGTAGAATCGATCCCCAGTAGGGGAATAGACTTCTGTAGGGGTATCAAGGGAAACCCACAACGTTTAGCAAAATCATAATCCATCAGGTTAATAGCTGCTCCAGAATCAACGAAAGCCTGAGCAGAAAATGAGGACAGAGAGCATATCAGAGTGACAGTTAATAAAAACTTAGTCTGAACACTACCCAAGACAACTGAGCGTGCAAAACGTCTTCCCCGCTTAGGGCAGACTGAAATAGCATGAGAGGCATCACCACAGTAGAAACATAACCCATTGCGCTTTCGAAACTCATGACGCTGTGCCCCAGACACCACTCTATCACACTGCATGGGTTCAGAAGCTGGTTCACAAGGCAACACCATTCCACGCATACTTCTCCGCTCACGCAAACGTCTGTCAATTTGAATCGCTAATGACACAGAATCATTGAGACCAGAGGGGACAGGGAATCCCACCATAACATCCTTTACATTATCTGACAGACCCTTCCGGAAAAGGGCTGCCAAAGCGTCGTCATTCCATTTGGTCAGGACTGCCCACCTACGGAATCTCTGACAGTATAACTCAGCGTCATAAGGCCCCTGATTTAATGCCAACAAGGCTTTTTCAGCTTGATCAGTGACATTAGGCTCATCGTACAATAACCCCCAAAGCCTGAAAAAATGCATCAACATCACTCAAAACAGGATCCCCAGGTGTCAGGGAAAAAGCCCAATCCTGAGGATCGCCGCGCAGGAGAGAGATGATAATTTGAACCTGCTGCGCTGCGTTCCCTGAGGACTTAGATTTTAAGGCAAAAAAAAATTTACAATTATTTTTGAAATTCTGAAACTTAGCTCGATCCCCCAAAAACAAATCTGGCATGGGGATCCTAGGTTCCACAACAGGCAACCTAGCAAGATATGCAGCAATACTCTGAACCTCAGTGGCAAGCTGATCCACACGGCCAGACAACCGTGCAAACTCCATTGAGAGAAAAGATCCTCCCCAGCACCCAGAGATACAGAGGGAAAAAAAAATGCAACAAACAGAAAAATATCTCTGACAACTCTGACAACCTTTTTTCTTTCACAATATTTTTTCCCTTCTGTGAGTACCATAATATTTTCAATTTTTAGGCCGGTGATACTGTTATGTTTCGGTAGCTGAGGAGTGCAGGTAAAAAAGGCAATACACCAGAGCAGTTGGAATCTATGAGATTGCAGTACCCTGACTAACCACCGCAACTAGAGGCAGCCGTGGAGCGTTCCTACGTTGGTCCTAGACGCCTCGTCACAGCCTGAGAAACTAACTACACCTAAAGATAGAAATAGGAAAGCTATCTGCCCCGGAGCAGAACCCCAAAGATAATAGAAAGCCCCAAACAAGTAATGGCGGTTAGACAAGAAGAAATACTGACACAGAAAGAAAATAGTATGAGCAAACGCTGGGGCCCAAACTAACTAAATAGAAAAGGATAGGAAGGGTACTTACTGCAATCCCAGAAAACCCTGAAAAGCACCAACTCTACTAGTTTCAAAAACACCTGAGATCACACGACCTCTACCACCTAAATTAGTTCTCTGGTGTAACAAAATCAAAACAGCAGCCACTGAAAAAACTGGAAAAAGCAAAAGTACAAACATCAGTGGCTGAACTAAACTGAGAGGGCAAAAGCCCCCGGAGGGGACCCAGAAGGCCCCCAAAGAAGTGCAGGACAAAATGCAAAAATATAGCACAAAAACAAAAAGAAGAAAATGTCTTATCTGTTAGCAGGAGATGCAGACACGACACAGCAGGCTACAAGGGAAACAGGAATGAAGGATTCAGACCAGAACAATTGATCACCGGCAACCCTGATGGGAAGGTGACTCCCTTATATAACACCAGTCAGTAACACCTGATTCCAGTCCTCACAATCTTCACTGAACAGACCAGTACCGCTTGTAACCACCAGAGGGAGTCTCTGCTCAGAACTCATCTCAAACCCATTCACAACACAGATGCATATGATCAAGGCAGAATAAACAAGCTCAGAAATAACGTTGGGGTATAGCAAGGGTTAGTTGAAACATACCGAGTGAATGCTAGCAGCAGAGGTAAGAAAAGTCTGTATGGAAAGTTGGGTTACGT
The DNA here is from genome assembly GCA_033576555.1 of Oophaga sylvatica. Classification (NCBI taxonomy): domain Eukaryota; kingdom Metazoa; phylum Chordata; class Amphibia; order Anura; family Dendrobatidae; genus Oophaga; species Oophaga sylvatica. The sequence goes on from JARQOD010000006.1 coordinate 443,439,009, forward strand.
ACCTGTAGGGAGAAAAGATAAATAGACATGCTGATTAGAGTGCGATCTGTATACATCATTCTGGATTAATTCTGGGCATCACACTTTTATGATACACACTTATGTGATACACGGGGCAGACTGATGGGGCAGATAATCTGAACTTGAAAAAAGTATTTTTCAAATGACATTTTGTGAATATCAGCTATCAAAAATCAGACATTTATCCTCAATTGTAGTTCAACAGAAAATTTAAATATTAAAAAAAACTAATGCAAAATAGATTGAAAATAATTTGACCAAGGCACATGTGAGAAGTACATATATACTGTAATAAGCATCTCAGGTGTCTAGAAACCTGTAATTAGTCAGTCTGCTTATTTAAAGGGTGAAAAGTAGTCACTGTGCTGTTTGGTATCATGGTGTGTACCACACTACACCTCATGGGCAGTATTATAGAAATTATAGCTTTATACATATGATTTAGTAATACAATTAGTTCTCTGTCAGCATGTCATGTTCTTGGGTACCACACTTTACAATATGGTGACCTATGAGCAGTATGCTGGATGCACAGTGGTAAGGGTGACAGCCATTTCAGTATATAGATCAAAGAATCAGACAATTACAAGTACAAATTACAGGTTGAGTAATAGAAAAAATGTAAAAAGAAAAAAGTTTAAAATAAATATACTTAAAAAAGTTTGAATCACACCCTTTCGGACTGTTTAGTATCAAAGATATTAAAAAGTAGAAACATAAACATATCCAGTGCCGCTGCATCCACAGAAGTCTGATCCATGATAAGATACAATGATTTATATTATGTTAACTACCATAAAGTGGAAGTAAAAGTTTCTAAACTGTTTTTTGTCACCTCCAGAAAATATGATGAAAAGTGATGAAAAAAGTCATATAAACTTCAAAATGGTACCAATAAACAGTACAAAATTACCACTCTCCACATCAGCTTCATGAACAGAAAAATCAAAAAGTTTTGGGTCACGGAAATGAAGACACTAATTTTTTTATAAAAAAATATTTTTTTCTGATTTTTTTTTCACTAGTTAAAAAGCAAGTGTACACTTTTGGGATCATCATAATCATATTGATCTGGAGAATTTTTTTGTCAGATTATTTGTATGCCACAAAAAATACAGTAAAAGCAATATCCCCTAAAAACGTGGCCATAGTTTTCCCATTTTACCGCTCTTGGATTTATTACCTCCATTTTCTAGTAGATTTTATGGTAAAATGAATGATTTTATAAAAAAAATATATATTATACGCTGCAAAAATCAAGTCATCATATAAGGGCTAAATAAGGAAAAAAAGTTAATAGTTTTGGAAGAAGAGGAGAAAAAAAAATGAAGGCGCAAAAAGTAAAATTATCAGCGACCGGAAGGAGTTAATCAGGAAAAAGAAGATAAATTGAAAAAAAAAAGTTTATGTGCATAAGATTGGACGCCGTGTTTTCATCTTTCTTCTGTAAAATATCGCTGCGCCCATTCACGGGTTTTATCTTGTATTTCAACTCAGCCACCTTCCCTTCAATGGATCCGAGCTGTAATAACTGGAGAAAAGCTTCAAACCGTCCTTTCTATGTTCGGTTCACTGTACAATTTATAGAAAAATGGTCTCTCCTCCAGCTGAATGCAAGACTCGGTCAGGGGCCTCCTGCCGCATGCGTCTCCCAATGCAGATTCCGGGAATGAATGCAACTAATTAGCAGTGAGATTAATTTGCATGTTGGCGCGCGTCGGGGTGGGGGTGGGGGTGCAGACGGGCCTTTTATTTGCTTTTTAAATAAAATGACTGCAGCGGATTTTAATAAAGCCATAAATATAAAACACCATAATAACATAATAACAATGCAATCAATTACCATAAGAGCCGTAATAACAACACAAACGTTATAAAGGCTTAGAAACAGCAGCACTCACGTAATAATAACATACAATAACATATGACTCTAATTACAGCCAAGGCCCTTATCTGAAGAGCTAGAAGAATTGTTACCCGGATTGCTGTAATTTATCAGCAGGAGCAAAGCAAAAGGAAAGGAAACACTTCATGTAAAACCATAAGGTCTTTCACCCAATTCCATTTGCTACTAAGGTTAAGTTCACACCATGAGTTTTTGGCGCCGGACAGAAAACCCAGCTTAGTTCTGGCAAAATGGATGGTATTGAGAGAAATCTCCCGCCCATGATGCTTTCTTCTGCGCAGCGTAAACTGATCTGCGGTGCCAGTTTGAAGTCAACAACATGTAAAACTCTCTTGCGGGGACGCTGAGATTTCTGTGCGGACTTTCTCCATAGAATTGCGTTAGATGCTGAAAAACCCGCAGGTAAAATACGCATATAATCCACACATGACTGTGTGAACAAGGTTTTATCAAAGCCGAATACCAGGAAGTACAAAAAAAAAAAAGCATAAAAACAGGATATAAAAAAATGAGACAAAAATCGCAGCCGAAAAAACGCGATAAAAACGCAATGAAAAATGTAACTTAATAGATGCAGAAATGAAACATATTAAAGATTTACCAATTGGCCGGCCTAAGGTCTCACTCACACGGCCATCGATTTTTTGGTGCGAGAGAATCAGGCCGATTATGCTAATATCTCTTGGATGAAACTATATCGGAGTTTGAGCCGAGCGTCACCTCCGTTTGATCCAATTCTCTCACGTGAGAAAATCGCAGAAGATGGAGAACTTAATGTCTCCATTGTCTCTGTGCGCGAATGTCGGACTGTACTCGGATGACATCTGAGTGCAGTCCGATGTTTCACACTCACCCATAGACCTGTACGGGTGTGGATGTTCTGAATATTGGAGCCACACGCAGCATGCCGCATTGGCATGAGAAAATAATCGCAGATCTGCTCTGCTCCATAGTATAACATTGGGCCGAGTGCTATCAGATAAAACATCAAATAGCACACGGCTGCGTTATATGCCAGTGTGACCGATTCCTTAGGATTTGTCCACACGATGTCTTCTTCAGGTGATTTTTGCCGGAACCTGTAATGTAAAAATGACTTGCTGTCCCCGTGTTCTGCCTTTTGGAGCCTCTTTAACCACTTAAGGCTTCAAATGTTGTGATTAGAGATGAGCGAATTTGTTTGGATTTTGTCCCCGAATCTGATTTTGACAAATTCGAGCCATATTCGAACAATATTTGCACCAAATGTATGTCTTATGGTCGGTTCCAAGCATATTCGGTAATTTCTACTCCCGTTGACTCTAATGAAGTTCGGCTGTGTTCGACGAATATTGCAAAAAACAATATTCGATTCCGATCGTATTCGGAACTGAATCCGAACAAATTCGCTCATCTCTAGTTGTGAAGCAGCTAAAAAAAAGGTGACCAAATATCAAAAAAGGAGCCACTAAAAAACGACTGGGAAGAGGATTCAGGAAAAAGACTGCTGGCGTTTTCTTGAAGAATCTTCATCTTGGAAAACTCATCAGGTAAGGTCACGTTCACACGTTCAGTCTTTTGTCAGTATTTCACTTCAGTATTTGTAAGCCAAAACCAGGAGAGGAACAATCAGAGGAAAAGTCTAATAGAAACACGTCACCATTTCTGTGTTTATCACCCACTCCTGGTTTTGGCTTACAGATACTGAGGTAAAATACTGACTAGTGTTGAGCATTCCGATACTGCAAATATCGGGTATCCCGATTCTGAGATCCGATATTTTTGTCATATCGGATACCAGAATCAGAGTTTTCCTCTAAAGTCTATGGGGAGTTCCTGTGTCACAGAACGAAGTACGTGACACAGGAACTTCCCGAAAGTGTCACTGTCACTGTCGGTCAGGTCTGTCAGGTGTCAGCAACACTTACCTGGCAGAAGATCCCGGCGGTCACGTCCATCCATCCATCCATCCAGGCCGGCGATTACCCTCTCCCTGGTGGTCACGTGCAGCATCTCGCGATGACTGCCGGGTACTGGGTAATCTCGGCCAGCTGTACTCTCGCAACAGCTGGCCGTAAACCAGTCCGATGACGTCACCGCCGGGGAACCTCCTCAGGTAAGCAGCTCTGCTCTATGTGGATGTCAGGCTCAGCCTGTCATCCAGATGTAGCAGAGCTGGACTCGTCGTGGGACACTTGTGATATTGGACTGTGTCGGACAGGGAGTATTTGTGTAGGTTTATTATTTTTGTTTTTTTTACAGGAGATCGATGGCGTCGCAGGATGAGAGTACAATAAAAAATAATTAAAACTGTGTGGTGTTTAATTTCATTAAAAGACTTTATTCTGGCTGTGCATTTTTTTTACAAATTTACAAACTTTATGATTAATAATGGATCGGTGTCTTATTGACGCCTCTCCATTATTAACCGGGCTTATTGTCACTGTTCAATCAAAGGTGACATTAACCCCTTACTACCCCGCTTGCCACCGCTACAGGGCAGTGGGAAGAGCCGGGTAAAGTGCCACAATTGGCACATCTTTGGATGCGCCAATTGTGGGGCTGCTGCAGCCTGGTGTTTTTAGGCTGTTGAGGGCCAAAATCCATGGACCTTGACAGTCTTTTAATACCAGGCCGCAGCAGTCTGCTTTTTACTTGGCTGGTTAACAAAAATAGGGGGACCCCCACGCCATTTTTTTTTCGAGGGATCCCCTATTTTAGTTAACCAGCCAAGCTAAGCAGACTGCTGTGGCTGGTATTATCAGGCTTGCAAGGTTCATGGATATTGGATCCTTACCAGCCTGAAAAACCAGGCCTCAGCAGTCTGCTTCATCTGGCTGGTTAACAAAAATAGGGGGGACCCCACGCCATTTTTTTTCGAGGGGATTCCCTATTTTTGTTAACCAGCCAAGATAAGCAGACTGCTGTGGCCTGGTATTATCAGGCTTGCAAGGTCCATGGATATTGGCTCCTTAACAGCCTGAAAAAACCAGGCCTCAGTAGTCTGCTTTATCAGGCTGGTTAACAAAAATAGGGGGGGACCACACACCATTTTTTTTCGAGGGGATCCCCTATTTTTGTTAATCAGTTCACTTCAGGTCAGCCGGGATTCCCTCTGACGTCACTGATGCTGCGGTGTCCCTGGCTGACCTGAAGTGAAAGTGGGAAGCAATCAATTATGCTAACCACTCCCTCTCCTGTAAGCCAGGAGAGGAGATGATTCATTCAGGGGTCTAATGTGAGACTGTCAGCATTAGCTGCGGTCTCTGCAGTAAACATTAACCCTTTCAGAAGGATTACATCGGGGGACCTGACTGAACATCGGATAGGTAAGAATAATGTTGCTTTATTATTTTATTTTTATTACAGGTGAACAAGGGAATCGGATGGAGTACCTGTACAATAAAACATGGTCAAAAACTGTGTGTTTATTTCATTAAAATGATTTTTAATTAAAGTGTGTGCGTTTTTTTTATTTCATACAATAGGATTAATAATTGATAGTTGTCTAATTGACAGCTCTCAATTATTAACCTGGCTTAAAGTCACCTTTCAATAGCAAGGTGGCTTTAACCCCTTATTAACTCATTCGTCACCGCTACAGGGCAATGGGAATAGACGGGCTAAGTGCCAGAAAGGGCGAATCTAATTATAGATTTGCCTTTTCTGGGGTGTCTGGGGGCAGATGTTAGTAGCCAGGGGGGGGCAAAAATAATGGTCCCTCTCTGGGCTATTATTATCTGCCCCCACTCGCTGGCTTTGTCTGTCTGGTTGAGAAAATAGGGCGGGAGCCCACGCATTTTTTTTCAACAATTTTACACCTCATATATATATATATATATATATATATATATATACATGTCATTGAATTTTTGACACATATATATATTTATAGTGCATACATTTCTACATAGTATAATAGCCGCTAATTCAATAGCCGGCTTTTGTGAAATTACAGACCCGACATGAAATGACACATGGTTTACATAGAGTTAACCATGTCATTTCATGTAGTTTGATATATGGTTTTCACTAACAATTACATGAGTGTATGTGTTCAAAATTTGACACATGTAGGGGTTAATTAAAGGTGTAAATTCGTAGCAAAAAAATGCGTTTTTTTACAACGAATTTACACCTTTAATTAACCCCTACATGTGTGAAATTTTGCACACATATACTCATGTAATTGTTAGTGAAAACCATATATCAAACTACATGAAATGACATGGTTAACTCTATGTAAACCACGTGTCATTTCATGTCGGGTGCTTCTGTATTTTCACAAAAGCCGGCATTGCCAGGCAATTGAATCAGAGTCTATTTTACTATGTAGAAGTGTATGAACTATAAATATATGTATATATATATATGTCACAATGACATGTGTATATATATATATATATATATATATATGCATTCTATGTGTGTATATCTAGTGTTTACAAGGAAAGAAAGAGTTTTTTTTAATTCCGATATTTCTGTCCCATTGACTTACATTGGGTTTCCGGTATCGGATTGGCGATACCCGATACTTTTTGAGTATCGGGCCGATCCAATCCGATCCGATATTTTGGGATATCGGGCAGTAGCGCTCAACACTAATACTGACCAAATACTGAACGTGGAACATGGCCTACGAGTGTGCCGATATCCTGACAGCGTGTATTACATGAAACTGCAATCAAACCAATGTAAATGATGGTCTCCTATGAAGCTCGGCCTGTAGCTGAGCAGCACAGGAGGATCAAAATGGCGGTCATAGGGGACCATGGCAACCGACGAGGCCTACAGCTGCCATGGTAACTGACTATCACTCAATTTAAATGCTGCTGTCAGTGATAGTCAGCGGTATCTAAATATTTAATCAGCGAGCTCCGGCCGATGCTTACAGGCAGACGCCGGCTATGTGACACAGGCCCAGCTCCACAACGTACGCCAAACATCCTGCATGTGACCTGTGATGTAAAAGTACGTCACAGATTGATAAGGGGTTAAAAACATTGACCATAATTAGTGATTCACTAGGTTGTTTTGAATTTTTTCCTCAAAATTTGATTCACACAAAATGTATTATTATTATTATTATTATGTCTACAGTCATGGCCAAAAGTTTTGAGAATGACACAAATATATTTTCACATGATCTTCTGCCCTCTGGTTTTTATGTGTGTTTGACAGATGTTTTTATCACAGGCAGAAATATAATAATTGCAAACATATGAGTAACAAAAGCTTATATTGACAGTTAGAATGAGTTAATGCAGCAAGTCAATATTTGCAGTGTTGACCCTTCTTCTTCAGGACCTCTGCAATTCTCCCTGGCATGCTCTCAATCAACTTCTGGACCAAATCCTGACTGATAGCAGTCCATTCTTGCACAATCAATGCTTTCATTTTGTCAGAATTTTTAGGTTTTTGTTTGTCCACCCGTCTCTTGATGATTGACCACAAGTTCTCAATGGGATTAAGATCTGGGGAGTTTCCAGGCCATGGACCCAAAATCTCTATGTTTTGTTCCCTGAGCCATTTAGTTATCACCTTTGCTTTATGGCAAGGTGCTCCATCATGCTGGAAAAGGCATTGTTGATCGCCAAACTGCTCTTGGAGGGTTGGGAGAAGTTGCTCTTGGAGGACATTCTGGTACCATTCTTTATTCATGGCTGTGTTTTTAGGCAAGACTGTGAGAGAGCCGATTCCCTTGGCTGAGAAGCAACCCCACATATGAATGGTTTCAGGATGCTTAACAGTTGGCATGAGACAAGACTGGTGGTAGCGCTCACCTTGTCTTCTCCGAATGAGGCGTTTTCCTGATGTCCCAAACAATCGAAAAGGAGATTCATCAGAGAAAATAACTTTACCCCAGTCCTCAGCAGTCCACTGCCTGTACCTTTTGCAGAATATCAGTCTGTCCATGATGTTTTTTCTGGAGAGAAGTGGCTTCTTTGCTGCCCTCCTTGAGACCAGGCCTTGCTCCAAGAGTCTCCGCCTCACAGTGCGTGCAGATGCACTCACACCTGCCTGCTGCCATTCCTGAGCAAGCTCTGCACTGCTGGTAGCCGATCCCGCAGCTGAAACACTTTTAAGAGACGATCCTGGCGCTTGCTGGTCTTTCTTGGGCTCCCTGGAGCCTTTTTGGCAACAATGGAACCTTCTCCTTGAAGTTCTTGATGATGCGATAAATTGTTGACTGAGGTGCAATCTTTCTAGCTGCGATACTCTTCCCTGTTAGGCCATTTTTGTGCATTGCAATGATGACTGCACGTGTTTCTTTAGAGATAACCATGGTTAACAGAAGAGAAACAATGATGCCAAGCACCAGCCTCCTTTTAAAGTGTCCAGTGGTGTCATTCTTACTTAATCATGACAGATTGATCTCCAGCCATGTCCTCATCAACACCCACACCTGTGTTAATGGAGCAATCACTGAAAAGAGGTTAGCTGGTCCTTTTAAGGCAGGGCTGCAATGATGTTGAAATGTGTTTT
>JARQOD010000006.1:443447500-443510000 GCA_033576555.1 Oophaga sylvatica
CGGGAAGGGGCACCTGAGTTTCATCAGGGTCAGATTCTGGCTCAGTAGACTGCGAGAGCAATGTAGTGCTCTGGGTGAATGCACCAGCAGAATCATATAGCAGTGGCTATGCATCAGTGCACTCCATGTCAGATTCTTCTTGGACTGGGGAATTCAGGATTTGACTTGATATCCCAGGCATGGTATGTGAAAAGAGCTCCATGGAGTAATCTGAAGTGTGGCCTGCCGCATCCTTCACTTTTGGTGGGGGTGAAGGACACAAGAAAAGGTGTTGTTCCTGACCAGGAACCTGCACTGACGACTCAGTGCTTGCAGTTTTTGAAACTTCAAGAGGAGGCGATAGAGCTGGAGGCTGTTTTGGCAATGTAAGCCAAAACCTGTTCCTGATGCTCCGGCTTTAAAAGCGGTTTACCTACTCCCAGAAAAGGGAGCCTTCCAGGCCTTCTGGAGCCAGACGATGACGCAGGCTCAACACCTCCTGCCTTAGGTGCTATTGTGCTTTTGGCACTACCATCAGATACACCACCACCACCATCAGTACCAGCTGGCCCCCCCCCCCCGCCCACGTCCGCGGCCTCTTCCACCATACTTCCTTATGTTTTGGAAAATGTACCAAAAATACCAGCAGATATACGGTACTGTATCAGAAGCATACAGCTGTATACGGTGAAGGTGAAAATTTAAATCTCCGTATATATTTCCAGAGTCACGCACAGACGCTCAGTATGGATTAGACCAGAATATAAAAAGCAGAAAAACGGTAATGTATGAGAAGCGTACAGCTGTATACAGTGTAGGGGTAATTGTAAATCTCCGTATATATTTCCAGAGTCACAGACAGTCGCTCTCTCAGTATGGATTTGACCAGAATAGAAAAGGCAGAAAACAGGTACTGTATCAGAAGATATCAGGTGTATATAGTGTAGGGGAAAATTTCAATCTCCTATATATTTCCGGAGTCACACACAGATAGTCAGCATGTATTTGTCCGTGATACCAGCCGGTACACGGTAGTGTGTGAGGAGCGTACAGCTCTATACGGTGTGGGAAAAAATGAAACGCTCGGTAACTGTGCAGAAAAAAAGAATAAAAGTATTAGTGCTGTGTAAAAAGCAGCTGCACAGCAGTGTACACACAGCAATACAGCTATCAGGCAGCCTAATAACCAGCGCTGCTGCACACAAGAAAATCCTCCCCTGTCACTGCACACTAACTGTACAGCACAATCGCTATCAGCACAAGCACAGAAGAACTTCTCTTTCCAGCCCTAACTCTCTCCCTACTGATAAACAGCGTCAGCAACCTCTCCCTACTGTTAATATCGGCAGAAGTAAAATGGCGGTCGGTGATCAGGGCTTTTATAGACACTATGACGCCCCCCAAAGCAAGCAAATCACCATGCCCTTCTCTAAGATGGTGGTGGACGCTGCCCATGTCATCTCATTGCCCACAGTGTATGTCCTTGCTCATTGGCTGAAAAAAGGTGCCTGCAAGAATTATGGGAAAACCGACTTGGGCGCTAGGGTCAACGACCGCATGGCCGACTGCACACTATGGTCGGGTTTCGGCCAACGAAACCCGACTTTGGCGAAAGTTGGCGACTTTTGAATCTGACCAACCTGTTTCGCTCAACTCTACAGCAGGACAGAAGTAGCAGTAGAGCTTGCTTATCTTGTCCATTTGGGTGCAAATCACTTTCAGAACATCAATGAAACTGTGACTATTTTATATAATTGAACCTGCTTTTCAGCAGATCTGGTATTATGATACCTTCTGGCCACACTGGCATTATCTAGTGCTATATTGTACATGCAAACTTCTACTATCCACACCACGATCCTGTATATATCAGAGAATTGTGAGTTGTTTTTGTATTATCCTTTCAATCGCTGCTTTGATCGTCTCAGCTTCTAAATCCCCATCCGGAGACGCTCCTCTCGGCTGTTGTCACATTCGCAAAGCAGATTTCCAACTAGTGTTAAATCTTTATCAGACTTCGAACTTTCAGTATGTTTTCCGGCGCATTAAAGAAAAAAATATCTTATCTTACCTTTACTCAGTAAAATTCAGTAACAGAAAGAATATAAATCAGATTGTGTGCAGAATTATGAGGCAGTAAGCATTTTGACCATATCTTCATTTGTATGAAGTATTATAGTAGTTGTATTCTTATACATAGGAGCAGTATTATAGTAGATATATTCTTATACATAGGAGCAGTATTATAGTAGTTATATTCTTGTACATAGGAGCAGTATTATAGTATTATATTCTGTACATAGGAGCAGTATTATAGTAGTTATATTCTTGTACAAAAGGAGCAGTATTATAGCAGTTATATTCTTGTACATAGGAGCAGTATTATAGTGTTATATTCTTGTACATAGGTATGTTTCAGGGCTATTAAGTAATATATCTTACTTTATAGTAAAATTCGTATACGAGCAGTATATATAGATAGTTAGATTATTCATAAGATTTTACATATTTTGTATGGCAGTATTATAGTAGTTATATTCTTGTACATAGGGCAGTATTATAGTAGTTATATTCTTGATAATAGGAGCAGTATTATAGTAGTTATATTCTTGTAACATAGGAGCAGTATTATAGTAGTTATATTCTTGTACATAGGGGCAGTATTATAGTAGTTATATTCTTGTACATAGGAGCAGTATTATAGTAGTTATATTCTTGTACATAGGAGCAGTATTATAGTAGTTATATTCTTGTACATAGGAGCAGTATTATAGTAGATATATTCTTATACATAGGAGCAGTATTATAGTAGTTATATTCTTGTATATAGGAGCAGTATTATAGTAGTTTATTCTTGTATACAGGAGCAGTATTATAGTAGTTATATTCTTGTACATAGGAGCAGTATTATAGTAGTTATATTCTTGTACATAGGGGCAGTATTATAGTAGTTATATTCTTGTACATAGGGCAGTATTATAGTAGGTATATTCTTGTATATAGGAGCAGTATTATAGTAGTTATATTCTTGTACATAGGGCAGTATTATAGTAGTTATATTCTTGTACATAGGAGCAGTATTATAGTAGTTATATTCTTGTACATAGGAGCAGTATTATAGTAGTTATATTCTTGTACATAGGGGCAGTATTATAGTAGTTATATTCTTGTACATAGGGCAGTATTATAGTAGTTATATTCTTGTACATAGAAGCAGTATTATAGTAGTTATATTCTTGTACATAAGAGCAGTATTATAGTAGTTATATTCTTGTACATAGGGGGCAGTATTATAGTAGTTATATTCTTGTACATAGGGGGCAGTATATAGTAGTTATATTCTTGTACATAGGAGCAGTATTATAGTAGTTATATTTTGTACATAGGGGCAGTTGTTATGAATGTTTTAGAAATGAATTCTGAGCAGAAGCTCCCTCTGGTGGTTACAAACAGTACTGAACCATTCAATGAGGATTGGCAATCAGGAATACAGACTGGCTGGATATAAGGGAGGTTTCCCCCCATCATGGTTGCCGGTGATCAATTGTTCTTGTCTCAACGTTGTTTCCTGGTTCACTTGGAAGCTTGCTGAGTCTTGCCTCTTCTCCTGCTCTCAGATAAGATATTTTCTGTTTTTTGTTTTTGTGCTTGCCATTTGCATTTTTCTCTGCAATTCTGTGATGTTGGCCAGGTTCCCCTCCCCGGGGGGCTTGGTCTCCTCTCAGTTCCTCTGGAGCCATTGTTGTTTGTTCATTTGCCTTTTCCAGTTTTTTTCTGTGGCTGCGACTTAGTTTTGTTACACCAGAGAACTAATTTAGGTGGTAGAAGTCGTGTGATCTCAGGTGTTTTTGCAATTAGTAGCGTTGTTTTTTTTAGGGTTTTTTGGAATTGTAGTAAGTATCCTTCCTATCCTTTTCTGTCTAGGCAGATTGGGCCCCAGCGTTTGCTCATACTATTTTTTGTCTGTGTCTGTATTTCCTCTTGTCTAACCGCCATTACATGTTTGGGGGCTTCCTATGTTCTTTGGGGATCTGCTCCGGGCAGATAGCTTTCCTCTTTCTATCTTTAGGTGTAGTTAGCTTCTCAGGCTGTGACGAGGCGTCTAGGACCAACGTAGGAGCGCTCCACGGCTGCCTCTAGTTGGGTGGTTAGTCAGGGTACTGCAATCCAGTAGATTCCAACCTCTCTGGTGTATTGCCGTTTTTGCCTGCACTCCTCACTACCAAAACATAACAGGCAGTATTATAGTAGTTATATTCTTGTACATAGGGGCAGTATTATAGTAGTTATATTCTTGTACATAGGAGCAGTATTATAGTAGTTATATTCTTGTACATAGGGGCAGTATTATAGTAGTTATATTCTTGTACATAGGGCAGTATTATAGTAGTTATATTCTTGTACATAGGAGCAGTATTATAGTAGTTATATTCTTGTACATAGGAGCAGTATTATAGTAGTTATATTCTTGCACATAGGGCAGTATTATAGTAGTTATATTCTTGTACATAGGAGCAGTATTATAGTAGTTATATTCTTGCACATAGGAGCAGTATTATAGTAGTTATATTCTTGTATATAGGGCAGTATTATAGTAGTTACATTCTTGTACATAGGGGCAGTATTATAGTAGTTATATTCTTGTACATAGGGAGCAGTATTATAGTAGTTATATTCTTGTACATAGGAGCAGTATTATAGCAGTTATATTCTTGTACATAGGAGCAGTATTATAGTAGTTATATTCTTGCACATAGGGGCAGTATTATAGTAGTTATATTCTTGTACATAGGGCAGTATTATAGTAGTTATATTCTTGACATAGAAGCAGTATTATAGTAGTTATATTCTTGTACATAGGGGCAGTATTATAGTAGTTATATTCTTGAACATAGGGCAGTATTATAGTAGTTATATTCTTGTACATAGGGGCAGTATTATAGTAGTTATATTCTTGTACATAGGAGCAGTATTATAGTAGTTATATTCTTGTACATAGGAGCAGTATTATAGTAGTTATATTCTTGCACATAGGGGCAGTATTATAGTAGTTATATTCTTGTACATAGGAGCAGTATTATAGTAGTTATATTCTTGCACATAGGAGCAGTATTATAGTAGTTATATTCTTGTACATAGGGGCAGTATTATAGTAGTTATATTCTTGTACATAGGGGCAGTATTATAGTAGTTATATTCTTGTACATAGGGACAGTATTATAGTAGTTATATTCTTGTACATAGGAGCAGTATTATAGTAGTTATATTCTTGTACATAGGAGCAGTATTATAGTAGTTATATTCTTGTACATAGGGCAGTATTATAGTAGTTATATTCTTGTACATAGGGGCAGTATATAGTAGTTATATTCTTGTACATAGGGGCAGTATTATAGTAGTTATATTCTTGTACATAGGGCAGTATTATAGTAGTTATATTCTTGTACATAGGGCAGTATTATAGTAGTTATATTCTTGTCATAGGGGGAAGTAATATATAGTATTATATTCTTGTACATAGGGGCAGTATTATAGTAGTTATATTCTTGTACATAGGAGCAGTATTATAGTAGTTATATTCTTGTAATAGGGCAGTATTATAGTAGTTATTTCTTGTACATAGGGCAGTATTATAGTAGTTATATTCCTGTACATAGGGCAGTATTATAGTAGTTATATTCTTGTACATAGGGCAGTATTATAGTAGTTATATTCTTGTACATAGGGCAGTATTATAGTAGTTATATTCTTGTACATAGGGCAGTATTATAGTAGTTATATTCTTGTACATAGGGCAGTATTATAGTAGTTATATTCTTGTACATAGGAGCAGTATTATAGTAGTTATATTCTTGTACATAGGAGCAGTATTATAGTAGTTATATTCTTGTACATAGGGGCAGTATTATAGTAGTTATAGTCTTGTACATAGGGCAGTATTATAGTAGTTACATTCTTGTACATAGGGGCAGTATTATAGTAGTTATATTCTTGTACATAGGAGCAGTATTATAGTAGTTATATTCTTGTACATAGGGCAGTATTATAGTAGTTATATTCTTGTACATAGGGGCAGTATTATAGTAGTTATAGTCTTGTACATAGAGGCAGTATTATAGTAGTTATATTCTTGTACATAGGAGCAGTATTATAGTAGTTATATTCTTGTACATAGGGCAGTATTATAGTAGTTATATTCTTGTACATAGGGCAGTATTATAGTAGTTATAGTCTTGTACATAGGGGCAGTATTATAGTAGTTACATTCTTGTACATAGGGGCAGTATTATAGTAGTTATATTCTTGTACATAGGGGCAGTATTATAGTAGTTATATTCTTGTACATAGGAGCAGTATTATAGTAGTTATATTCTTGTACATAGGGGCAGTATATAGTAGTTATATTCTTGTACATGGGAGCAGTATTATAGTAGTTATATTTTTGCACATTGGGGCAGTATTATACAGTAGTATATTATTGTATGTTTTTCCAAAAATGGTAACAATGAACATAAAAGAATCCATGAAAAAACAGCTTTGTTATTACTTTTGCTAATCATTGGTTCTTTGACATTTTGTAAAGAATACCTAATAGTATATTCAGTGAATAGTTATCCATATTCCAGAAGGATGATCCTTGGCAATAACTCTTTTTCAATTTAAATTTAAATCTTATTCCAAACTTTCTAATCACCCACTCTTACTTTTCTGTTCACATGAAGAGCTGTGTTTTTGCTTCTGCCTCCAATTATTGAGCCCTGTGTCTCCGGGGTTCATGTAATCCTCAGTATGGTGGGAGCTTTCCTTTATACTGTGAGGTTTGTCATCATGAAAAATTCAAACGCACATTTAGAATAGAAAATAAAGACTCTCGTCCCAAGAGCTTTCATTCTGTAGAAAGGTGGCTGAAAGTGGAATCTCGCTTCCTTCTGGGAAAAGACTTTAAGGAGCGCACAAGTCAGAGACTGTTCCTTTGAAATAAGTATCTGCCAAGATTTCCTGATCAGGACTGTGTGTCTGTCATGTGCCATAGAAAAGCTGAAAATATAAACTTTCACTAGTTTCATAGACAAGTACCAACTATTTCTTGATGTGATATTTGTGTCCTAGGTTTAGACTCCTGTCACACCCAACACAAAAGTTGTAATTTTTTTTCACATTAGTCTCACTTTGCCCTTCATTATTTGCATTGCCTCGCGCAGCTCAGTTTTAAGTTGCTCCTATTCGCATTCTCTTTTTAGCATCCAGGACAACTGTGTGTGCGGCACTGAATGTAAGGATGTATATCAAGTGCACAACACAATGGACAAGGATTGGGCACCATCCACATTCCAACCTCAGCTTTTGACATCCCATTTGGCCCCCCGCCCCCCTGCAGATATAATGGCTCCCGCTCTTATAGGAAGGATTTCTATAAGATTTTGGAGGTGTATTGGAATTTTTGTCCTTTCATCCAGAAGAGCATTTGTGGGGTCAGACCCTGATGTTGGGGCAGGCTGGGCTCACAATCTCTGGTTTAATTGTTAGATGGGGCTTAGGTCCGTGCTGTGTGCTGCCGATCATGTCCTACAACAACCTTCCTCAACCTTGTCTGTATGGACCTTGTGCATTGGGCACAGTCATGGGGCCACAACAAGGCCAACTGGAGTCCACAATTGCTTGTGCTGAACACAAACATTTCCATTCACTGTGACTCAGGAGTCCAGTCTGATCCATAAAAAACCAACTTCATAGCTTTATCCCTCATCCACCAAACTTTTCACCTGGCTCTGATTGGCGCTGGTTACAGTAGGTTCTGGCAACATTAGTGTCACGAGTTTACGGGACAGAGAGGAGCCAGAACACCGTAGTGTCTGATTTCTCCTACTCCTGCACTGATTAGAAGCACTTCACCTTCATATTAAATGGTGCAAGTTTCTTTTAGCAGTGCAGGGGTTAATCTGCTCTGTTGAGAGCTCCTGGATACAAGATAAATACACCTCACTCATAAGAGAAAGATATCATTGATGCTTGAAAACTCGTATTTATTTACAATTAAGGCAACATTTTAGGACAAAAAGGAAAAGAGCGATACAATTAACGTTTCGGCTCAACCTTGAGCCTTTATCAAAATTGTCGCTGTGAAAACAGAAAATATAATGTAAGCAATAAATATTTACAACACATATAATATAACTAAAGGAAAATTCAATAAATGCAACGTAAATGTAGCTCCCAGGTGAGAAGTATATGAAGACATAACATAAATATATACATAATGTACATAGCATACATAGAGGTAATTATTGGAGTAATCCAAATTCAGTATAAATTAGCATACGTCACTAGGTGCTGGAATATCAGCGTTATTGGGTATATTCATAGTTACCTCAAAGAGTCCAGTGCTAAAGTTAATAGTATAGAGTGAAGAGAGACCAAAGCGATATTCTTGTGTGGCTATAATGACAAGATATACCATCAGTGAAAGGTACTATTACAGTATGGCAAAATAACTGAAATAGTGAACAATTACCCAGAATCTAAGAGCGCTCCTGCGCTATGCCATGTGTGTGTGCGCTGTGCTAGTGCACGTTACCAGGTGTTTATAGTTACTGTAGCGTTCCGGACCGGAAGTGACGTCACATCACTACTGCGATACAGTGCGCCGGCGCCAAACGTTGCTGGGGAAACCGGAACGCCACAAAAAGGCTATGTGGACAGCGCAGGCGTACGTGAACAGTGCCTGGAGATTGGTAAAAGCACTAGGGTGATATAGCCGTGGAGTCATAGTAACCAAACATAGGAGCAGCGCAGGCGCCGTGAATTCCATAGGGAACATGTTGCTGATAATATGAGCCTGTCTGGAAGTCAGTGTCAGCCAAATAGAGAATAGGAGATATAATGAAAATAAGTACAGGGGCACTGGACTAACGGTATTAGGAACATTGATATAGAAATTGAAATATAATACATAAGAGGACCAGAAATTAGATTGTTATCACCAGAAAACAAATTAATAGACAACCATATTAGCAATGGAATATAGTGACCATACAGTAACCAAGAGTCAGAGGGTAAGTATGCAACTCACCTACAGTCATAGTATTTTAGCGAGTCTGCAAACAATACAAAAGAGATTAGTAGGGAATTATAGTGACCAATCGATCTCTCTATTAAGGCCCTAGGGGCCAGCGTGTCCAATTTATAAATCCAATATGATTCTCGGGATTTGAGTAACCCAACATGATTACCACCTCGCCTTGGACGAGGAACATGCTCAATAATTTGGTATTTGAGCTGTGCTACAGTATGCCTCATCCAAGAGAAATGTTCCGGTAGTGGTAGCCAGTTCTTGCCATATCTAATCGTGGACTTATGACTGGCTATCCTATCTTTGATATGTTGTGTGGTTTCTCCCACATGTAATAGTCCACATGGACACTTAACCATGTATACAACAAAATTAGAATTGCAAGTGAAGAAACCATGAATTGGATAGGTTTTGCCAGTCCTGGGGTGGGTAATGTTGTCCGATTTAATGATATTTGAGCAGGATGCACAGTTCAAACAGGGAAAAGTGCCATTTCTTCTAGGTGCAAGGAGAGTTTGTGTGGTAACTGGGCGTGCGCTACCTATGTCGGCTCTGATGAGTTTGTCCTTGATGTTAGGAGGTCTCTTAGTACACATGAGAGTCGGTTCTTTGAAGGAGTCTATATTTGGATAGGATCAGGCCAATAGGGGCCAGTGTCTTCAAATAGCCGAATAGATTTTAGGCATCAAGGGGTGAAAAGTATGTACGAATGGGACCCTTTCTTTAGTCTGGGATAGTTGGAGTGGAGACCGGGGTGCTAGAGACAGTGCCTTCTCTTTATTCAGTAGTGATGGGTGGGTAACCCCTCTCTTGAAACTTATAGGTCATGTTATTAAGTCTCTCAGTGAGAGTGTTGGGGTCCGAGACGATTCTTGTGATCCTCTTGAACTGCGAGCGGGGTAGACTGTCCCGGGTGTATTTGGGGTGGCAACTACTATAGTGCAGTAAGCTGTTACTGTCCGTAGGCTTACAGTATAGATCTGTGGAAAGACCCCCACTAGCATCCTTGATAACCAATGTATCCAAAAAACGGACCGACACCGTGCTAGAGTGCATAGTGAACTGCAACTCAGGAAGAATGGAATTGAGGTAATTATGGAATGACTGGAGAGAGGTGGAGGTGCCCGTTTAGATGAAAAAGATATCATCTATGTAGCGATGATATTCTAGAGCATATCGTAAGAAGAGCTCATTGTCAAACACGTGGGAGACCTCAAAGAAATTCATAAACGCATTAGCGTAGGCAGGCGCTACGTTCGAGCCCATCGCGGTGCCGCACTTTTGAATGTAAAATGTGTCCTCATATAGGAAATAGTTTTCAAATAGCACCAGTTATAAAAGGTCTAGGCAAAATTGGATTGCGTCAGTGGTCATATCAGAAAGGTTCAGAAGATGTTTGGTAGCCTCAATGCCGTAGTCATGTTTAATGGAGGTGTAAAGGCTGTTTACATCCATGGTTACCAAAATACTATTGGAGGTATTGCATTGAGTTGTCGGATAATGTTCAGAAAGTGCCCCTTGTCCAGTAAAAAGTCCCTGGTAGATTTAGTAAGGGGTGTCAAGACTTTTTCAAGAAATGTAGAAAGTGGTGACAGAATAGAATCCATAGACGCCACTATGGGTCTGCCAGGGGAGTTGTTTAGTGACTTATGTATTTTTGGTAATACATAAAACACTGGAGTTATGGGATGAGGATTATTGAGAAAGGTTGCCGTTTTTTTGTCAATTACAAGGCGAGATAAATATAAGTCAATGACGTTCTGAATTTTCCTCCTTTTGTCAAAAACGGGGTCATGAGTTAGGACGCCATAGGTATTGATGTCTGATAACTGACGTTAACCTCTTCTACATACTGGTAACGGTTCATGACCACTACAGCACCCCCTTTATCTGCCGGCTTTATAATAATTCCCTTGTTGTTCTGTAGGGATAAAAGTGCTTGTTTTTCATTAGGGGAGGTATTGGAATGTACTGGAAACAGGACTAGATGTTGTTGGTGTGTAATAGTATTGATATCACGATCTACAAGTGAAATAAAAGTCTCCGCTGCATGGTAAGTATGTGGAGGACAAAAATTACTACGATTAAACAGATTTAAATTACTAATAGATAAATCAGGAATTGACGTTGAAGGTGGATCACCCACAGGGTTTGGTGACAGTCCAAAATGTGTTTTCAGTCTGATGGACCAATAAAACCGCTCAAGGTCCTTTTTCAATTGAAAAGAGTCCCAGGAAGGAGTGGGGCAAAAAGAAAGTCCCTTCTGTAAGACCGAAAGTTCTGATGGAGAGAGAAGATGATCCGAGATATTCACCACTAGGTTTTTTGTCTCATCTGTGACCGGGTGGTCATTATCTCCGTCTGACCGGTCTATGTTTGGGGGCCCTCTCCTGTGATCCTTTGATAAAAAACGATTTCGACCCGAGGTTGTAGAAGAATCGCTGCCTGAGCTGAAGGAACCATCTCTGCGTGGAGGGCGCGGTCTGCGCCAGGTGTTGGAGGGCGTGAAGGAATCCGCCCATCAGTATACGCGATTATTAGAATAATCTTTGGAATCCCTCTGAAATTTATTTCTTTTTCGATCCTGGAGTGTTTTCAGATGTTCCGCCAATGTATTCTGTTTTCGTCTTAAGTGTTGCCCAATCTGAGGAAGCTAGGGTGGTTGAGAGCTGTGTCTCAATTGCCTGAATATTTTGTTTGATATCAGAGATAGCCTTCTGAAGGTATTCTACAGTTAAGACAATGATGTCTAGGGAGCACTTATTGAGTATTTTCTTGTATTTATCACAATACTCGGGGTTATCCGAGAAAAGGGTAGGGCGAAGGTTGCATCTAAGCCCCTGGGGATCTTGTTCTGCTTATGGTACTCTGCCAAAGTGGTACAGTGAAAATCATATGATATGAGTTTTCTTTTCTCTTTCTCAAAATCTCTAGTCCTCAGTTCTTGTACTGGGGTTTTGAGAAACTCATTAGAACCAGTAACCTGTGACAGTATACTGGAGCTAGTAGCTTGATCGTAAGCAAAGGTGTCAGTAGACATCAGTATAGGGTAGCGGGAGAAGGCTGGTGCAAATGCCAATAGTACAATATAATAATAGATTTTAGCGTGCACACAGCCGTAGATATGGCAAGGTGCTGGTGTAATGGACCAGTGGTCCTCAATGTATACAAGATAAATACACCGCACTCTTGATGCTAGAAAACTCAAATTTATTTACAATTAAGGCAACATTTTAGGACAAAAAGGAAAAGAGCGATACAATTAACGTTTCGGCTCAACTTTATCAAAATTGTCGCTGTGAAAACAGAAAATATAATGTAAGCAATAAATATTTACAACACATATAACTAAAGGAAAATTCAATAAATGCAACGTAAATGTAGCTCCCAGGTGAGAAGTATATGAAGACATAACATAAATATACATAATGTAAATAGCATAAATAGAGGTAATTATTGGAGTAATCCAAATTCAGTATAAATTAGCATACGTCACTTGGTGCGGGAACATCAGAGTTATCGGGTATATTCATAGTTACCTCAAAGAGTCCAGTGCCAAAGTTAATAGTATAGAGTGAAGAGAGACTCCTGGAGGTTAAGGCTCTCAGCTGTGCACTGTTAGCCACTCCCATCTTTTATATAAATTGGGTCCTGGCTAGCACTCATTGTCAGAGCTAGATTATGCTGCATGGCTGGAGGTTGTTGTTGGTTATTATTGGAGAAAGCGTTTGGTGGATTTATCTGACACTGCTGCTAGCTTTTGAGTATGTGATAATTCCCTTTCGTCTCCTACTTTGGTTATACCCCATTCTCCACTCCCTGGTGCATTCCTCTGTTATATGTGTGAGTATATTTGTATGATTGGTATTTTTTGTTACCCCTGTTCATATTACCTTGTTAGTCTCTCCTCCTACACAATGACTGATAACATTGCTATATACATTAGATAACATGGGATCCACCATTCACAATAGGTGATGTCACAACTCACCTCCTCCTCCTGTATAATGACTGATAACACATCTATATACAGTAGATAATAGAGGATCCCTCTCTTACAATAGGTGATGTCACAGCTCACCTCCTCCTCCTCCCATCAGATAACTTCTATACAAACAAGTAGAGTCTGAGTCAGTCTATTGCTGCTTACTTCCACATGAAGAACAGGAAATAGAAGTCTAATGTTAGCCCTAGTGGCCAGTGCGAACATTGCAGGTTTTTGTTCATCATTTTACTATATCTAGTGTTGCGAAAAATAGAAAATAACAATCAAAAATATAACAAATGTATTCAACATAAAAACCTGATTTAAACAAATCCTTCCTTTAAGTGTTTGAGCCGCCAAATCATCAGTAGAATCTTCGATGAAGCTTTTCCACTTTCCATAAAAAATCTGAAACTTAGTCGAAGTGCCAAAGTAAAAACGCGAAAATAAAAATCTTGAACTTTGGGAATTTAGAGAAGATTCGAGCCACGTCTTCATACATAAGTATATCAGAAGATTATCCTAGAAGGAAAGAATCGGAAGGTGAAGAGAAAAGATTAAAAAAAACAACACGGAACAAAGTCGTCTGGAGGAGCCGAATGCCGGCGTCTTATTTGAAGACGTCTTACAGTTTCTTCCTTGAGCTCCTGAATTCAGACCTGTCATTTTTGTTAATGATGATTTACTTGGATTTCAAGAAGTTAGACATCCTGGAAGCAGAACACAGAGACGTCTTTAAATGTTTCATGAGTATTAACTTTGACACTAGACCAGAGGCTTCTACGAGGAACGAAGCGATTGCTTTCAACAAGCTTAAAAGAGCGACAAAACTCCTGCCTCCAGTGTTTCTGGGCGAAGGGAAGGGAAAGCTTTATTTTGTGCTACCCACGTAGGTGTTAAAAGGCTTTGATCCTCGTTGACTCCTTGTCAGGTATCAAAGTAATGAGCGTCTTGTACGACTTGTGAAGCAGCCCGGAATTGTAGACTTCAATCACTCCTGTCAATAGATAAATTATTAATCCGATAGCTCTGCAGGAATTTACAGTTAATGATCACGGGGAGATTTTCCAACCAAGAAAATTTATATTTTCTTTCTTTCTTGTAGCGAGACTTGCAAATGGAAAGTATCACTGGTGGTCACCTTATAGCATACTTATCCTGTCGCACTAAATGTGCAGAAAATAATTTTCTTGCTGCCCTTATCCCCCAGAAGATAAAACTGCCTTTGGTGCACATACATGCCTAAAATGTACAGGAACTATGCCAATTCTTCTGCTCTGTAACTTACCATCTGCTTTATTTGAGTGGGCTGTTTTCGTTCAGCAGAATTCTGCCGGTACTATAGGTGCTGGAACGTTCTTTCCCTCATTTCTCAGTATGCATAGGTCTGAACAATATCTTGTTTGACTTAATTTTAAAGGGTTGGCCCAATACCTACACTGTCCTTTATAATTATCCATTTTTTCACTTCCTATGGCTTTGAGAGTCTTAAATGGGACAACACAGGAGAAAGTGGCTGCACTCACTTCCCTGCAGTGCTTATCACCCCTCATGGATGGGATGGCATTGCTGTCACTTACCACATTTTCTTTTATCACCATCCTCTGAAGATGTCCTTAATCAATGACGCTGACCGAAGCTCTGGTAGAAGTGACCGAGACGCCGGCACTCTGCTTCTGTCTCCACCGGCCGAGTGTCTTACTGTGAAATGAGTTGTCATCAAGCAGTGATACAAGCAGAGTGAGTGACATTAGTGCCGCTCCACAACTTCAATCATCAACCTCAAACAAATTGTCATCGGTGGGCCGGGCTGGTGTCACTCACATTGCTTCTATCGCCAGCCCCAGATGACATCTTGTTTCAAAGTAAGATGCCGCAGTGGCACAGACAGAAGCAGAGTGCTGGCTCTTAAGTCACTTCACCCACAGCTTCTGTTGGCACCATGGGCTTACAACATCTTCAGAAGGCAGCAATAAAAAAAACTGTGGTAGGTGACCTTAGATGAAGTCCTGATTCAGGACGGGTGACAGACGCTACAGAGAAGTGATAACAGGGCCCTCTGTTATATTTTGGTAGCTGAGAAGAGCCGGCAAAAACAGCAATACACCAGAGAGGTTGGAATCTATTGGATTGCAGTACCCTGACTAACCACCACAACTAAAGGCAGCCGTGGAGCGTTCCTACGTTGGTCCTAGACGCCTCGTCACAGCCTGAGAGATTAACTACACCTAAAGATAGAAAGAGGAAAGCTATCTGCCCCGGAGCAGATCCCCAAAGAACATAGGAAGCCCCCAAACATGTAATGGCGGTTAGACAAGAGGAAATACAGACACAGACAGAAAATAGTATGAGCAAACGCTGGGGCCCAATCTGCCTAGACAGAAAAGGATAGAAAGGATACTCACTGCAATCCAAAAAAACCCTAAAAAATGGCAACGCTACTGATTGCAAAAACACCTGAGATCACACGACCTCTACCATCTAAATCAGTTCTCTGGTGTAACAAAACTAAGCCGCAGCCACTGAAAAAACTGGAAAAGGCAAATGAACAAATAACAATGGCTCCAGCGGAACTGAGAGGAGCCCAAGCCCCCGGGGGGGGGAACCTGGCTAACCTCACAGAAATGCAGAGAAATATGCAAATGGTAAGCACAAAAATAAAAACAGAAAATATCTTATCTGAAAGCAGAAGAAGAGGCAAGACTCAGCAAGTGTAAGGTTCTATGTATATATTCCTGAAACTCAGTTTGTTCGTCAGCCATTTTACTTTCTGTCTTGCTGCAGCTATCTTGCCCTCAGTCAAAATGGAGTTTCCAGCTTGCATGTTCCCGCCCTGATTCTCTCCTTTGCTTCTTAAGCAGCCACAGCTGAGCAATCAGTGCTTCAGAATCTAGCCTGCAGTGAACCTGTGACTTGACTCCTGTAAGCCTTGGACCTTGTACTCCAGCTATTCCTACTGAGGAACTCTGAAGCACTTGTGGACTCTGAACCCTGCTCTTTGAAAGATCCACGTTTGCATGGACTTACGGTAACAGAGAAGAAGATCCTGAATCTGTATTGGAGAGTGATTGCTGAGGTTGGATTACTCTGGCCTGCTGTGTCTCCTGTTTCTGTGTCTGCAAACTGTGTGACTATTTCTGCCAACTTGTATGAAGTAATACAGGACTTTTCTATATCAAACCTGTGACTCCTGTGTTTTCATCGCACCCAAGCACAAGACGCTATATGAACTGTACCACATACATTACAAGATTCTGAAGCCAAAACGTTAGTGTCTGCTGGGTCTGGAAGGCTGTGTCTGCTGTACTGTGGATATCAGACGTCCGGTTGTACTTTCTGTGATGACAGTGGTTGTGACTTCTCACAACCATTCCAGGTGAGCAATTCCCTTAAGTTTTTTCTTTTTGCAGTGTTACCACAGGTAAACACTATTGTTTTTTTTTTTTTTTTTCCTTTCTTTTCTCTTTTTTGTCTGCTGTAACTCTGGATATCAGATGTCTGGTTGAAACTTTCTGTGATGATAGTGGTTGTGACTTCTCACAACCATTCCAGGTGAGCAGTTCCCTTAATTTTTTTTTCTCTCTGCAGTGTTGCCACAGGTGAACACTATTGTTTTTTTTTCTCTCCTCTTCTTCCAGTAATCCTGTCTTAAAAGATCTGGAAAATGGAGGCCCGCATAAAGGAACTTTGCGGAGTGACTGATAATATCCTTGCAGATTTGCAGAATATAAAGACCCGTTTTACAAATCTACAGGACCTCAATAATCACAATTTGCAAGTGGTTGGACAGACTACCCAGGATTTGCGAGCCAGGATTGAGGTTCTAGAGGGCGAGTCCAGGCTCCTGCCGTAGCCCCGAGTGCTGGGATTCCCAAGTTGCCCCCTTTTCGTTTTGGCGGTGAACGTGAGAAATTCAGGGGATTTATTAATCAATGCAATCTTTTTTTTTCTGCACATGCTTCACAATTTCCCACTGAACGATCTAAGGTGCTTACTATAATTATGTTGCTTACCAACAAGGCTTTAATGTGGGCAAACCCTCTGATTGAGACTGAGGATGATTGTTTGAATCACCTTGATGATTTTATTTCAGCCATGGGGCAGGTGTTTGATGACCCCAATCGAGTGCAACAGCTGAAGCAGCCATGTTAGCTTTGCGCCAAGGTAAGCACTCGGTAGCTGAATATGCCTTGGATTTCAGGAGATGGGCCCTTGATACACCTGGGACAGTTCCGCCAAAAATCTATTTTTCGAAAGGGGTTATCTCCACTGATTAAGGATGAACTTGCTCGTGCCGACCCTCCCACTGCGTTAGGTGACTTTATTAACTACTGCATCCGTATTGATACTCGTCTGACTGAACGCAGGCAAGAGAGATGGTTCGAAAGCAATCGTACTAACCTTTTCCTACCTTCCTCTCCAGCTAAGGAACCTTTGAGTAGGATTACACGGGAACCTGAACCTGAACCCATGCAGGTAGACTCTTTACAACGACGGGTTAGTGATGCACGCAAGGAACATCGTTTTAAGGAGAATCTATGTTTCTATTGTGGTAAGTCAGGGCACTTCATTATAAACTGCCCCAGCCGTTCTCGTAAGACTACTGCAGCACTCATTCATTGTGAGTGTTGCGAGAGGGGATCTGTCAGGTCCGAGCCTCAGGCTCCAGAGAGATCTGCAGCAACAGATCTTGATTTCTCGGACTTAAACTCCGTTACCTCTGAGGACGTTGACTGTGTAAACGCTGCCATTTTTCAAGTTTCCTCAGCGGTGTCCCAGCTGAGTTGTAAGAAAAACAATTCTCATTGCTTTCTTTCCATCAAACTCTGGGTTGACTCAGCTTGGGTGTCTAGCTCTGCTATGATCGACTCAGGGGCAAGTGGAAATTTTATGGATGTCTCCTTTGCTCTGAAACAGGGAATATGTTCAGTGAAGAAGGCTACTCCAGTACAGATGGAAACTGTGGATGGCTCCCTGCTGACCTCTGGACCAGTGGATCAGGAAACAGAGCCTTTGAGGGTTCTTATGGGTAAAGATCATCAAGAGAAACTGTCCTTTATGCTTATCTCTTCTCCCCACTTTCCCATTATTCTAGGGCTACCATGGCTGCAGGCTCAGAATCCTACCATTAACTGGGAGACCAAGGAATTACACTTTCCAGAGAAACAGATGAGTCCAAAAGTTTCAGCTTGCTCTGTTCCTAAAGGAATCATGTCAGTCCCTGAACTACCAGCTGTATACCAGGACTATGTGGATTTATGTGACAAGAAGAACGCTGACCAGCTTCCTCCTCACCGTCCATATGATTGTCCAATTGAATTATTGCCTGGAGCAGAGATACCTTTTGGTAAGATCTACCCCCTGGCGGGGCCCGAGCTAAAGGCTTTAAAGGATTACATAGATGAAAATCTAGCCAAGGGCTTCATACGCCCCTCTTCATCTCCTGCAGGTGCACCCATCTTCTTTGTAAAGAAGAAAGATGGATCTCTGAGACCATGCGTAGACTATAGGGAACTCAATAAGGTTACTATTAGAAACCGTTATCCATTGCCTTTAATCCTGAGTTATTGGAGAGAGTGCGACATGCCAAAATTTTTCTCTAAACTAGATCTTCGTGGGGCCTATAACTTAGTCCGTATTAGACCTGGGGATGAATGGAAGACTGCATTCAGGTCACGCTATGGACACTTTGAATATCTAGTTATGCCTTTTGGTCTGAGTACCGCCCCAGCCACTTTCCAACACTTGGTGAATGACATCTTCAGGGATCTCCTAGATACATTCGTGGTAATTTATTTGGATGATATTCTAATTTTTTCTAACTCCACAGAGGAACATCATGGACATGTGAGAATGGTCTTGGAACGTCTAAGACAAAATCATCTTTACATCAAACTTGAAAAGTGTGAATTCCATAGGACCGAAATTCAATTTCTGGGGTATGTACTGTCTACACAAGGAATTAGTATGGATGGAAGCAAAACCCAAGCCATCAAGGATTGGCCAAGTCCTAGAAATGTGAAGGAGGTACAGCGCTTCATCGGGTTTGCCAACTTCTATAGACGTTTCATTAGAAATTTCTCTGAGGTAGTGTCACCTATCACTCAACTTACCCGGAAAGAGTCTAGGTTTTCCTGGACTCCCCAAGCCCAGGAAGCATTTTCCCGTCTAAAAGATAAATTTACCACTGCACCTATCCTAGTACATCCCAACCCCGAGCTTGCCTTCATAATAGAGGTGGATGCTTCAGACTGTGCCGTTGGAGCTATACTCTCTCAGAGAACAGGTGAGAAGAATGTCTTGCATCCCTGTGCCTTCTTTTCCCAGCAGTTGTCTTCGGCTGAGAGGAACTACGATGTGGGCAATAGAGAGTTGTTGGCCATTATTGCCGCCTTCAAAGAATGGAGACACCTTCTTCAGGGAGCTGCACAGCAAATAGTCGTCCTGACAGACCATCGTAACCTTGAGTTTATCAGGTCGGCTAAGTGCCTGACTCCTCGCCAGGCTCGCTGGAATCTTTTCTTAAACCAATTTAATTTTATCATCTCTTATAGACCAGGATCGCGCAATGGAAAGGCTGATGCACTCTCTAGGATTTACTCAGCAGAGACACGTCCAATTACTCCTCCTAAGACTATTCTTCCTGACTCTAGATTCCTAGGAGTAATTCATAATCAAGACCTACTTAAGGACATCAAGGAAGCATACCATGCGGATTCCTTTTTGGCACAACCCCCAAGGGACGTAAGTCTTGTCTTTAAGAATGGTGTGTGGATTCAGGGACAACGTCTGTATATTCCTGAAACAGTCAGATTAAGAGTATTGCAACTCATTCACGATTCCAAGATAGCTGGGCATAGAGGAATTCTAAAGACACAGGAATTTCTTTCTCGTTTCTTTTGGTGGCCCACTTGCAGGAAGGATGTTTTGAATTATGTCACTTCATGTGAGGTCTGTGCAAGATGCAAAACACCTCGCTCCTCACCAACTGGTCTGTTACAGCCTCTTCCCACCCCGTCCCGCCCGTGGGGATCCATTTCTATGGACTTCATTGTGGAGTTACCAACCTCTCAGGAGAAGAACACCATTCTAGTGGTGGTTGACCGTCTAACAAAGGCAGCTCATTTTATCCCTTGTGTTGGCTTACCCACTGCAAAACAGACATCAGATTTGATGATTAAAGATGTGTTTCGCTTACATGGAGTACCGGATGAGGTTATTTCGGATCGAGGGGTGCAATTCACTTCTAGGTTTTGGCAAAATTTCTGTGCAGCATTGGACATTAAAGTAAACCTTTCTTCTGCTTTTCATCCCCAGACTAATGGACAGACCGAACGAACCAATCAAACCCTGGAGCAGTATCTCCGCTGCTTTATCTGCCACCTACAGGATGATTGGGTGGATCTACTTCCATTAGCTGAGTTCTCGTATAACAACTCTGAGAGTGCCTCCACTAAACAGTCTCCTTTTTACTCTAATCTAGGTTATCATCCTAACATTCTACCACGATTTCCCATAGAAACGCCTTTACCAGCAGTGGCTGAAAGAATCACGTCTTTACAGAAGAATATGGATCTTCTAAAGGAAAATCTGGAATCGGCTCAAGAAAGGTACAAGAAAGCAGCAGATAAATTTCGTAAACCTGCACCAGCTTTCAAGGTAGGAGACTTGGTCTGGCTGTCAACCAGAAATCTTAAGTTAAGGATTCCATCGTCTAAGTTGGGACATAAGTACATTGGACCCTATAAAATCAGTAAAATTATAAGTGCCGTTGCTTGTCGTCTTCAACTGCCCAGAACTATGAGAATCCACCCTGTCTTTCATGTATCCCTACTAAAGGCTGCGACACCCAATACGTTTCCTGGACGTTCCTCTCCTTGCCCTGACCCAGTGCTAGTCGATGGTCAGGAAGAATTTGTGGTGGAAAGGATTTTAGATTCCAGGTTGTATAGAAATCAGTTACAATATCTGATTAAATGGCAGGGCTACCCAGTGGAGGACAACTCATGGGAACCGGTCAATAACGTTAATGCTCCTCGCTTGCTCCGTCAGTTTCATCAGAGGTACCCACACAAGCCTGGTCTGAGGTCATCCGGAGGTTGTCCTTAAGGGGGGAGTAATGTAAGGTTCTATGTATATATTCCTGAAACTCAGTTTGTTCGTCAGCCATTTTACTTTCTGTCTTGCTGCAGCTATCTTGCCCTCAGTCAAAATGGAGTTTCCAGCTTGCATGTTCCCGCCCTGATTCTCTCCTTTGCTTCTTAAGCAGCCACAGCTGAGCAATCAGTGCTTCAGAATCTAGCCTGCAGTGAACCTGTGACTTGACTCCTGTAAGCCTTGGACCTTGTACTCCAGCTATTCCTACTGAGGAACTCTGAAGCACTTGTGGACTCTGAACCCTGCTCTTTGAAAGATCCACGTTTGCATGGACTTACGGTAACAGAGAAGAAGATCCTGAATCTGTATTGGAGAGTGATTGCTGAGCTTGGATTACTCTGGCCTGCTGTGTCTCCTGTTTCTGTGTCTGCAAACTGTGTGACTATTTCTGCCAACTTGTATGAAGTAATACAGGACTTTTCTATATCAAACCTGTGACTCCTGTGTTTTCATCGCACCCAAGCACAAGACGCTATATGAACTGTACCACATACATTACAGCAAGCTTCCAAGTGAACCAGGAACCACATTTGAGACAAGAACAATTGATCACCGGCAACCATGATGGGAGGGAACCTCCCTTATATCAAGCCAGTCTGTGGCTCCTGATTGCCAATCCTCATTGAATGGTTCAGTACTGTTTGTAACCACCAGAGGAGCTTCTGCTCAGAATTCATTTCCAAAACATTCACAACAGCCCTCCTATTGTGACGTCCTGTTGAGACCCCCCACAAATTAAATGTCACAGGAACTGAAGTAAAACATACACATTTAGGGTGTTGATACATTTATACATTGCACGTATACCAACTTATGCTCTGGCTCATTTCTTTAGCTTTGCTGTAGTTTCTTGTACTTTGTGCAAACAGCGGCATGGTTTCCCTTTGTGAGCTAGGCATTTCATCTATATATCTTCCCATGGACGGGTGTCTAAATGTTCGGGCCCCGGACCTGTCTGCCCTTATCTATATATAGGAGGTTGGCTGACACAAGGTGAGGCTTTAAGACTAGAGGTAGGACCATCCTGGTTGGGTACAACTTGTCATTGTGAGAAGATTTTTACCCTTTTTTAATCAAAACAGTGTTAACTAAGTCCCCTATGTTATTTAGATGTACTATTAATATTTACTAATTTACTTACTACAGGATATATGATCATTTTGTTTTTTTTGTTTTTTCTTAGGTTTTGTCTGGGAAATAACCACAGTGTGAACGTTCTCCTACACATTATGAAATACAAAAAATGGAGCTAAACAAACACCAATTAGATCATAAAAAAATATTTTTAATTATAAAATACTAAAAACATATAGTAAATCACATATATCATGAAATTATTACAACATATCTGTATCTGAGATCTTGTATTTTATTATTGTGCTCCGACACATTGCATCAATACCAACTTATAAACTGGGCTCATTTCTTTGGTTTTCCATTCAGTATTAGCCGGACAAGGAGAATGTTAGGGAATTTTAAAATAAACCAAATTACAAAAGTGCTTAGAGTGTAAAAATAGATATTTATAAAGGACATTTTAAGTATCAGAGCACCCCATTCAAACCAATTTGTTATGCCAGTATCCAGTTTGACAGGCAAGAGAGCATGACAAGAGAGACATGAAGGATAAAGCCAGCCCTCCTCATCCTGCAATCTGCAAATCACTTTGTTTAAAAATTATATTTTTTTCTGCCTCTGGAGGACCAGACCTTATATTTCAATGGGAGCTGTGTAATGCCTCATTTTTCCTGCGGAGGTGCACTTGTTTTCAGGCTCCCACAGACTTTACAGTGGTGAGAAATCTGTGATCTGCTAATTGTCTTGAGATCTTTCTACCACAAAACAACTGTCTAAAAAAAAAATCAGTCATTCTGCAAAGTTATCAAGAAAGAAAAAATTGCAAGAGGACGCATTAAATAACGGAGAGGTCTCTACATGTACAAGGAGCAGAGGGCCAAGATCAGGAACAAAAACTCCACCAAAGAAATCATCCCAAAACCTTCTTGTTTTGACCTTGTTTTGATGTATGTGATGTGAAAGCTACTTTGTATCAAGTTTCTGAAGTTAAATCAGAGAAAGATAACCAAGAACTGGTTGTGAAAACCATCATAAAATGCAAGAATAAGAAATAAATAGATTTAGATACAGAAAATATAAAAAATCATTTCTTCATCTGAACATTGGATATTACACTCTTGGAATCACAAGTGATCAGCGGTGCAGCAATTAGCAGCAAGTCCTCAATAAAAACCCTGGACGGAGCATTTCTATGCAAAACGCGCGTCGAATGTGGTGGACACTCGGACCGATGGCATCTACTGGGTAATGAATAATTAACATGTAATTTCTACTTACTATCGTGTGTATTAGACACTGTACTAGAAACTTTACTGACACATGTGTGTAGCCCAGCTACGCAGGCACACATAAAAGTCCAGGAGAGTGCACTGGAAGGTAACAGCAAAGCTTGATATGCACTTCACTCACACTTCTAGACACACCCACCAGGGGTATAGGAGGTGGTGACATGTAGCAGAGCTCATTCAAGCCTTGGGAGACTCAGGAGTGAGTCATTCCCCGTGAGTCAAGCTTCCTGTCTCAGGACAGTAGAGTCAGTTTCCTGTCTTCGGACAGTGCAGATCTGTGCCAGTGAAGTCTGGACTTGGAAGGAGAGGAGAAAAGACTGGATCCTCGCAGAGTTAGCGTAGCTCACCTGACAAGCAAGTGGAGGCTAGTACGGGTGAAGTGGATCATCCTAGCCTAGTCAGAGCTACCCTTAATCAGTACCTCAGCAGAAGTCGAAGCTAGGAGGATACTGAGAGCTACTCAGCGAGCTCTAGGAGAAAGCTGACATTACCAACGAAGCTCCAAGTGTTTATGCTAAGAGCTAGAGCAGGGCGAAGGGCACAGTGGAGAAGTTAGAGAAGTGCTCCAGGTATTTGATTGCCTGCACTAAATTGCCGGACACCGGAGTCCGGAGTGTTGCTACTGTTTCAGGCATAGTAACAAGAAAACCGGAGGCATCTGGACTACAGGTCGCAGAGAGCAGCCCTAAGTGTCAATACGTAACCAGAGACAGGGATAACGGGTCTAGCCTGATCAGCAATATAGACTTAGTTTTCACCACTCAGAAGGCTCCACCACAATATTGGCCGGGCAGTACAGCTATAGAGAAAGCTGGAGATTCAGAATTAACTTCGCTTCAGGCAAGTTGGATTCACAAGTATTGGAAGTTAAGGAGGCCTCTAACCTGCTCAGCTGTTACCGGAAAGTGCACTCTTCACCCCGACCAGCTCCCCGGGATCTGCTTGAACCACCATCAGTAAAAGGTATGAAAAGAAGCTGCATTGTGTTTGGCTGAATTCTTACTACACCCTGCATCATCACCACCATAGACTTCCAGGGACCCGTCTCACCTGTGGGAGGCTATCACCAAGCTGCCCCATAACATCCCCTGTGAAGACCCTTACAGCAGCGCTGGTACAAATTACCAGAAACCACAGGTGGCGTCACGAACTACCTACCTAATAATCCCCTGTAAATATTCCCCCATCGCATTGACTGCCAGGGCCACGGACCGAGCCACCGCTACCAGTGACATCTCCCATGGAAATCGACGGGCTCGGCTCCGAGTACCCCATAGTCCTGGTATCCACAATTGTGGTGCGAGTCCAAACAACTTGGCGTCACGAACAGGATCACGAAACTCGCAATTGTGAGCCCTGTGTGCCTATATTGAACTGTTTGTGCAGAAAAGACTGTGTGCTGTGTTGGCGCCAAATACCGCCATCTTTACCGCAATATTCGCACCCTCAGGCGCTGGTGAAGAAGGGGGGCGTACCTGCAAAAGCGCGCTGTTGCCTGGCTCCGCCCCCAGCTCTGATGCGGCGGCAGGTCCTGTGAAACAGGAAGTAAACGCTCTGACATCACAGTCCAGCGACGAAGGTCCTGTCTCCACCGCTGTGCCTGCTACGAAGGTCCTGTCTCCACCGCTGTGCCTGCGACGCTGCAGCCTGCAAAAGAGGTAGGCTCAGATTAACCAAGGAAGTTACCAATATGTGTCTTTTATTATGTCATGGACTGAGAGGCTGAGGACTGTGCCAGCCCAAGTACTTTCTTGTAAATAGTTGCGCTTCGGTGCTTTATCTTGGTTTCACATGAAACCACTACTATCTACCTCTGAAGAAAAACCCGTATGGTGGGGCCCAGAGTGAGGTCTGCAATAAAGTCCTGCAGCCCACCCAGGACCCACGTGGGAGGTTTTTGGTGCGGGTCCTCCACAAGTATCTTGTATATATGAACACGTTTGATACTTTTGATACTTTTGTATTCTTACTGTACATATTGTAACGTTCAAGAAATCCTTACCTCCCGGATGGGAAGTGTTAATATGTTGAAATGTTATTGTTATTGCAAAACAAAATGTTTCTTTTTGTCTTTTACAGCCCGGGAGTGCTGTGTTTTACCAAGGGGGGATGTGTAGCCCAGCTACGCAGGCACACATAAAAGTCCAGGAGAGTGCACTGGAAGGTAACAGCAAAGCTTGATATGCACTTCACTCACACTTCTAGACACACCCACCAGGGGTATAGGAGGTGGTGACATGTAGCAGAGCTCATTCAAGCCTTGGGAGACTCAGGAGTGAGTCATTCCCCGTGAGTCAAGCTTCCTGTCTCAGGACAGTAGAGTCAGTTTCCTGTCTTCGGACAGTGCAGATCTGTGCCAGTGAAGTCTGGACTTGGAAGGAGAGGAGAAAAGACTGGATCCTCGCAGAGTTAGCGTAGCTCACCTGACAAGCAAGTGGAGGCTAGTACGGGTGAAGTGGATCATCCTAGCCTAGTCAGAGCTACCCTTAATCAGTACCTCAGCAGAAGTCGAAGCTAGGAGGATACTGAGAGCTACTCAGCGAGCTCTAGGAGAAAGCTGACATTACCAACGAAGCTCCAAGTGTTTATGCTAAGAGCTAGAGCAGGGCGAAGGGCACAGTGGAGAAGTTAGAGAAGTGCTCCAGGTATTTGATTGCCTGCACTAAATTGCCGGACACCGGAGTCCGGAGTGTTGCTACTGTTTCAGGCATAGTAACAAGAAAACCGGAGGCATCTGGACTACAGGTCGCAGAGAGCAGCCCTAAGTGTCAATACGTAACCAGAGACAGGGATAACGGGTCTAGCCTGATCAGCAATATAGACTTAGTTTTCACCACTCAGATGGCTCCACCACAATATTGGCCGGGCAGTACAGCTATAGAGAAAGCTGGAGATTCAGAATTAACTTCGCTTCAGGCAAGTTGGATTCACAAGTATTGGAAGTTAAGGAGGCCTCTAACCTGCTCAGCTGTTACCGGAAAGTGCACTCTTCACCCCGACCAGCTCCCCGGGATCTTCTTGAACCACCATCAGTAAAAGGTATGAAAAGAAGCTGCATTGTGTTTGGCTGAATTCTTACTACACCCTGCATCATCACCACCATAGACTTCCAGGGACCCTCTCACCTGTGGGAGACTATCACCAAGCTGCCCCATAACATCCCCTGTGAAGACCCTTACAGCAGCGCTGGTACAAATTACCAGAAACCACAGGTGGCGTCACAAACTACCTACCTAATAATCCCCTGTAAATATTCCCCCATCGCATTGACTGCCAGGGCCACGGACCGAGCCACCGCTACCAGTGACATCTCCATGGAAATCGACGGGCTCGGCTCCGAGTACCCCATAGTCCTGGTATCCACAATTGTGGTGCGAGTCACATGTCATATGTGATTTGCCCTTGGTCTGTTTATCCTTTACTTAGCTACATATGGTTACATATATTATGCTGTACTAATCTTAATACGCCTTATATCTGATATTATTGATTGTATTGTCATTCTACATTTATTTTATTCCTTATAAGACATATGTGAGTGGTATAATACTAGGTTTACGAGACTTCTCACCTATGTCTTGTATGCATATTATTATAAGGCATATGTGTCGTTATTATTGCCAGTTTCCAATACACTTGTATTACTTATACTTGCCGTATTTGCCATATTTTGTAAATTAACTATATATTATATATGGTCCGGGCTTTCCACCAAGTCGCCTCATCTATGGTTTTTCCTCGCTTTTATATATGTTTTTATGGTTTGTTTATTAAAATGTGATTTTATTCTTTGCTTTGGTCTGCATTTGAAGTAAATTATTTTTGGTGTCTATATTGCTTATACTTTAAGACCTTAAAATTATAGGATTTTCATGATAGGTATATTTATAGCAAGAAAGACACTGAGACGGATTACAGGAAGTGGGGGTGTGTCCTTGTCTCTTTACAAGAAGCAGGGGTGGGTCTTTGTGTCTGCATAAAGCAGGGGCGGGTCCTTGTCTCTTTACAAGAAGCAGGGATGGGTCTTTGTGTCTACAGAAAGCAGGAGGAGTCCTTGTCTCTTTACAAGAAGCGGGGGTGGGTCTTTGTGTCTACAGAAAGCAGAGGCGGGTCCTTGTCTCTTTACAAGAAGCGGGGTGGGTCTTTGTGTCTCAGAAAGCAAGGGGAGTCCTTGTCTCTTTACAAAAGCAGGTGGTCTTTGTGTCTGCAAAAGCAGGGGGAGTCCTTGTCTCTTTACAATGGGGTGGTTCTTTGTCACAGAAAGCAGGGGCGGGTATTTGTCTATCTACAAGAAGTGGGGATGGGTCTTTGTGTCTACACAAAGCAGGGGCGGGTCCTTGTCTCTTTACAAGAAGCAGGGGTCGGTCTTTGTGTCTACAGAAAGCAGAGGCGGGTCCTTGTCTCTTTACAAGAAGCGGGGGTGGGTCTTTGTGTCTACAGAAAGCAAGGGGAGTCCTTGTCTCTTTACAAGAAGCAGGGGTGGGTCTTTGTGTCTGCAGAAAGCAGGGGGAGTCCTTGTCTCTTTACAAGAAGTGGGGGTGGTTTTTTTGTCTACAGAAAGCAGGGGCGGGTATTTGTCTATCTACAAGAAGTGGGGATGGGTCTTTGTGTCTACACAAAGCAGGGGCGGGTCCTTGTCTCTTTACAAGAAGCAGGGGTGGGTCTTTTGTCTACAGAAATCAGGGGGAGTCCTTGTCTCTTTACAAGAAGCGGGGGTGGGTCTTTTGTCTACAGATGGCAGGGGGAGTACTTGTCTCTTTACAAAAAGCGGGGGTGGGTATTTGTGTCTGCAGAAAGCAGGCGGAGTCCTTGTTTCTTTACAAGAAGGGGGGTGGGTCTTTGTGTTTACAGAAAGCAGGGGGAGTCCTTGTCTCTTTACAAGAAGTGGGGGTGTTTTTTTTTTGTCTACAGAAAGCAGGGGGAGTCCTTGTCTCTTTACAAGAAGTGGGGGTGGTTCTTTTTGTCTACAGAAAGCAGGGGCGGGTATTTGTCTATCTACAAGAAGCGGGGATGGATATTTGTGTCTCTACAGGATGTATGAACTTTGTCAATCTACATTAAGCAGGGGCAAGTCTGTCACTCAAAAGAAAGCTGGGGCGGGTCTTTGTCTCTACTAGAGGCAGGGTCAGGTCTTTGTCTTTCTAGAGGAAGTGGGGAGGGTCTTTGGCTCTCTACAGGGAGCCAGGGATGGGTCTTGGTTTCAAAATGAAGCAAGGGTGGGTCTTAGTCTTTACAGGAAGTAGCTGATAGGTCTTTACCTCTCAAAAGGAAGTAGGATCCGGTCTTTGTTTTTCTCTAGTAATGTGGGTTGGGTCTTTTTCCCTGTGCTCCTGCCCTTCTTACAGTCAAACTGAATACAGGCATAACAATGAGGTGGGCTATTAGTACAAGGTAATTAATGCATGCTGGGAAGAAAGACAAAGGATGTTCTACCTCATATAGTGCAGGAAGAATGCTGATGAGGAGGAACCGCCAACTCAAAAACAGTGGATTGCAAGTTTCCGAACATGAGATTCAGGACAGATACTGGACATTTTAATCTGGTATAAGCACCAAAAGCAAAAAAGAGCTACAAGTCCATGCTCTTTCACTGGTTTTGGGTGAGAGGACAAGTAAGTCATATTGCCCTTTAGTAAAATCTCACAGTGGCTGATAAATAACAAACATTTTGGACATTTGTGAAATCATTTGGTTTCATTTTATCTACTTATTCTTTTTTTCTATGAACTGGCCATAAAAATTGCTGAAATTTCAGTTTTTGTCTTCATGCTAGAAATGCCCGGCTCATTTAATCTCACAAACGATTGTCATTATTATTTTCTGCTAAACTATACATATCAAAATTAATTAGATAAACCATCTTGCTGCCTTGACAATAAAGTCGTTTCAGGGCACTTTGAAAGGAATCTCTTGTTAAAAAAACATTTTTTCTATGTTTAAAACAGTTTTTTTTTTAAAGATTTTAGGTGTGGTTTACATTTTTCATGACACTATTAGTATTTAAAAAAAATAAATGATGAAATCGGGCAACGTTTTGTTACACGCCAGCAGGAGTGCAGCTTCTGTATAAGGAGTGCGCAGGAAGCAGTGACTTTTCAGCTTGTTCTGTGCACACTTCGGGCAGTCAAATCCCTCTCGTCATAGGGTTGTATGAAATGTAGATTCTTTATAGTAAATAAAATGGCAAATAATGTGATACTCGTCCTTATTTGCAATTGTGACCTCTGCACCTGACACAGAGCAATGTGACCTCTGCACCTGACATAGAGCCATGTGACTCTGCACCTGAAACAGAGCAATGTGATCTGTTGTGAACGTATTGGAGACGACTTTGGAGATGAAGCTCCCTCTGGTGGTTGCTGAAGGTATTGAACCTATGTTGAACTCCAGAATTCATCCATCTGCAATTAACGAGTGGTTGTCAGGTGGTACTGACTGGCCTGATATAAGTGATATGACCTCCCATGATCCTCGCCGGTGATCAATTGTTCTTCCTAGTCTAGGTTGGAATTCAGCTTGCTTTTCTGCTGCCTCTGCTATCATTCAGATAAGTCTCTTTCAGTTTTTTTTTTACTGTGGTTTGAATTCCTTGTTTTTTGCTGCATTGCTTTTTGTCTTCAGCCGGGTCCCCTTTGGGGGGCTTTGGCTGGTCTCCGTTCGTTTTTTGTATTTGTTCATTTGCTCAGTTCTTGTGATATTTTACTGCTGGGTTGCTACGTTTTTCACACCAGAGATCTGATATAGGTGGTTGAGACCGTGTGGTCTCAGTATTTTTGGATTCAGAAGTGTTGGAGCTTTTCCTAGGGTTTTTTTGGGTTGCAGACAGTATTCTCTCCTTTGCTGTCCAATCTAGACGTTTTGGGCCCCAGCGTTTGCTCAATCTATTTTCTGTCTGTGTTCGTATTTTCATCTTGTCTAACCGCCATTATATGTCTGGGGGCTGCCTATTCTTTTGGGGGCAGTTAGCTTTCCTCTTTCCGTCTTCAGGGATAGTTATCTCTCCGGCTGAGACGAGGCGTCTAGGACACCGTAGGAACGTCCCACGGCTGCTTCTAGTTGTGCGGTTAGTTTAGGGGTCTGCAACCTATTAGTTTCCAACCTCTCTGGTGTTAGGCTGCCTATGCGTTTTTTGCTCCTGCCTCCTCAGCTACCTAAACATAACAGTGACCTCTGCACCTGACACAGAGCAATGTGACCTCTGCACCTGACACAGACAATGTGACCTCCTGCACCTTTCACAGAACAATGTGACCTCTGCACCTGACAGAGAGCCATGTGACGTCTGCACCTGACACAGAACAATGTGACCTCTGCACCTGTCACAGAGCAATGTGACCTCTGTACCTGACACAGAACAATGTGACCTCTGCACCTGACAGAGAGACATGTGACCTCTGCACCTGACACAGAACCATGTGACCTCTGCACCTGACACAGAGCCATGTGACCTCTGCACCTGACACAGAGCCATGTGACCTCCTCACCTGACAGAGGGCCATGTGACCTCTGCACCAGACACAGAGCAATGTGACCTCTGCACCTGACACAGAACAATGTGATCTCTGCTCCTGACACAGAGCCATGTGACCTCTGCACCTGACCCAGAACAATGTGACCTCTGCACCTGACACAGAGCAATGTGACCTGTTGTGAATGTGTTAGAAATGAATTCTGAGCAGAAGCTCCTTCTGGTGGTTACAAACAGTACTGAACTATTCAATGAAGATTGTGAAGATTGGCAATCAGGTGTTACAGACTGGTCTTATATAAGGGAGGTTCCCTCCCATCAGGGTTGCCGGTGATCAATTGTTCTTGTCTCAACTTTGGTTCCTGGTTCACTTTGAAGCTTGCTGACTCTTGCCTGCATCTTCTGCTATCAGATAAGATATTTTCTGCTTTTATTTTTGTGCTTGCTTTTTGCATTGTTCTCTGCACTTCTGTGGAGGTCAGCCAGGTCCCCTCCAGGGGCTTGTGCTTCTCTCAGTTTATCTGAGCCACTGTTATTTGTTCATTTGCCTTTTCCAGTTTTTTCAGTGGCTGCGGCTTAGTTTTGTTACACCAGAGAACTTGTAGCGCCCGCGTCCCTGCCTGCTGCCAGACAGGGACGTCGCTCTCCTCACCTGCGCTCGGCGTCCTCGGTGCTCCCAGCCTCCTCTGCGCCTCTGGCATCCTCGGCGCCCTCCTTCCGCCCTGCTGGTCCCGCGCGCTGCTTCCCTGCTACTGGCCTTAGGGCGCGCGCCCGCACCCTCCCCCGCTCTTAAAGGAGCCGCGCGCATTTTCCAAATCAGTCTCCAGCCAATGCTGGAGGACTCCACCCTATATTAAGGGCTTCCTCCTTAATGTAGGTGCCCGAGCAATGTTGTTCCTGTGCAGTCTAACTCTGTTTCAGCCATCAGCTCCTGATTCCAGTTACCTGCCTGTTACCTGTCGGCTTGCCTGTCTGCCATCCGTCTGCAGTTCCATCCAGAGGTTCGGACGTCATCTGCAGAGATCCCCGGCTCTTGCCTGCTCACCTAGGAGCGATCATCTGCCATCCGACTGCAGCTCCATCCGGAAGTTCGGACATCATCTGCGGAGATCCCCGGCTCTTGCCTGCTCACCTGGGAGCGATCATCTGCCATCCGACTGCAGCTCCATCCGGAAGTTCGGATATCATCTGCAGAGATCCACGGCTCTTGCCTGCTCACCTGGGAGCGATCATCTGCCATCCGACTGCAGCCTACCTGGAGGCTCCACCATATCAGGTCGTATATGCCTGCCCTGTTCTAGAGACTGCCTGGTCACTTGCCGTGACAACCTGCCTGTCTAGAGACTGCCTGGTCACTTGCCGTGACAACCTGCCTGTCCAGAGACTGCCTGGTCACTTGCCGTGACAACCTGCCTGTCCAGAGACTGCCTGGTCACTTGCCGTGACAACCTGCCTGTCCCAGAGACTGCCTTGGTCACTTGCTGTGACAACCTGCCTGTCCAGATACTGCCTGGTCACTTGCCGTGACAACCTGCCTGTCCCAGAGACTGCCTTGGTCACTTGCTGTGACAACCTGCCTGTCCAGATACTGCCTGGTCACTTGCCGTGACAACCTGCCTGTCCCAGAGACTGCCTTGGTCACTTGCTGTGACAACCTGCCTGTCCAGATACTGCCTGGTCACTTGCCGTGACAACCTGCCTGTCCCAGAGACTGCCTTGGTCACTTGCTGTGACAACCTGCCTGTTCCAGAGACTGCCTGGTCACTTGTCGTGACAGCCTGCCTGTCCAGAGACTGCGTCGGTCACTTACCGTTACAACCGGCCTGCCCAGAGACTTCCTTGGTCACTTGCTGTGACAAACCTGCCTGTCCAGAGACTACCTATATCCCCTGCCGTGATTCCCTGCCCTTCTCCCGGGTGCCACCCGCTCTCTTACAAGTAGACTCTCTTGTATAATAAAGCTTTGTGGTTCCACCAACCTGACCTGTCTCGTCAGTAGTTCCACCCACCAGACCCGTTACAGTTTGCTCGGGCCCTGGAACCCGGTGGCACCCAAACCCCTTCACTCCCGGAACTGTGTCATGAGCTGTCTCGCCAGAGGTCTCAACAGGAGGCTATCCTGGGTCACCTGCGGAACGTCAATTCCCGTCTGGACACTCTGAATTCATCACCAGCAACCATCGCTGGAGCCATGACTCATAATCCGTCAGTCCCGCTGATTCCCAATTCCGTGGTTTCCATTCCCGGACCCCGACTGTCAGCTCCTCCTAGGTTTGGAGGCGATCCTGCTCTGGCTCGGGGTTTCATTAATCTGTGCACCCTGCATTTTGAACTCCTGGCACACCAGTTTAACTCTGACCGGGCCAAAATTGCCTTCATCATGTCCCATCTCACCGGAGAGGCCCTGGCCTGGCTTAATCCTCTCTGGGAGAGAGAGGATCCTCTGGTATCTGACCTGCCTGCTTTTCTCTCGGCCTTCCGGAAGGTATTCGACGAACCTGGACGGAAGACTTCCTCTGCATCATCTCTGCTGCGTCTCCGTCAGGAGAGTCTCACCGTTGGTCAATATGCCATACGGTTCCGGACTTTAGCCTCAGAACTAGCTTGGGACAATGAAGCTCTAATTTCGGTCTTCTGGGAGGGTCTGTCCGGCCGTATTAAAGACGAACTTGCCGGTCGGGACATTCCAACCTCTCTAGATGATTTAATAAATCTTGCCAATCGAATTGATCTACGGTTCCAGGAACGAGCCAAAGAGATCACCCGTAAAAAAAAATTTTCCCATCTTGCACCCTCGTGTCAGAGATCCATAACCTCTTCCGTTTCTCTCAGGTGCACACTGCTGAGCCTATGCAGGTCGACCAGACCAAGATGGTCAAAGCCCGTCAGGACTCACGCCGTGCCGAGAAAAGTTGCTTCTACTGCGGCAGTAAGGAGCACTGGATCCAAACCTGTCCGGAGAAGTCGGGAAACGCCTGTGTCTAGGTTCGCTCGGAGAGGTCAATCTAGACAAAAATAAATCCTCTTCATCCCTGCTGCTGTCGGTTTCAATTCTGCTCGGTAAGAACCGCCACTTCGAAATGGCCCAACTTGATTCTGGAGCAGCTGGGAATCTCGTGTCACAGGCTCTAGTAGAGAAGTATCGCATTCCCACCAAACCTCTTGTTGAACCTGTATCTGTTGCTGCTGTGGATGGGGGCCTCCTACCTCGTCCCATCCGACTTATCACCGAAGCCATAACCCTGCAGGTGGGAATGTTGCATTCTGAGAGCATCTCGTTTGATGTTTTACCCGGACTCTCTCATGCTTTCTTACTAGGTCTGCCTTGGCTCCAAAAACATGCACCTGTGCTCGACTGGCAGAATGGAGAGGCTCTTCGCTGGGGACAGGACTGTCATAAAACATGTCTAGTGCCTGTTCATCCTGTCTATTCTTCTCCTACACCTGCTAATCTACCTGGACTCCCGATTCCATATTGGTCATTTGCTGATGTCTTCAATAAAAAGGAAGCAGAGACATTACCCCCGCATAGACCATATGATTGCCCGATTGACCTGTTGCCCGGTACTACGCCTCCCCGTGGGCGTATTTACCCGTTGTATGCTGCTGAGACCAGGTCGATGTCCGAATATATCGAGGAGAACTTAGCAAAGGGATTCATCCGGAAATCTACCTCCCCAGCGGGAGCAGGTTTCTTCTTCGTTAAAAAGAAAGACGGATCTCTCCGTCCCTGTATTGACTACAGAGGCCTAAATTCGATCACGGTGAAGAATAAGTACCCTCTTCCGCTCATTCCAGAACTGTTTGATCGTCTTAGAGGGGCTAGAGTCTTCACCAAACTAGATCTTCGTGGAGCATACAACCTGGTTCGTATCCGTCGAGGAGATGAATGGAAGACGGCATTCAACACCCGGGACGGCCACTACGAGTACTTGGTGATGCCCTTTGGTCTCTGTAATGCTCCAGCAGTCTTTCAAGAGTTGGTCAATGACATCTTCCGGGACCTCCTCTACTCCTGTGTTGTGGTGTACCTTGACGACATCTTGGTCTTCTCTCCGGATCTTCAGTCTCACCGGAGGGATGTTCGTCAGGTTCTGCTCAGGCTCAGGCAGAATCACCTCTTCGCCAAATATGAGAAGTGCCTCTTTGAGCAGACTTCGCTTCCGTTTCTGGGCTACATTATTTCTCAGACAGGCCTACGAATGGATCCAGACAAACTGTCTGCCATCGAGAAATGGCCCCGACCAGAGGGGTTGAAGGCCATTCAGCGGTTTCTGGGATTCGCCAACTATTACCGTCTCTTCATACCGCACTTCTCTTCCAGGACTGCTCCAATCTCAGCGCTTACTTGCAAGGATGCTAACCCCAAACAGTGGACGACCGAAGCAGAGGAGGCCTTCCTTTCTCTTAAACAGGCCTTCTCTTCCGCTCCAGTGCTGCATCGCCCGGATGGCAACAAGCAGTTCTTCCTGGAGGTGGACGCTTCTTCTGCTGGAGCCGGAGCGGTTCTTACCCAAAAATCGCCATCCGGGAGGATGGTATCTTGCGGTTTCTTCTCCAAACTCTTCTCCTCCTCCGAGCGCAACTACTCCATAGGAGATCGAGAGTTATTGGCCATTAAGTTGGCATTGGAGGAGTGGCGTTACCTACTCGAAGGGGCTCTTCATCCGGTAATCATCTACACGGACCACAAAAATCTGGCATACCTCCAGCAGGCACAGAGACTTAATCCTC
This sequence comes from Oophaga sylvatica, assembly GCA_033576555.1. Taxonomy (NCBI): domain Eukaryota; kingdom Metazoa; phylum Chordata; class Amphibia; order Anura; family Dendrobatidae; genus Oophaga; species Oophaga sylvatica. Next base: position 443,483,260 of record JARQOD010000006.1, read on the forward strand.
GCCAAGCCCGGTGGTCCTTGTTTTTTGCCCGCTTCGATTTTCTTTTGCATTTTCGCCCAGCTGACAAAAACGTCAAGGCGGATGCCTTGTCTCGGTCTTTCCTGGTGTCGGATCTCGAAGATGAGCCTAAACATATCATCGATCCCGCCAGAGTGATGCAGGTGGCTCCCGTGAGTCTAAATCGTCTCCCTCCTGGTAAGACGTTCGTATCAGAAACCGATCGGAAGAGAATCCTACATTGGGGTCACTCGTCTAAACTCGCTGGCCACGCTGGTCAAAAAAAGACCCTCCAACTCATTACCCGGCATTATTGGTGGCCTACCCTGCACAAAGACGTAATAGACTTTGTTTCTGCCTGTGTTTCCTGTGCCCGCAACAAAGTTCCGAGACACCTGCCTACCGGCCGTCTTCTTCCGCTTCCTGTACCCGCTGCCCCCTGGCAGCATATAGCCATGGACTTCATTACTGATCTCCCCGTCTCTGCTGGTTGTACAGTCATTTGGGTGGTCACTGACCGCTTTTCCAAGATGGCTCACTTCATTCCTCTGCCAGGTCTTCCGTCTGCACCCGAGTTGGCTAAAGACTTTATCCGCCACATCTTCCGTCTTCATGGTCTGCCTCGTCACATTGTGTCGGATCGTGGGGTTCAGTTCACCTCACGTTTCTGGAGAGCCACTTGTAAGTTGCTAGACGTCACCCTGGATTTTTCCTCCGCTTACCACCCACAGTCCAATGGACAAGTTGAACGAATAAATCAGAATTTGACCAGTTATCTTCGACACTTCGTTAATGCCCACCATTCTGACTGGGTGGAGCTCCTGCCTTGGGCCGAATTCTCCTACAATAATCATGAGAGCGAATCTTCCACCAAGTCTCCGTTTTTTGTAGTCTTCGGTCAGCACCCTCGGATCCCTGTCCCTGTTTCCATCTCTGTGGACAATCCAGCTGCGGAATCTCTGGTTAGAGAATTCTCCTCCATCTGGGAGAGTACCTGGTCCGCACTCATTCAGTCATCCGAGCGCATGAAAAGACATGCTGACAAAAAACGTCTGGATCCTCCTCAATTCCGTCCTGGGGACAAAGTCTGGCTTTCGTCCAAATATGTTCGACTCAAAATTCCGTCCTACAAGTTAGGTCCTCGGTTCATCGGTCCTTTTGAGATCATCAGTCAGATCAATCCGGTGTCCTATAAATTGAAACTCCCGGCCAATTTGAGAATTCCTAATTCTTTTCATGTATCTCTCCTCAAACCTGTGGTTCTTAACTCTTTTTTTAAGTCTACAGGTACACCTCCTGCTCCAGTGTCTGCTGATGATGAATTTGAGGTAGAGAACATTCTGGCCACTAAAAGGGTAGGAAGAAAGACTTATTTTTTGGTGGATTGGAAGGGGTTTGGTCCTGAGGAGAGAACTTGGGAGCCTCGGGAGAACATCCATGCCCCTCTTATCCTAGCTAAATTTCTTTCTGGCCTAAAGAAGGAGGGGCCTAGAGGGGGGGGTACTGTAGCGCCCGCGTCCCTGCCTGCTGCCAGACAGGGACGTCGCTCTCCTCACCTGCGCTCGGCGTCCTCGGTGCTCCCAGCCTCCTCTGCGCCTCTGGCATCCTCGGCGCCCTCCTTCCGCCCTGCTGGTCCCGCGCGCTCCTTCCCTGCTACTGGCCTTAGGGCGCGCGCCAGCACCCTCCCCCGCTCTTAAAGGAGCCGCGCGCATTTTCCAAATCAGTCTCCAGCCAATGCTGGAGGACTCCACCCTATATTAAGGGCTTCCTCCTTAATGTAGGTGCCCGAGCAATGTTGTTCCTGTGCAGTCTAACTCTGTTTCAGCCATCAGCTCCTGATTCCAGTTACCTGCCTGTTACCTGTCGGCTTGCCTGTCTGCCATCCGTCTGCAGTTCCATCCAGAGGTTCGGACGTCATCTGCAGAGATCCCCGGCTCTTGCCTGCTCACCTAGGAGCGATCATCTGCCATCCGACTGCAGCTCCATCCGGAAGTTCGGACATCATCTGCGGAGATCCCCGGCTCTTGCCTGCTCACCTGGGAGCGATCATCTGCCATCCGACTGCAGCTCCATCCGGAAGTTCGGACATCATCTGCAGAGATCCACGGCTCTTGCCTGCTCACCTGGGAGCGATCATCTGCCATCCGACTGCAGCCTACCTGGAGGCTCCACCATATCAGGTTGTATATGCCTGCCCTGTTCTAGAGACTGCCTGGTCACTTGCCGTGACAACCTGCCTGTCTAGAGACTGCCTGGTCACTTGCCGTGACAACCTGCCTGTCCAGAGACTGCCTGGTCACTTGCTGTGACAACCTGCCTGTCCAGAGACTGCCTGGTCACTTGCCGTGACAACCTGCCTGTCCCAGAGACTGCCTTGGTCACTTGCTGTGACAACCTGCCTGTCCAGATACTGCCTGGTCACTTGCCGTGACAACCTGCCTGTCCCAGAGACTGCCTTGGTCACTTGCTGTGACAACCTGCCTGTCCAGATACTGCCTGGTCACTTGCCGTGACAACCTGCCTGTCCCAGAGACTGCCTTGGTCACTTGCTGTGACAACCTGCCTGTCCAGATACTGCCTGGTCACTTGCCGTGACAACCTGCCTGTCCCAGAGACTGCCTTGGTCACTTGCTGTGACAACCTGCCTGTTCCAGAGACTGCCTGGTCACTTGTCGTGACAGCCTGCCTGTCCAGAGACTGCCTCGGTCACTTACCGTTACAACCGGCCTGCCCAGAGACTTCCTTGGTCACTTGCTGTGACAAACCTGCCTGTCCAGAGACTACCTATATCCCCTGCCGTGATTCCCTGCCCTTCTCCCGGGTGCCACCCGCTCTCTTACAAGTAGACTCTCTTGTATAATAAAGCTTTGTGGTTCCACCAACCTGACCTGTCTCGTCAGTAGTTCCACCCACCAGACCCGTTACAGAACTAATTTAGGTGGTAGAGGTCGTGTGATCTCAGGTGTTTTTGCAATTAGTAGAGTTGGTATTTTTTAGGGTTTTTTGGATTGCAGTAAGTGTCCTTCCTATCCTTTTCTTTCTAGGAAGATTGGGCCCCAACGTTTGCTCATACTATTTTCTGTCTGTGTCTGTATTTCTCTTGTCTAACCGCCATTACATGTTTGGGGGCTTCCTATGTTCTTTGGGGATCTGCTCCGGGGCAGATAGCTTTCCTCTTTCTATCTTTAGGTGTAGTTAACCTCTCAGGCTGTGACGTGGCGTCTAGGACCAACTTAGGAACGCTCCACGGCTGCCTTTAGTTGTGGTGGTTAGTCAGGGTACTGCAATCCAGTAGATTCCAACCTCTCTGGTGTATTGCCATTTTTGCCTGCTCTCCTCAGCTACCAAATCATAACAGTATCACCGGCCTAAACTGAAAATTATATGGTACTCACAGAAGGGAAAAATAGTGTAAAAGAAAAAAGAAAAAAAAAAAAAGTTGTCAGACTTGTCAGAGATTTTTTTTTTTTTTTTCTGTTTGTTGCATTTTTTTTTCCCTCTTTTTCTCTGGGTGCTGAGGATTTTTTTTTTCTCAATGGAGTTTGCACAGTTGTCTGGCCGTGTGGATCAGCTTGCCACTGAAGTTCGGAGTATTGCTACCTATCTTGCAGGGTTGCCGGTTGTGGAACCTAGGATCCCCATGCCAGATTTGTTTTTGGGGGATCGAGCTAAATTTCTGAATTTCAAAAATAACTGTAAGTTGTTTTTTGCCTTAAAACCTAAGTCCTCAGGGAACGCAGCACAGCAGGTTCAAATTGTCATCTCTCTCCTGCGCGGCGATCCTCAGGATTGGGCTTTTTCCCTGACACCTGGGGACCCTGTTTTGAGTAATGTTGATGCATTTTTTCTGGCTCTGGGGTTATTGTACGATGAACCTAATGTCACTGATCAAGCTGAAAAAACCTTGTTGGCATTAAATCAGGGGCTTGAGGACGCTAAGTTATACTGTCAGAAATTCTGAAAGTGGGCAGTCCTGACCAAATGGAATGATGATGCTTTGGCAGCCCTTTTTCGGAAGGGTCTGTCAGAGAATGTAAAAGATGTTATGGTGGGTTTCCCTGCTCCCTCTGGTCTCAATGATTCTATGTCATTAGCGATTCAAATTGACAGACGTTTGCATGAGCGTAGAGGTATGTGTGGAATAGTGTTGCCTTGTGAACCAGCTTCTGAACCCATGCAGTGTGATAGAGTGGCTTCTGGGGCACAGCGTCATGAGTTTAGAAAATGCAATGGGTTATGTTTCTACTGTGGTGACGCCTCTCATGCTATTTCAGTCTGCCCCAAGCGGGGAAGACGTTTTGCACGCTCAGTTGTCTTGGGTAGTGTTCAGACTAAATTTCTGTTGACTGTTACTCTGATTTGCTCCCTGTCCACATTTTCTGCTCAGGATTTTGTTGATTCGGCAGCAGCTATAAACCTGATGGATTTTGATTTTGCTAAACGTTGTGGGTTTCCCTTGATACCCTAACCCTTGATACCCCTTTGGCTGAGAATAAACCCCAGTTCTCTACTCAGGTGATAATGAGGGTTGAACCTGATCATCAGGAGAGTTGCAAATTTTTGGTGCTGTATAATCTGCATGACATTATTGTACTAGGTTTCCCTTGGTTACAGTCTCATAATCCTGTTTGGATTGGAAATCTGTGTCTGTAACCAGTTGGGGCTGCCAATGTATTAATGCCAACACTCCTGTTTTTTCTGCCTCTCCCCAGGCTCAGGATGTTCCTGACTTTTTGACTGATTTTTCTGATGTGTTTAGCGAAAGTAAATTTGCATCCTTGCCCCCCCATAGGAGCTATGACTGCGCTATTGAATTAGTGCCTGGTAGTAAATTCCCTAAAGGTCGCCTTTTTAACTTGTCTGTACCTGAACATGACGCTATGCGGTCTTATATCAAGGAGTCATTGGAGAAGGGTCATATCAGACCATCCTCTTCACCCTTGGGTGCCGTTTTTTTCTTTGTGGCCAAAAAGGATGGTTCATTAAGGCCGTGTATTGATTATCGTCTCTTGAACAATATCACTGTGAAATATCAATATCCGTTACCCTTGATTTCTGACCTGTTTTCCAGGGTGAAAAGTGCTACTTGGTTTACCAAGCTTGACCTCAGGGGGCGTATAACCTTATTCGCATTAAGCACGGGGATGAATGGAAGACAGCATTTAATACCCCAGAGGGGCATTTTGAGTACCTAGTGATGCCCTTTGGGCTCACTAATGCTCCTTCTGTCTTCCAGTCCTTCATGAATGACATTTTCAGGGATTTTGTGGATAAATTTCTGATTGTTTATTTGGATGATATCTTGATTTTTTCCAATGACTGGGACTCTCATGTGAAACATGTTCAGACTGTGTTCCAGATTTTGAGAGAGAATGCTCTGTATGTGAAGAGATCAAAGTGTCTTTTTGGCGTACAGAGGATCTCATTTCTGGGATTCATTTTGTCTCCATCTGTTATTGAAATGGACCCGGTCAAGGTTCAGGCCATCTGTGATTGGGTCCAACCTACTTCATTAAAGGCTCTTCAGAGATTCTTGGGTTTTGCCAATTTTTATCATAAATTTATTGGTAATTTCTCTGTTATTGTTAAACCATTGACTGATTTGACCAAAAAGGGTTCTGATGTGGTGAATTGGCCTCCTGAGGCAGTCTCTGCGTTTCAGGAACTTAAGCAGAGATTCACTTCTGCTCCTGTTCTACGGCAGCCTGATGTTTCTCTGCCATTTCAGGTGGAGGTTGATGCCTCTGAAATTGGGGCAGGTGCTGTTTTGTCCCAAAGAGATCCAGAGACCTCTAAAAGTAACCCTTGTGCCTTTTTCTCTCGAAAATTTTCTCCAACTGAACGTAATTATGACGTGGGTAATCGGGAGTTATTGGCCATGAAGTGGGCTTTTGAAGAGTGGAGACATTGGCTGGAGGGAGCCAAACATCAGGTGATGGTCCTCACGGACCATAAGAATCTGGTTTATCTGGAATCAGCCAAGCGACTTAATCCTAGACAGGCCAGGTGGGCCTTGTTTTTCACACGTTTTCATTTTGTGGTTTCCTTTCTTCCTGGCACTAAGAATGTTAAGGCGGATGCCCTTTCGAGGAGTTTCCTTGCGGACTCTCCTGAGTTATCTGATCCTGCTGTTATTTTGAAAGAGGGTGTAGTTCTTTCCGCCATATCGCCCAATTTGAGACTGACTCTGGAAGGGTGTCAGGAGGATAAACCCGAGCGCTGCCCTATTGGGAAATTGTTTGTCCCCGACCGGTGGAAAAAGAGTGTGATGTCTGAGATTCATTGTTCCGCGTTGGCCGGTCATCCCGGAATTTTTGCTACCAGAGACTTGGTTAGTCGGTCCTTTTGGTGGCCTACTTTGTCTCGTGACGTCAGGGAATTTGTGCAGTCCTGCGGACTTGCTCTCGCTCCAAGCCTTGCTCTTGCTCTAGTGGTTTGTTCATGCCATTGCCTGTGCCCAAGAGACCATGGACCCATATCTCTATGGATTTCATTTCCGACCTCCCTGTTTCTCAGAGAATGACCGTTATCTGGGTGATTTGTGATAGGTTTTCCAAAATGATACATCTTGTGCCATTACCTAAGTTGCCTTCCTCCTCCGAATTGGTGCCTTTGTTCCTTCAGCACGTGGTTCGGTTACACGGCATTCCTGAGAACATTGTGTCTGACAGAGGAGTCCAGTTTGTTTCCAGATTTTGGAGGACTTTTTCTTCTAAACTTGGTGTTCAATTGTCTTTCTCCTCGGCTTTTCATCCTCAGACCAATGGACAAACTGAGAGAACAAACCAGACATTGGAGACTTATCTGAGATGCTTTGTGTCTGCTGATCAAGATGACTGGGTCTCTTTTTTGCCTTTGGCTGAGTTTGCTCTTAATAATAGGGCTAGCTCTGCCACTTTGATGTCTTCATTTTGATGTCTCCATTTTTCTGCAATTTTGGGTTTCACCCTCGATTTTTTTCGGGACAGACGGAGGCTTCTGTCTGTCCAGGTGTTGACTCTGTTGTGGAGCGTATGCAGCAGATTTGGGACCAGGTAGTGGAGAGGTTGTTCCTCTCTCCGGAGAGGGCCCAGCGGTTTGCCAACCGGCATAGGACTGATGGTCCTCGGTTTGAAGTGGGGGACTTGGTCTGGTTGTCCTCAAGAAATATCCCTATGAGAGTTGCATCTCCTAAGTTTAAGCCTAGGTTCATTGGACCTTATAAGATCATGGAGATTCTTAATCCTGTTTCCTTTCGTTTACTTCTTCCAGGGACATTTAAGATCCATAACGTGTTCCACAAGTCCTTATTGAAGAGGTTTGTCGAGCCAGTGGTTCCTATGGCTGTGCCTCCTGACCCTGTTTTGGTTAAGGGCAATCTGGAGTATGTGGTTGAGAAAATATTGGATTCTCGTTTTTCTAGACGGAAACTCCAGTATTTGGTTAAGTGGAGAGGTTATGGTCAGGAGGACAATTCTTGGGTGTTTGCTTCGGACATCCATGCTAGGAGACTGATCCGTGCGTATCACAGAGCTCATCCTGACCGACCTGGTTGCCCAAATGAGGGTTCGATGACCCCTCCTCAAGGAGGGGGTACTGTTGTGAATGTGTTAGAAATTAATTCTGAGCAGAAGCTCCCTCTGGTGGTTACAAACAGTACTGAACCATTCAATGAAGATTGTGAAGATTGGCAATCAGGACTTACAGACTGGTCTTATATAAGGGAGGTTCCCTCCCATCATGTTTGCCGGTGATCAATTGTTCTTGTCTCAACTGTGGTTCCTGGTTCACTTTGAAGCTTGCTGACTCTTGCCTGCATCTTCTGCTATCAGATAAGATATTTTCTGCTTTTAGTTTTGTGCTTGCTGTTTGCATTGTTCTCTGCACTTCTGTGGAGGTCAGCCAGGTCCCCTCCGGGGGCTTGTGCTCCTCTCAGTTTATCTTAGGCACTGTTATTTGTTCATTTGCCTTTTCCAGTTTTTTCAGTGGCTGCGGCTTAGTTTTGTTACACCAGAGAACTAATTTAGGTGGTAGAGGTCGTGTGATCTCAGGTGTTTTTGCAATTAGTAGAGTTGGTATTTTTTAGGTTTTTTTTTGGATTGCAGTAAGTGTCCTTCCTATCCTTTTCTTTCTAGGAAGATTGGGCCCCAACGTTTGCTCATACTATTTTCTGTCTGTGTCTGTATTTCCTCTTGTCTAACCGCCATTACATGTTTGGGGGCTTCCTATGTTCTTTGGGGATCTGCTCCGGGGCAGATAGCTTTCCTCTTTCTATCTTTAGGTGTAGTTAACCTCTCAGGCTGTGACGAGGCGTCTAGGACCAACTTAGGAACGCTCCACGGCTGCCTTTAGTTGTGGTGGTTAGTCAGGGTACTGCAATCCAGTAGATTCCAACCTCTCTGGTGTATTGCCGTTTTTGCCTGCTCTCCTCAGCTACCAAATCATAACACCTGACAGAGCTATGTGACCTCTGCAACTGACACAGAGCGATGTGACCTCTGCACCTGATACAGAGCGATGTGACCTCTGCCCTGACACAGAGTGATGTGACCTCTGCACCTGACATAGAGAAATGTGACCTCTGCACCTGACACAGAGCAATATGATCTCTCTGCACCTGACAGAGAAATGTGACCTCTGCACCTGACACAGAGCAATGTGACCTCTGCACCTGACACAGAGCCATGTGACCTCTGCACCTGACACAGAGCCATGTGACCTCTGCACCTGACACAGAGCAATGTGACCTCTGCAACTGACAAAGGGCAATGTGACCTCTGCACCTGACACAGAGCAATGTGACCCCTGCACCTGACACAGAACAATGTGACCTCTGTACCTGACAAGGAGCAATGTGACCGCTGCATCTGACACAGAACAATATAACCTCTGCACTTGACACAGATATAACCTCTGTACCAGACAGGTAGCCATGTGACCTCTGCACCTGACACAGATGTGACCACTGTACCTCAAAACAATATGACTTCTGACACAGAGCAATGTGATGTCTGCACCTGACACAGAGCCATGTGACCTCTGCACCTGACAGAAAGAAATGTGACCTCTGCACCTGACACAGAGCAATGTGACCTCTGCACCTGACACAGAGCATTGTGACCTCTTCACCTGATACAGATGTGACCTCTGTACCTGAGACAGAGCAATGTTACCACTGCTCCTGAGTCCTGACACAAAGCAATGTGACCTCTGCACCTCACAAAGAGCAATGTGACCTTTGCATTTGACACAGATGTGACCTCTTCACCTGACAGATGTGACCTCTGTACCTGACACAGAGCAATGTTACCACTGCTCCTGATTCCTGACACAAAGCAATGTGACCTCTGCACCTCACAAAGAGCAATGTGACCTTTGCATTTGATACAGATGTGACCTCTGCACCTGACAGCAATGTGACCTCTGCACCCCATACTGAGCAATGTGACCTCTGCATCTGACACAGAACAATGTGACCTCTGCACCTGACACAGAACAATGTGACCTCTGCACCTGACAGAGAGCCATGTGACTTCTGCACCTGACACAGAGCAACGTGACCTCTGCACCTGACACAGAACAGTGTGACCTCTGCACCTGACACGGAGCAATGTGTCCTCTGCACCTGACACAGAGCAATGTGACCTCTGCACCTGACACAGAACAATGTGACCTCTGCACCTGACACAGAGAAATGTGACCTCTGCATCTGACACAGAACAATGTGACCTCTGCACCTGACAGAGAGCCATGTGACTTCTGCACCTGACACAGAGCAACGTGACCTCTGCACCTGACACAGAGCAACGTGACCTCTGCACCTGACACGGAGCAATGTGTCCTCTGCACCTGACACAGAGCAATGTGACCTCTGCACCTGACACAGAACAATGTGACCTCTGCACCTGACACAGAGAAATGTGACCTCTGCAACTGACACAGAGCAATGTGATTTCTGCACCTGACACAGAACAATGTGACCTCTGCACCTGACAGAGAAATGCGACCTCTGCACCTGACACAGAGCGATGTGACCTCTGCACCTGACACACAGCCATGTGACCTCTGCACCTGGCACAGAGCCATGTGACCTCTGCACCTAACACAGAACAATGTGACCTCTGCACTTGACACAAAGCATTGTGACCTTTGCACCTTACACAGAGCAATATGACCTCTGCACCTGACACAGAGCATTGTGACCTCTGCACCTGACACAGATGTGACCACTGTACCTTACATGGGGTAATGTGATCTCTGCATCTGACACAGATGTGACCTCTGTACATAACAAAGAGCAATGTTACCACTGCTCCTGAGTCTTGACACAAAGCAATGTGACCTCTGCACCTCACAAAGAGCAAGGTGACCTTTGCACCTGACACAGATGTGACCTCTTCACCTGACAGCAATGTGACCTCTGCACCCTACACTGAGCAATGTGATGTCTGCACCTGACACAGAACAGTGTGACCTCTGCACCTGACACAGAGCCATGTGACCTCCGCACCTGACACAGAGAAATGTGACCTCTGCACCTGACACAGAGCAATGTGACCTCTGCACCCAAACTGAGCAATGTGACGTCTGCACCTGACACAGAACAGTGTGACCTCTGCACCTGACACAGAGCCATGTGACCTCCGCACCTGACACAGAGCAATGTGACCTCTGCACCTGACACAGAGCATTGTGACCTCTTCACCTGACAGATGTGACCTCTGTACCTGAGACAGAGCAATGTTACCACTGCTCCTGAGTCCTGACACAAAGCAATGTGACCTCTGCACCTCACAAAGAGCAATGTGACCTTTGCATTTGACACAGATGTGACCTCTTCACCTGACAGATGTGACCTCTGTACCTGACAAAGAGCAATGTTACCACTGCTCCTGATTCCTGACACAAAGCAATGTGACCTCTGCACCTCACAAAGAGCAATGTGACCTTTGCATTTGATACAGATGTGACCTCTGCACCTGACAGCAATGTGACCTCTGCACCCCATACTGAGCAATGTGACCTCTGCATCTGACACAGAACAATGTGACCTCTGCACCTGACACAGAACAATGTGACCTCTGCACCTGACAGAGAGCCATGTGACTTCTGCACCTGACACAGAGCAACGTGACCTCTGCACCTGACACAGAACAGTGTGACCTCTGCACCTGACACGGAGCAATGTGTCCTCTGCACCTGACACAGAGCAATGTGACCTCTGCACCTGACACAGAACAATGTGACCTCTGCACCTGACACAGAGAAATGTGACCTCTGCATCTGACACAGAACAATGTGACCTCTGCACCTGACAGAGAGCCATGTGACTTCTGCACCTGACACAGAGCAACGTGACCTCTGCACCTGACACAGAGCAACGTGACCTCTGCACCTGACACGGAGCAATGTGTCCTCTGCACCTGACACAGAGCAATGTGACCTCTGCACCTGACACAGAACAATGTGACCTCTGCACCTGACACAGAGAAATGTGACCTCTGCAACTGACACAGAGCAATGTGATTTCTGCACCTGACACAGAACAATGTGACCTCTGCACCTGACAGAGAAATGCGACCTCTGCACCTGACACAGAGCGATGTGACCTCTGCACCTGACACACAGCCATGTGACCTCTGCACCTGGCACAGAGCCATGTGACCTCTGCACCTTAGGGTGAGTTTCCACGGTCAGGATACGCTGCGTGTTTGGCGCTGTGCGCTGGCGCAGCGCCAAACACGCAGCGTCCAGATGTTACAGCATAGTGGAGGGGATTTCAAGAAATCCCGTCTCCACTATGCGTAACAATACGCAGGTGGCAAACCTGCGTAAACGGACATGCGGCGCGTCTTTTTAGACCGCAGCATGTCCTCGCGTGTTGCGGCGACGCTGCGTCGCCGCAACAGAATTTCACACAGGGCTATGTAGCCCTGCGCTCTTTCCGGAGGTGTTCCGGAGGTGTCCTGAACACCTCCGGAAAGTGCGCGCGTCAGAAAGGGGGCGGGGCTTAGACGGAGCGGAATTTCCGCTCCGTCCAAAGCGCTATGGTTCCGGACCGTGGAACCATAGCCTAACACAGAACAATGTGACCTCTGCACTTGACACAAAGCATTGTGACCTTTGCACCTTACACAGAGCAATATGACCTCTGCACCTGACACAGAGCATTGTGACCTCTGCACCTGACACAGATGTGACCACTGTACCTTACATGGGGTAATGTGATCTCTGCATCTGACACAGATGTGACCTCTGTACATAACAAAGAGCAATGTTACCACTGCTCCTGAGTCTTGACACAAAGCAATGTGACCTCTGCACCTCACAAAGAGCAAGGTGACCTTTGCACCTGACACAGATGTGACCTCTTCACCTGACAGCAATGTGACCTCTGCACCCTACACTGAGCAATGTGATGTCTGCACCTGACACAGAACAGTGTGACCTCTGCACCTGACACAGAGCCATGTGACCTCCGCACCTGACACAGAGAAATGTGACCTCTGCACCTGACACAGAGCAATGTGACCTCTGCACCCCAAACTGAGCAATGTGACGTCTGCACCTGACACAGAACAGTGTGACCTCTGCACCTGACACAGAGCCATGTGACCTCCGCACCTGACACAGAGAAATGTGACCTCTGCACCTGACACACAGCAATGTGACCTCTGCACCTGACACAGAGAAATATGACCTCTGAACCTGACACAGAACAATGTGACATCTGCACCCCACACTGAGCAATGTGACATCTGCACCTGACACAGAGCCATGTGACCTCCGCACCTGACACAGAGAAATGTGACCTCTGCACCTGACACAGAGCAATGTGACCTCTGCACCTGACACAGAGAAATGTGACCTCTGAACCTGACACAGAGCAATGTGACCTCTGCACCCCACACTGAGCAATGTGACGTCTGCACCTGACACAGAACAGTGTGACCTCTGCACCTGACACAGAGCCATGTGACCTCCGCACCTGACACAGAGAAATGTGACCTCTGCACCTGACACACAGCAATGTGACCTCTGCACCTGACACAGAGAAATGTGACCTCTGAACCTGACACAGAACAATGTGACATCTGCACCCCACACTGAGCAATGTGACATCTGCACCTGACACAGAACAATGTGACCTCTGCACCTGACACAGAGCAATGTGACCTCTGCACCTGACAAAGGGCAATGTGACCTCTGCACCTGACACAGAGAAATGTGACCTCTGCACCTGACACAGAGAAATGTGACCTCTGCACCTGACACAGAGCAATGTGACCTCTGCTCCTGACTCAGAGAAATGTGACCTCTGCTCCTGACAAAGAACAATGTGACCTCTTCACCTGACACAGTGCATGGCCAGTACGAATATCCATTAAAGTCGATAATGTATTTTCTATGCTATCTTTTTCTGCCTACGGGCTTACTATTAAGTAAATCTTGGTTATTCTGTAAGAGCAGCTCTTGTTCTGATAGTCTCAGTTCTTTCTCCTGGATGGCCAACCAAAATGGTATGATGGTACAATGATGAACAAATCTGCAGAAATTTATATCCTCTTAAATTTATCCAGAAAATTCAATTTGCATTCAATAAATTCAGTGGGAATCAAATTTGCCAATAATAGATTTATAAAAATAAATTCATAAACTTACCAATGCTAAGTCTTCACCATATCTCACCCACCAAAGCCGGTCATCCAGTCAGCCCCTCTGCATTACATTTTTCATCATTATCTCTTTCCAGGCCTTGAGAACTGCTGCTCTTCAGTAGGTCCCAGATTGTCACATTGGTTGCAATGCACATTGTGAAGACACGACGGGTCAGCGGGTGCTCTAGTCCGCTAGCCAAAACAGCATGGACCAGGGATCATCCCACCGAACTCCCACTCTCCTTTTACCATGGGTGTAATGCTACTTAGACAACACAGGTTGAGGGTTAAAACAGTGTGTCAATACTTTATTGAACCACAAAACATGCAAATAACACATAGAACAGTCCCAGCAAAGCACCCAAGATGGTGCAAAATTACAGAGTCTCACCCTTCCACTGACTCACCGAGATAAGAGCAGCTGTGACTTCAGAGCTTGCAAGGTCCACTACCCCACCTGTGGCACACACACAGAGAGGAGGTAACAACAAGCTTAGGAAGCTGACAGTCCATTAAAGTACAAGGCCAGGTGACCAGAGGGTCACAACATGGCTTCTCTGAACTTCTTCATGGAGCCAGGTGACCGGTGGGTCCCAATCCTGGCTCTCCCAAATGTAACCATGGGGCTAAGGTGACCGGTGGGTCCAAATTCTGGCATCCCTTTACATATCCAGGTGTTCAGTGATGGTTAGTGATAAGCAAATAGTGAAATATTCGGATTCGGGAAAATCGGCACTGATAGTTTCTAATATCCATATATTCGTATCGAATAACGGATCCAATGCAAGTCAATGGGAAAGCCGAATATTTTTCTGCTAGACCCAACAGACAGGTCTGGGGGCATGAGAAAAAAGCTGAAATGGATGGGACAGAGCTAAAACTTAATAGAATAGGAACAGCATGTAAAAGATGCCAGCATGCCTTTCTGAATCACACCACGATAGATGAAAAGCTGGCAATTCAAATGCCACATACAGTAAAATCACAGCAAGGGCTAACAGGCGAGAATAGACAGATTACATACATGATATACACATAGAATAGATAGATATATAGATGTCAGTATAACACATATGTATACTGTATGTATATATATTACATAGATAGATTGATAGAAGAAAAGCCAGCATTTCAGAAGCCATGTACTGTAGAATCACAGCAGGAGCCGACAGCATAGAATAGATGGATTACAAACAGTACATACACATAAAATAGACAGATACAGTATATACATGTCAGTGACATATGCAATTAGTGCAGTGTATGTGCAGCTTAGTGTACATGTATTTAATTACTAAAAGATTATTTTTCTGAAAAGCAAATTGTGTCGGTTCCTGTGTAGCAGAGGGAAAGTCAAGGGGGCAGATGTTTATTGCCCGGGAACGGGATAATAATCATGGAGCTAACAAGGCTGTTAATATCAGCTCACAGCTGTATACTTAGCATTTACTGGCTATTAAAATGGGTGACCCACCCAAAAAAATTACATAGGATTCCCCTATAATTAATAACCAGCAAAGGCTAAGTACAGTAGACAGCTGCAGGCTGCTATTATTAGCCTAGGAGGGGGCCATGGATACTGCCCCTCCTGGCTTAAAACATCAGCTCTCAGCTGCCCCTGAAAATATGCATCTATAAGATGTGCCAATTCTGGCACTTAGCCTTGCTCTTCCTACTCGCCATGTAGCGGTGGCAAGTGGGGTGATAGTTGGGATTGATGTCACCTTTGCAATGTCAGGTGACATCAAGCCCAGAAGTTAGTAACGGAGAGGCATCAATAAGACGCCCCCATTATTAACCCCATAGTCATATTATATAAAAACACAGACACCCAGAAAAAAAGTCCCTTTGAATTGAAAGAATGACATAGACTCCTTTAATAAATCATTATTAAACCATACTTACGACATCGCCCATCATCCACAGATGCCATTGTCTCATGCAAAAGAGTTAAAATAACAAACAACAATATTCCTCACCTTTCCGCAGAGAAGATGATAATCCATCTGTCCAACGACGGGTCTAGCTCTGCTACAATAAGATGGCAAGCTGCATGGTTGCATGATGCGATCATGCAGCCTGTCATCAGCGGAGACACTGAGCGGCGTCTGCTATTGCTGCCCAGTGTCTCGTGGTGAACTTGCAGAACCTGTCTGACATCACAGCGAGCGTGAGAAAGTTCTCACACTTCTGGTGCCATCAGAAAGGTCCTGGAAGTTCACAGCCAATGAACTCACCTTACCTATCCGTCGTCAGCGCGAACGCTGATAGAAATTTTCCCACAGCGCTAGCGCTAACGTCAAATTGGTACTGGGGATGTCAGTGTTCTTGTGTATAATACTTGTGGCACACACACAATTACCACATGGCAGGTGCCAGGTAAGCAGCAGTACAGTAAGCGCTGTTCCTCAGCATCTGGTACTGATGACTACTCTCATCATTCTTCCCTGCTCTGTCAGCGATAGGCACGAGCAGGAGAGAAGAATGAGTTGTATTCAAGTGAGAAAAATGACAGCAGTCAGCGGCTTTTAGGACTATTACTCCCATCAGCTTAAACCTGCTGCCACTAATAACAGTGACAGCAGGAGCGGCTGATGGGAGTATTCCTCACCTGCCGCCTGTGCTATAAATAACTAAATAAATGAAAAAAACAGCATTGATTCTCCTGTATTTTCTATGACTGGCCAGGCAAAACTGACAGCTGGGGGCTGCAACCTTCAGCTGTCAGCTTCAGCAAGTCTGGTTATCAAGAATAGAGGGGTCTTTACATCATATTTTTTAATTATTTAAATAAATAATTTTTTAAAAATGGTATGGGGACCCCCACGCCATATTTGACAACCAACCTTGCTAAAGCAGACAGCTGGCGGCTGGTATTCTCAGGCTGGTAAGGGGCCATGGATATTGACCCCCCAGCCTAAAAATAGCAGCCCGTAGCTGCCCAGAAAAGGCACATCTGGTGCTTTGCCCTACTCTTCCCCTTGCCCTGTAGCAGTGACAAGTGGGGTTCATATTTGTGGGGTTGATGTCACCTTTGTATTGTCAGGTGACATCAAACTCATGGCTTAGTAATGGAGAGGTGTCTTTTTTATGGTAAATAAAGATAGACAGAATAAAGTCTTTTTATTAGAAATAAAACAAAACACAGTTTTCCATTTTTATTTAAAAATGCTAAACACAGTTATACTCACCTAACGCCTAATTCCACTGAAGCCCTCGTCTCCTGTAATAAAATTAAAATAAAAACAACCATATCTCTCACCTCTCCGTTGTTCCATAATCCATGTCCAAGGGATGATTAGTTTTCAACCTGGATGATGCCAAGATGCGACCATCCAGACTGAGAAATACTGTTGATTGAACTCAGTGACAAGCGGTGATGTCATCAAGGATACCGCCGGTCACTGAGGCTGCGTTCCCAGCCGGGCTGAACTGCTGTGATCTCAGCACTGTGGGAAAAAGTCAGTGATGAGGTCAGCGCAGGAGCCATTCAGAGGAGCATTCCTCTATTGTAGACTATAAATTGAATGATTGGTCACTGTTAAATATTCCTATTAGTTGTGGAGCTTCAGCTAGTGCAGAGAGTCTTACACGCTTTGCCCACTGGGAAAAATTATGCAAATTATCTCTCGTTCAGAAGGAAGAAGACAAATGGATGTCTTTGATTTGGCTTATTCACTATTGAAGATTCAAGGCTTTTTCATGAGTCTGCTAGAACATTAAAAAGGCATCTACCTATATGTGGCGGAGTCAGTGTTCTCCCTTCTGGGGGAGAGATCATTTTCAGTCTTCCCACTAAGTAGTTACTTTTATATTAACTCCCCTTAACAGTCATACTTGCTTGTTATAATCTATTTTCTCAGGCTGAAAGTAATAAACTTGTCTTTATCACTTCTTCTTAAAAACAAATTAACCAGAGAAGCAAAATGCACATTCAGCTCCGAATAACAAATTATCCAATAATTCAACGAGTTATTTAGCCGAAAAGTTGTATAAAATGTTATACATAATATCAGAAACAAAAAAAGATACAATAAAAGGCAATTCTGGCAACAAGTAAAAATAAAACCTTGTCCATTGCTATCAAGTCACAAAAAGTTGTTTTGGCAACATAGTCCATGTAAGGGATGAAATGCAACTAGATGCTTTCTCAAGATGCTGGTATAAATTTATACTGTGTATGATAGAGGCAGTACTGACTACTACACATCAAAAGGTAATTACTGCTATAATATTATTCTGGGTGCTCTAATACTGCCTCCTATGTACAGTAATATAACTACTATAATACTGCTCCTATGTACAAGAATATAACTACTATAATACTGCTCCTATTACAAGAATATAACTACTATAATACTGCCCCATATACAAGAATATAACTACTATAATACTGCCCCTATGTACAAGAATATAACTACTATAATACTGCCCCTATGTACAAGAATATAACTACTATAATACTGCTCCTATGTACAAGAATATAACTACTATAATACTGCTCCTATGTACAAGAATATAACTACTATATATACTGCCCTATGTACAAGAATATAACTACTATAATACTGCTCCTATGTACAAGAATATAACTACTATAATACTGCTCCTATGTACAAGAATATACTACTATAATACTGCTCCTATGTACAAGAATATAACTACTATAATACTGCTCCTATGTACAAGAATATAACTACTATAATACTGCTCCTATGTACAAGAATATAACTACTATAATACTGCTCCTATGTACAAGAATATAACTACTATAATACTGCCCCTATGTACAAGAATATAACTATATAATACTGCCCTATATAAGAATTAACTATAATACTGCCCCTATGTACAAGAATATAACTACTATAATACTGCCCCTATGTACAAGAATATAACTACTATAATACTGCCCTATGTACAAGAATATAACTACTATAATACTGCCCTATGTACAAGAATATAACTACTATATACTGCCCTATGTACAAGAATATAACTACTATATATGCTCTATATACAAGAATATAACTACTATAATACTGCCCTATATACAAGAATATAACTACTATAATACTGCTCCTATGTACAAGAATATAACTACTATAATACTGCTCCTATGTACAAGAATATAACTACTATAATACTGCCCCTATGTACAAGAATATAACTACTATAATACTGCTCCTATGTACAAGAATATAACTACTATAATACTGCCCCTATTACAAGAATATAACTACTATAATACTGCCCTATGTACAAGAATATAACTCTATAATACTGCCCCTATGTACAAGAATATAACTACTATAATACTGCTCCTATGTACAAGAATATAACTACTATAATACTGCCCCTATTACAAGAATATAACTACTATAATACTGCCCCTATGTACAAGAATATAATACTATTAATACTGCCCCTATGTACAAGAATATAACTACTATAATACTGCTCCTATGTACAAGAATATAACTACTATAATACTGCCCCTATATACAAGAATATAACTACTATAATACTGCCCCTATGTACAAGAATATAACTACTATAATACTGCCCTATGTACAAGAATATAACTACTATAATACTGCCCCTATGTACAAGAATATAACTACTATAATACTGCCCCTATGTACAAGAATATAACTACTATAATACTGCCCCTATGTACAAGAATATAACTACTATAATACTGCCCCTATGTACAAGAATATAACTACTATAATACTGCCCCTATATACAAGAATATAACTACTATAATACTGCCCTATGTACAAGAATATAACTACTATAATACTGCCCCTATGTACAAGAATATAATACTATAATACTGCCCTATGTACAAGAATATAACTACTATAATACTGCTCCTATGTACAAGAATATAACTACTATAATACTGCCCTATGTACAAGAATATAACTACTATAATACTGCTCCTATGTACAAGAATATAACTACTATAATACTGCTCCTATGTACAAGAATATAATTTCTATAATACTGCCCCTATGTACAAGAATAAACTACTATAATACTGCTCCTATGTACAAGAATATAACTACTATAATACTGCCCCTATGTACAAGAATATAACTACTATAATACTGCCCCTATGTACAAGAATATAACTACTATAATACTGCTCCTATGTACAAGAATATAACTACTATAATACTGCTCCTATATACAAGAATATAACTACTATAATACTGCCCCTATATACAAGAATATAACTACTATAATACTGCCCCTATGTACAAGAATATAACTACTATAATACTGCCCCTATGTACAAGAATATAACTACTATAATACTGTAGAAAAAATAAATCCAGCGCTGTAAGTCCATGAAATCCATTTTCTTTTTATTCCAAAACTTCCAAATATTAAAACAGTTAATTCATTGTCCAGAAATTAAAAACATACGCGTTTCGACGCGAGTGACTGCATCTTAATCATTGGTCAACTACTATAATACTGCCTCTATGTACAAGAATAAACTACTATAATACTGCCTCCTAGCTGAGAGGTTGTGTGTTTGTAGCTCTCCTGATGTCTGGAGCAAGCCCAGGGGAGGGGCCACCCTGGGCGGGGAAGCTCCCCAGGCAAGGCCCAGGCTTCCCGGCCTACACTGGGACAAGCCTCCCAGGCCTCTCCTAATGGGAATGTTAATCCCAGAGCCACTGTCAGAGAAGTGAATGCAGCGAGCCAAAGCTGCAGCAGTTCTGTGAAGGAGGAAAAAGCCGTCACTAAAGTTTTGGGAGGAAAACCTTCTCCAAGTCCAGCAAAGAAGCAAGAAGGAAAAGTGTCGGTCAGCGATGGGTTACAGCACAATGTGAAGTCAGGTAACTCCCCAGTCAGCAAGCAGCTCCTGCCAGGTGCACAGGTGAGATCAGCCCCAGCTGTGCAGATCACCTCTCCTGCTCCCAGGCAGAGACGGACGTCTTTGGAAAGACAAACCATCCAGGAGAACTTACAGCAGCATGGCAGTATGGCGCGGTCAGGACGCACACGGTCGCAGTCAGGTGGCAGCAGTAAAAGTGCTGTGGAGCCTGGAGCCATGAAACCAGCGGTGGTGAAAATTAAGGAGATGTCTGGGTTCAAGCAGCCGGGGACATCGCTGAATGCAGGATCCCAGGAGGAGACGCCACGTGCACCTGAGCTTCAGCTCGCAGAGGAGATCCCAGGACTGGTCAGAAGTTCGGTGAGTTACAGCAGCAGAAAGACTCACTACAGATGCAGATAGACACTTGCTATAAGCTAAAGGCTATTAATCCCGGGAGTCATGATTTTTATGATGAGACTCTGAACACACTGGGTGTATTGCTGGCAAAAGTGGTGAGGGACATGGACTGCGTCCTAGAGAGGATGGGGCCCCTGGCGGAGACTTATAGGAACCAGGAACTGTTTAAGTCACAGAAGCAGAACTCTGCAGGTTCCAGGTCAGACATTGTCCCAGGTGGACCCCAGAAGCAGGTGCGGCCAGTGCTGCAGCCTGCAAGTTTCTGCTTCCAAAAGGGGCAAATGCCGCACCAGCAGCAGCCTGTAGTACAGACCCCAGCAGACGTACCACAAGTTTCAGAATGCCCAGCACAACAGCCTGCAGCAGATTCCAAGCAGCAGCATGAAGGGCACATTCCAGTAGAGGTACAACAAGTCGCAGAATGCCCAGTACAGCCGCCTGCAGCAGATTCCAAGCAGCAGCATGGACATTTTTCAGCACAGGGACTACAAGTCTCAGAATGCCATGCACCACAGTTGGGCAGTGGACATGTGCCGGTAGTTCCTGATGGTGCCCAGCAGGGCTCTGATGCTGGGGATAACCGTGCTGTATCTGAGGGGTCGGGGGTTTGGGGGAGCACAGTATCTTTGGTGGACGCTGCGCAGTCTGATAGTGACATTGATGTTGATGATAACAATGTTCATGATGATGTCTGTGATTTCCCCCCTTTAATTCCGAGCACACAAGGTGTAGCAGCCCCCCCTGCTGCAGACCCTCACCCCGTCAGTCAGCCTAGTGTGACCCCGCAGGTTCCCCCCAGTAATGCCTGGAGTCGTGGTGCTCCGTCCTTCACCTCTGGTGCCAATTATACCGGCCAGGCGTTTAAACGGAGAAACGTTGTGCGTTTCCGGCACAGAGGTGCCAAGGAAGATCTGCCAGATAGAAGGTTTGTGGTCAGGGAGCTCTTGTGTCGCCAGATGGGGTTTGCGCCAGTCAGCATCTTGGCGGTGATTAATCTTCCAGACAGGCAGGGCTATGATGTCAGCTTTAAGCTCATGAGTGACCTGGACAGGTTTTGGTCTAATTTCCCCAAGTTTAGAGACTCTGAGGGCTGGAGTAAGTTCAGCTTTATTCCTATCTCTAAGCCAGATACCGTTACGGTAAATCTCATCTTCTGGAATGAGTCTGTTCCCCCGCAGGACATTGTGGTGTGGCTCCGGAGGCATTGTGACCTGGTCTCTGATCTCACCAAAAGCAGAGACAATGATGGTATCTGGACGGGAGGGTGGAGGGTTTTGGTGAAACTGCGCCAGTGCGATAATATCACTGCCCACTTACCCAACTCCTTCTTTATTGGGAGGGAGAGGGGTGTGTGTTTCTATCCTGGGCAGCCTCGTAAGTGCTTCAAATGTGGCAAGGCGGGTCACCTGGCGAATACGTGTACTGTGGTGAAGTGCAACCTGTGTGGGGAGGTCGGCCATGTGGCTGCAGACTGCCAGAACATCAGGTGCAACCTCTGTGGGAAGATCGGTCACCCTCACAGGACTGTCCTGACGCCTGGCACAATATCTGTAAGGACTATCCTGATGAGGATTTGGTGGCAGGGCAGAGATTCTGGAGGAGGCAGCTTTACTGTCAGGGGAATTACTGTCCAGACCGGAGGTCCACCAGGGGTCTACTCAGGTGACACCAGAGCAGCAGGGTTCAGAGGGTGCACAGGGAGTATGGAGGTTGTCTCTCAGGGGCAGCAGTCACAGGGAAGCATTACTTCAGTACTACCATCTGTGTCTCAGACTAAAAGGAAGAAAAAGGACAAGACCTCCCGTAAACCTGAGAAGGAGTATGACACTGGCCAAGGAGCCAGGAAGAAGGTCCAGAGTTCTGCAGATGTAATGGACTTATCTAATAGGTTTGGTGTTCTGTCTGAGTCTGACGGTGATTTTGAGGATGACCTTAGAAGAATTGACGCAGAGTTTGATAGGGACGTAGAGGACTGTCCTCCGCCCAAGCGGAAGCCATTACCTGAGGGCTCTCGGGTAGAGTCTGAAATGGAGACCGGCGGTGACCAGAATAACTCCGACCCAGATCTGTGACGCTGTCAACTAAATAATGTCCGACCCCAGATAGATAAAATCATTAGGAAAATTAGGAAATGTTAAGTTATGGAAGGATGTGTCACTGGGTTGAAATATGATGGTTTTTTTTTTTTTTGGTTTTTTTTTCCAACCAGGTGTATGGACTCTTTAAGATAATTTTATATGTATAATCCGGATATGTAATGAATGTACAATCCAAGTGAATTTATTTTTGTATTACTGGAGGAATGTCAGTATATTTGTATTTGTTTGGTTTTTACAATAAAATTGCCCCTATGTACAAGAATATAACTACTATAATACTGCCCCTATATACAAGAATAGAACTACTATAATACTGCCCCCTATGTACAGGAATATAACTACTATAATACTGCCCCTATGTACAAGAATATAACTACTATAATACTGCTCCTGTGTACAAGAATATAACTACTATAATACTGCCTCCTATATACAAGAATATAACTACTATAATACTGCCTCCTATATACAAGAATATAACTACTATAATACTGCCCCTATATACAAGAATATAACTACTATAATACTGCCTCTATGTACAAGAATATAACTACTATAATACTGCCTCCTATATACAAGAATATAACTACTATAATACTGCCTCCTATATACAAGAATATAACTACTATAATACTGCCCTATGTACAAGAATATAACTACTATAATACTGCTCCTGTGTACAAGAATATAACTACTATAATACTGCCTCCTATATACAAGAATATAACTACTATAATACTGCCTCCTATATACAAGAATATAACTACTATAATACTGCCCCTATATACAAGAATATAACTACTATAATACTGCCTCTATGTACAAGAATATAACTACTATAATACTGCCTCCTATATACAAGAATATAACTACTATAATACTGCCTCCTATATACAAGAATATAACTACTATAATACTGACCCTATATACAAGAATATAACTACTATAATACTGCTCCTGTGTACAAGAATATAACTACTATAATACTGTCCCTATATACAAGAATATAACTACTATAATACTGCCCCTATATACAAGAATATAACTACTATAATACTGCTCCTATGTACAAGAATATAACTACTATAATACTGCCCCTATATACAAGAATATAACTACTATAATACTGCCCCTATATACAAGAATATAACTACAATAATACTGCTCCTATGTACAAGAATATAACTACTATAATACTGCTCCTATGTACAAGAATATAACTACTATAATACTGCCCCTATATACAAGAGTATAACTACTATAATACTGCCCCTATATTCAAGAATATAACTACTAAAATACTGCTCCTATGTACAAGAATATAACTACTATAATACTGCCCCTATATACAAGAATATAACTACTATAATACTGCCCCTATATACAAGAATATAACTACTATAATACTGCCCCCTATGTACAAGAATATAACTACTATAATACTGCCCCTATGTACAAGAATATAACTACTATAATACTGCCCCCTATGTACAAGAATATAACTACTATAATACTGCTCCTATGTACAAGAATATAACTACTATAATACTGCTCCTATGTACAAGAATATAACTACTATAATACTGCTCCTATGTACAAGAATATAACTACTATAATACTGCCCCTATATACAAGAATATAACTACTATAATACTGCCCCTATATACAAGAATATAACTACTATAATACTTCCCCTATGTACAAGAATATAACTACTATAATACTGCCCCTATTACAAGAATATAACTACTATAATACTGCCCCTATATACAAGAATATAACTCAATAATACTGCCCCTATGTACAAGAATATAACTACTATAATACTGCCCTATGTACAAGAATATAACTACTATAATACTGCCCCTATGTACAAGATATAACTACTATAATACTGCCCCTATTACAAGAATATAACTACTATAATACTGCCCTATTACAAGAATATAACTACTATAATACTGCCCCTATGTACAAGAATATAATACTATAATACTCCCCTCATGTACAAGAATATAACTACTATAATACTGCCCCTATGTAAAGAATATAACTACTATAATATGCCACCTATGTACTAGCACATAACTGCAATGTTGCTGTAAATAGACATTTCTGTATTCTTTGCACAGATCGGTGTCACAGGAATACATAACTTGAAGCACTTGAATCTATATCAGTGATCACATTTATAACTAGTAACAGGCAGTTTTTCAGCTCATTATAAAGACTTTACGTCTGGATATTCTACACTGAGGCCGGATACTAACCGCCTGCAGAGATTCTTGGATTTGCATTCCTTTTTTCCCCTATAATAGACCGCTCAGGGACTATCTATTATCTACAGGTTTTTAATCATAATGTATTTCAGCCAGGGCATTGTTTAAACAGATATGAAGATTATAAACTGGCAGCTCATGGGCATCACATGCTTTTCCTGACAATGTCTTTGCAGGCGGCATGGCCCACGTTCCTATATGTATTTAGTGTCTGTCCTAGACTTGTGGAGCCGCGTATTGATTGATGCTCTGACTCGTCCTCTCTTTGTTTTCTCCTATTAACATATATTTAGATGTTTTCCATTTTTCATATGTGAGGGCAATGAACCGGCACATATTTGCCTGTAGCAAGACTGCCATCCAGAGGCTAGAATCCACGGAAAATGAGTAAACCAGGAGGAGATGACAGCAGATGGATTCCACTTCTTAGGATCAGACATGATCTGGGAGATCACACAAACCTGCACCCCGGAGACTGGGGACCATTATTTATTCATGGAGAATGGCCGTACTGAATATACTGGTTAAATGAGAATCCAGAAAGTGTTTACAAAGAAGGAAATAAAAATACTGACTGTGTACACAAATGTATCGAATATGAATCATATGAAAGTGAGTGTTTCTATCTATTATCTATCTATTATTAGCTATATATCTATATATATATCTATTATCTAATCTATTATATATCTATTATCTATCTCTTATATATCTATTATCTATATATATCTATTATCTATCTATCTATCAGCTATCTATGTTATCATCTGTCTACACTGCTCAAAAAATAAAAGGAAACACTTAAACAACACAATATAACTCCAAGTCAATTACACTTCTGGGAAATCAATCTGTCCAGTTATGAAGCAACACTGATTGAGAATCATTTTTCCTGCTGTTGTGCAAATGGAACAGACAACTGGTAGAAATGATGGGCAATTAGCAAGACAACCCCTATAAAGGAGAGGTTCAGGGGGTGACCACAGACCATTTCTCGGTTCTCATCCTTTTTGGCTGTTTTGGACTCTTTTGCATTTTGTCATTGCTCTCACCCCTACAGGTACAGTACAGCAGCATAAGGTGGTGTCTACAACCCACAAACGATGCTCAGGTAGTGCAGCTCATCCAGAATGGCACATCAGTGCGAGCTGTGGCAAGAATGGTAGCTGTGTCTGTCAACACAGTGACCAGAGCATGGAGCAGATACCAAGAGACAGGCCAGTAGTACACCAGGAGACGTGGAGGGGGTTGTAAGAGGGCAACAACCCAGCAGCAGGACCGCTACCTCCGCCTTTGTGCAAGAAGGAACAGGAGGAGCTCTGCCAGGGCCCTGCAAAATGACCTCCAGCAGGCCACTAACATCCATGTGTCTGCTCAAACTGTCAGAAACAGACTCCATGAGAGTTGTATGAAGGCACCACATCCACAAGTGGGTGTTGCGCTTACAGACCAACATCGTGCAGGGTGATTGGCA
>JARQOD010000006.1:443512500-443553983 GCA_033576555.1 Oophaga sylvatica
CTACTACTACTACTACTACCACTACCACTACCACCTACTACTACTACTACTACACTACCACTACCACTACCTACTACTACTACTACTACCACTACCACTACCACTACACTACTACTACTACTACCACTACCACTACCACTACACTACACTACTACTACTACTACTACTACCACTACCACTACTACTACTACTACTACTACTACTCACTACCACTACCACTACACTACCACTACCACTACCACTATACTACTCACTACCACTACACTACAACTACTACTACACTACCACTACCACTACCTACACTACTACTACTACCACTACCACTACCACTACTACTAACTACTACACTACCACTACCACTACACTACCACTACTACTACCACTACCATACCACTACACTATACTACCTACTTACCACTACCACTACCATACTATACCACTACCACTACATACTACACTTCACTACACTACCACTACTACTACACTACCACTACCTACCACTACTACTACTCCTACCACTACCACTACACTACTACCACTACCACTACTACACTACTACTACTACTATATCTCATTTTCCAGTGTCTCCGGGCATCAGAAACCCTCTTTTTCTGGGTTCAAAAGTTCAGGTCGGATCCAGCAAAAAACTGGATCCGTTGCATCAGTTTTTTGTTTCAGCGCCGGATCCGTCCCTTCAGGCATAGGACGGATCATGCCTGATACAAAAGACGGATGTGTGAAAGAGGCCTAAGGGTTCGCACCCATGGACAAGTGCAATCTGATAAATGTTCGGCTTGCTCTCTGACCGACGTCGCTCAATGATTGGGAGCAGATCTGCGGTTTTCTTCTCCTCCGTATTCATCATGCTGCGATTTCACTTAGAAATCAGTTCAGTGCAAGAGAAAAATCAAATGTCATTCGTCCCATGAGTGCGGCACGCAGATTGTACGGATTATTACTATTCTGTAACATAGGAGACTGTAAGAGATTAATAGCTGCTGAGTGAAAAACGGATTAAACATAGATGACAAGTGAGAAGAAAATTGCCTCACTTTTCTGGCTGAGAATGGGACCGATATCTTCCAATAATCGGGACCCGGGTAGCCGACCGTCCAGAAATTCCAGGACAATCATGAGACCCTTTGCTCCCAGTATCTGATGTGACACCTTTTATAGCATCTGCACGTTTCCAGTAATTGTGGATAAGTCCTGCTCATCTGTTTGGAGGAGTTTTAGCTGATTCCTCACCTCTGTTATGTTGTGTTTTTTTTCTCAGGTCCTTCCACAGCATATCTATAGGATTGAGGAGAGGACTTTGGCCGTTCCAACACGTTACCTTTATTCTCCTGTTTCCCGTCTTTTGTAGAATGACTTGTGGTTTTGGGTCGTTGTTTTGCTCCTTGACCCACGGATCTTGGACAGACGTCTTAACATTTTCCTTAAGAATTTGCTTGTATAATTCGGAACTTATTGTTCCATCAGTGAAGGCCGCCATTCCTGGCCCAGATGCAGCAAAAGAAGCCAAAACCATGACACCGCCACCAGCGTGTTTCCTAGATGGAGGAGGTTTTATCCTATACTGCAAGTTTTTCTTTCTCCAAACATGACGCTTCTCATTTAAACCAATAAGCTCCATTTTGGTCTCATCCACAAAAACATTATTCCAGAAGCCTCCCGGCTAGTGGGGTAAC
Organism: Oophaga sylvatica; assembly: GCA_033576555.1. NCBI lineage: Eukaryota > Metazoa > Chordata > Amphibia > Anura > Dendrobatidae > Oophaga > Oophaga sylvatica. Next base: position 443,514,192 of record JARQOD010000006.1, read on the forward strand.
TAGAGTCCGATGGTTCTCAGTGCAATATTTGGACCTGGGCCCCCCACCTGCATGTTGGTCAGATATATGGGCCTTTGTAGCATTCTAGATCCTATAAGCATATACATGTTCACTCTCCATGTAATAATCTCCCACATCCTGGGCCCCTTCCTGTAATAATGTCCCTCATCCTGGGCCCCTTCCAGTAATAAGGACGCCCATCCTGTAACAATGTCCCCAATCTTGGTACCCTTCCTGGTATAATGTTCCCCATCATGTAATAATGTCCCTCATCGTGGGCCTCTTCCAGTAATAATGACCCCCATCCTGTAACAATGTCCCCAATCTTGGTACCCTACCTGGTATAATGTTCCCCATCATGTAATAAATGATTACATGAGATGAGCCCATCCTGGACTTTTATTTAATAATGTCCTCCATCCTGGGCCCCTTCCAGTAATAATTCTATAACAATGTCCCACATCTTGGTACCCTTCCTGGTATAAGGTTACCCATTATGTAATAATGTCCTCCATCCTGGACCCCTTCCAGTAATAATGTCCCCCATCCTCAGCCTTTTATTTAATAATGTCCTCCATCCTGTGTCCGTTCCAGTAATAATGACCCCCATCATGTAACAATGTCCCCAATCTTGGTACCCTTCCTGGTATAATGTTCCCCATCATGTAATAAAGTCCCCCATCCTGGGCCTGTTATTTAATAATGTCCTCCATCCTGGGCCCCTTCCAGTAATAATGACGCCCCCATTCTATAACAATGTCCCTCATCTTGGTACCCTTCCTGGTATAAGGTTCCCCATCATGTAATAATGTCCTCCATCCTGGGCCCCTTCCAGTAATAATGACGCCCCATTCTACAACAATGTCCCTCATCTTGGTACCCTTCCTGGTATAAGGTTCCCCATCATGTAATAATTCCTCCATCCTGGACCTCTTCCAGTAATAATGACCCTCATTCTATAACAATGTCCCTCATCTTGGTACCCTTCCTGGTAAAGTTTCCCCATCATGTAATAATGTCCTCCATCCTGGGCCCCTTCCAGTAATAATACGCCCCCATTCTATAACAATGTCCCTCATCTTGGTACCCTTCCTGGTATAAGTTTCCCCATCATGTAATAATGTTCTCCATCCTGGGCCCTTCCAGTAATAATGATGCCCCCATTCTATAACAATGTCCCTCATCTTGGTACCCTTCCTGGTATAAGTTTCCCCATCATGTAATAATGTCCTCCATCCTGGGCCCCTTCCAGTAATAATTACGCCCCATTCTATAACAATGTCCCTCATCTTGGTACCCTTCCTGGTATAAGTTTCCCCATCATGTAATAATGTTCTCCATCCTGGGCCCCTTCCAGTAATAATGATCCCCCATTCTATAACAATGTCCCTCATCTTGGTACCCTTCCTGATATAATGGTTACCCATTATGTAATAATGTCCTCCATCCTGGACCCCTTCCGTAATATGTCCCCATCCTCAACCTTTTATTTAATAATGTCCTCCATCCTGTGTCCTTCCAGTAATAATGACCCCCATCATTAACAATGTCCCCATCTTGGTACCCTTCCTGGTATAATGTTCCCCATCATGTAATAAGTCCCCATCTGGGCCTGTTATTTAATAATTCTCCATCCTGGGCCCCTTCCAGTAATAATGACGCCCCCATTCTACAACAATGTCCCTCATCTTGGTACCATTCCTGGTATAAGGTTCCCCATCATGTCATAATTCCTCCATCCTGGACCTCTTCCAGTAATAATGACCCCTCATTCTAAAATGTCCCTCATCTTGGTACCCTTCCTGGTATAAGGTTCCCATCATGTAATAATGTCCTCCATCCTTGGCCCCTTCTAGTAATAATGACCCTCATTCTATAACAATGTCCCTCATCTTGGTACCCTTCCTGGTATAAGTTCCCCATCATGTAATAATGTCCTCCATCCTGGGCCCCTTCCAGTAATAATTATGCCCATTCTATAACAATGTCCCTCATCTTGGTACCCTTCCTGGTATAAGTTTCCCCATCATGTATAATTGTTCTCCATCCTGGGCCCCTTCCAGTAATAATGATGCCCCCATTCTATAACAATGTCCCTCATCTTGGTACCCTTCTTATCTGTTATATAGGTATAACCCTCCATTATTGTAATAATGTCCTCCATATGACCCCATATACAATGTCCCCATCTTGTCCTTACCTTTATTCTCCATATGTATATGTCCTCCATCCTGGTGTCCCTTCCAGTAATTAATGACCCCCTCATTGTAAACAATGTCCCTCATCTTGGTACCCTTCCTGGTATAATGTTCCCCATCATGTAATAAAGTCCCCATCCTGGGCCAATTGTCCTCCATCCTGGGCCCCTTCCAGTAATAATGACGCCCCATTCTACAACAATGTCCCTCATCTTGGTACCTTCTGGTATAAGGTTCCCATCATGTCATAATTCCTCCATCCTGGACCTTTCAGTAATAATGACCCTCATTCTATAACAATGTCCCTCATCTTGGTACCTTCTGGTATAAGGTTCCCCATCATGTAATAATGTCCTCCATCCTTGGCCCCTTCCAGTAATAATGACCCCATTCTATAACAATGTCCCTCATCTTGGTACCCTTCCTGGTATAAGTTCCCATCATGTAATAATGTCCTCCATCCTGGGCCCTTCCAGTAATAATTATGCTCCCATTCTATAACAATGTCCCTCATCTTGGTACCCTTCCTGGTATAAGTTTCCCCATCATGTAATAATGTCCTCCATCCTGGGCCCCTTCCAGTAATAATTACGCCCCCATTCTATAACAATGTCCCTCATCTTGGTACCCTTCCTGGTATAAGTTTCCCCATCATGTAATAATGTTCTCCATCCTGAGCCCCTTCCAGTAATAATGATGCCCCCATTCTATAACAATGTCCCTCATCTTGGTACCCTTCCTGGTATAAGTTTCCCATCATGTAATAATGTCCTCCATCCTGGGCCCTTCCAGTAATAATTACGCCCCATTCTATAACAATGTCCCTCATCTTGGTACCCTTCCTGGTATAAGATTCCCATCATGTAATTATGTCCTCCATCCTGGGCCCTTCCAGTAATAATTACGCCCCCATTCTATAGCAATGTCCCTCATCTTGGTACCCTTCCTGGTATAAGGTTCCCCATCATGTAATAATGTCCTCCATCCTGGATCTCTTCCATTCTTCTCCAGCACATTTTAAAAAGAAACAATCATTCTTACCTTCCTTGACTCCAACGACATGCGGTTGTCCTTCTCTATAGCCAGCACAGAAACCGGGAGCTGACTTCGATGTGCCGGCTTGGGCATCCAATGATGTCAATGCTATGCACCACCGATCATGAACAAGCCAACATATGCTGGCCGGCATTGTGTATTGCAGGGCAGGGAGCTGGTGGATGTTTGTGCCGTAATACATTTCAGCTGAATGTGAGTCCGAGGAAGCACATCCATATGAAATTGGTGCTGGAGTTGGTGGACCTCCCTCCCGCACTAGCCCAGTCATGGTCGCACTGTTTGCGACCACCATCATTGTGCCCCTGTTTCTGTCTTGTCCTGGTGTCCTGATGATCTTTAGCAAACTGTACATGGGCAGCAACATTCATTTTGGAGAACATTGGCCTTCTCCTTGCATTCCAGCCATGCACACTAGTGTTATCCAGTGTCCTCCTGATGGTGGTTAAAAAGTATCTAACTTAAGGGGAGAGAACATCCAAATATTATTTCTGAGAGAAATAGGAGCAATCAGACTGTGTTAAGCTCACCTGGTCAGGTGGATTCATGAAGCTGCAGGTCAGGGTGGATACATGGACCAAGGGCGTTGGTGCAGATGGCTGGAAGACACGTGGAGGAGCGAGGACTTGAAATGAAGGTGAAGGTATTCTAAAGCCGATCTTCTAATAAATCCAATAAATCCAATACTGATCCCCAATAGAGCTTCAAGAATACATGTGATGACTATGAAGGTGATGTGCTTCTAACTTACCCTGATAATACCATACACTAATGTGAACATGCGAATAAAAGAGAGAAAGGAGCGTCTAGAGCAGGATTAGTGGTCAAACTAAGAAAAACAATACCACAGTTGATGGCAAATAGAAAACTGCCGTCCATAAACACACAATCAACAGTTATACAGAGATACCAGAAATAAGAAACAAACACTAGTCAGATACATGGCAAGGAGCAATATTACTAGGTAATTACCAGGAGGTAGTGATGCATTTCTGATGGAGTTTTTGGCGTTTTAAGCCTTATTTTTGTTTGTACCAAATTCAAAAATTCTATAAAATTTGTTGCAAATGTACTCCTATCCCTCCCAGGACTGATTCTATGTAAGTTAGATGTTTTTGTGCAATTTCTGCACTAAAAAGTCGCAAAACAAAATTAAAGAAGATGACCATTTTTTTTACCTTGAGCAAAGTTCATGAACTGCTTTGCGTCATGTTGCCGAATTTGGCACAAAAAACGGCAGCAAATAACAGAAGAGAAAAAAAGGAAAAGCGACTGAAAAAACAAGACACAAAAGAAGAACTGGGCCCTTCGACTCCAATCTAAGCAGTATATGCGATATAGTGAAGGAGGTGAGGCTGGAAGACTATAAACGGCTACAAGCACAATACGGCGTCCCAAAATCAATAATAATATTAATGGTTTATCTAAGGAAGCAAAACAAATAGTGCAAAACAGTCCAAAGAAGATGTAGAAATGAAAACAGAATTCTAGACAAGAGACACGTGCCTCACATAGATGGCGTAAATGATAAAGTCTCATGCAAACCACATGGATGTACAGTCTTCAGCCGGTAGATCCACTTGATTTCTTTTTGCAGGACTAGTTTTCTGTCTATGTAGCAAAACACTTCTTGAAAAGAAATTGGAAAAAGTGTTTTGGAAAGCGTGGTTCTCACGCTTAGTGAATGATGAATCCATTACACGTTCAATGCCTCCAATGTGTTTGAGAACGCGGTGTCTGAATTCCTGCTTGGTTTTGCTACCATAAGAAAGTGGACATGTACAGGGATACATCCCTCCTGTGGTCCAACCATTTGCAATGTCCCTAGATTAAATACAATGCCATTGGTCTCTCTGCAGAAAGTTTTGGTGACCTTAACAAATTGACAAATTTACAATGTCCAAAGTGAAAAGTCTAGATGGTTGGATAATCGAGCCAAGTACCACATTTAGGAGGGGGAACCTAATGGCTTTGAACAACAGTATCCCCAATATCATTATCCCTTCTGTCTATAATTTTGGGTTGAAGCAGCGGCATATGACAAAACCATTTGATAATTTCATGAATTTTAGGGTCCACCATATAATTTGTGCCAATATCCCTCCTTTCTTTGGAGAGAAAATGATCATAAGCTTGAACCAAGCCCCTAGTTCTAATTCTGGTCCTCAATATTTTGGCTTAATATTTAAAATCCCACAATGTGGAGCAATTCATGGATATCCGTAAATATTAACCACATGGGATTCCACATCATAATAGATGTGGATGGTGACTGGATCATTATCATAGATTGTTACATGATGTAGGCTTCCTAAAGACTTTAGTCTCCAGCCCTCAATCCTTCCTCATAGGTGAAGCAGAAACCAATGTTGTTCTTATTGAGTGTCTCCATAAATTCCTTGAACAACAACTCTAACCAAGTCAAGATGCTAACAATATCATCGCTGTAGAGTCCACAAAGGGACAAATGTTGATGGTATTGTGATAAGGTGTCAGAAAAAAAACATGGTGTCCTTTTCTCAGACCAGGGCTATATGGCATAAGTAGGTATAACATGACTACCCATGGATGTACCCCTAAGTTGGTCATGGACAGAGATAAAACAAAATAGTTTCTTGCTAGGACAAGCTGTAGTAACTGCAAGGCACACTCTTACTGTCCTGGATATGTGTGGTCTTTGTATTCCTTGTATTCCACAGCTGGGTGGAATGAAGCTGTGGAGAGCCTCCACAACAAAAAACACAGAGACCTGCCTGACAATGGGAATACGGTCAAGTTTTAGGATACAAGGGACTGCCTAAAAGGACATAGTATATTGTTTAAACAAATTCCCAAATTATGTGTCAAGTTATTGATCCCTGACACAATGGGCCTACATTTGAGTGGTTTTAATCCCTTATGAACTTTCTGTAGTCCATAGAAGTTGGAAACATGTGGATGAAATGGATAACGGAAATCATATTCATTTTTATCTTTGTGACATCGATTTAGAGACTAACCAAAAAGACACATAAGTTCAGTCTGAAATTCTACCATGGGGTCTTGTGGTAGGATAGTATAGTTACTTTTATCAGAGGTAATGTTGAGACACATAGAACAGTGATCATGATGCTTAATTATCACAAGGTTCCTTCCTTTATCTACTGGCTCTAGAATAAATTCTTTTCAAGGGATATGAAGGCTTTTTTGGACTCATGAATATTAACATAAGCTAATGTGAGAGGGGCCTTTAGTTGCTTAGAGATTACCTTGGGTTCCTTTGTGACCTCACGGGCTGTTATGTAAATTGCACTTGGGATGATCTTTGTTGGTCAATCGCACCTGGAAAGGCTAACAATGGTTTTAAATTTTCTTTAATTTCTGCCAAGTTTGTCTGACTGATGATTATATAGAATCATAGAATGCTAGAGTTGGAGGAGACCTCCAGGGTCATCGAGTCCAACCCCCTGCTCAATGCAGGAGTCACTAAACCATCTCAGACAGATGCCTGTCCAGCCTCTGTTTGAAGACTTTTGTTGAAGGAGAACTCACCACCTCTTGTGGCAGCCTGTTCCACTCATTGATCACCCTCACTGGAGGATTGGAGGAGTCCACACTCTTTTGAAATGGTTTTGAAACTTTTTCCAGCCAGTTGAGCTTTAACAACTCTTTTTCTGAGATCCTCAGAAATCTCCGTTGTTCATGACATCATACGCTTCCACAAATGTTTTGCGTCGACCGACCTGAAGTCCGCTGACGAGCAGCACAGCAAAAACCACAACAAAAGAAGCGCAAAGCAAAGTACTTATAGGGCACAATTCATGAATGCTTTTTTTCACTTTTCTGGTTGGGGTGGAGCGATGGAGCGGCAGAGATTGAAGTAGGATGTGTGGTAAGGAATACACCAAGCCGTACGCTGATTCTTGAAGAACTGTACACATCTCATCAAAACCGTCATGAACCGGGCCCACAGTGCCATTTCAAATATGATTTTGCAATTGATAACGATATTTTCTAGTATAAATATGTTTATTTGTGGCACATATGTATTTTTTGGTTGGACAAATACATTTTACGACTCCATGTTCTCTCTAAGCCCTGCACTCTGGAAGCGACAGAAATGAAAAATACTACACTAAGCAAAGCGGGATATTTGTAATTGGGCTCATTGACCACATTGTTAGAATTTTTTCACTCAGCTTTCCAGATAACTCAGCTTAAAGGGACCACTGGTCTAATATAATACAAGACATAAACTTAAGGAATACATTTTACGCTACTTTACACTGTTTTCACTATGTATTTAGCCTTTCTTTGCATACTATATCCTATAGCCTAAGTCAATTCATTTTATGTCAGTTTTGTCCACATGACAAATCACTTAGTTATGACCTGTGATATAAAAAGCTTAAAGATTATCTGTAAATCAGACACAAGAGCATAAAAACTCTGCTGCTAAATAGAAGAAGGAACTTTTAATATGCAAAGTAAAACTTTTTATGCTGTTTAGTAAAATTCTCCAAAATTGGCCAAGTTCTATTAAAAAAAAGCTTAAATAAAAGACAAATAGAAAAAAAGGTTCCATTTGTTCAGTCTAATATTTGCTTGACTTTTTTTTATTTGTGACTTTCAAGATTTTTTACTTGTGACACTCTAGTTTTTTTATTTTATTTGTAACATTCTAGTTTTTCCATTTGGGAAATTCTAATATTTACATTTATTTTTTTTCTATTTGTGACATTCTAATTTTTTCATTTGTGTCATTTAGTTTTTACATTTGTGACATGTTTTTTTTTCATTTGGAACATTTTATTTTTTTATTTCTGTGATTCTAGTATTTTTATTTGGAACATTCTTGTTTATCCATCTGTGATATTCTAGTGACATTCTATTTTTTTGTCTATTCTAGTTTTTTTTTTTATTTGTGGCATTATAGTTTTTGTAATTTGTAGTATTCCAGTTTTTACATTTGTGACATTCTAGTTTTGTATTTTTGGCATTAAGTTTTTGTAATTTGTAGTATTCCAGTTTTTACCTTTGTGACATTCTAGTTTTGTATTTTTGGCATTAAAGTTTTGTAATTTGCAGTATTCCAGTTTTTACATTTGTGACATTCTAATTTTTATTTGTAGCATTAAAATTTTTGTAATTTGCGGTATTCCAGTTTTTACATTTGTGACATTCTAGTTTTGTATTTTGGCATTAAAGTTTTTGTAATTTGTAGTATTCCAGTTTTACCTTTGTTACATTCTAGTTTTGTATTTCTGGCATTATAGTTTTTGTAATTTGTAGTATTCCAGTTTTTACATTTGTGACATTCTAATTTTTTATTTGTAGCATTAAAGTTTTTGTAATTTGCAGTATTCCAGTTTTTACATTTGTGACATTCTAGTTTTGTATTTTTGGCATTAAAGTTTTTGTAATTTGTAGTATTCCAGTTTTTACCTTTGTGACATTCTAGTTTTGTATTTTTGGCATTAAAGTTTTTGTAATTTGCAGTATTCCAGTTTTTACATTTGTGACATTCTAATTTTGTATTTGTGGCATTTTAGTTTTCCGTTTGTAACACTCACATTACATTACTAAATGAGTAGAAAAATTACCTTCCTAAAAAGCCCTCAAAACAAAGGATCCCTTAGTCTATATTTTTGGCAGAGAGCAAAGAGAGAGCCTACCCTGAGCGCCAAAACTTGATAATGACTGTACTGATAAATTCACACCTCCATGGGAGTCAGATATGCATAAAGGATGTTCTTATTGCTGCATTTCACCACACAATTATCAAGCACTTAAGCAACTGATTGACATTTAGGACCACTTAAAGCCATTTCTAAAGAATTTACCTAGTAGACATCTATGCCGATTTCAATGAACAAAGGATACCGGCATATTGTGAATAAATAGTACTGCTATGCTATGGATGAAAAACGTTGTCATGCCGAGAATAATGAAAAATCATTTCAGATCACATTATGTAAATCCTTTATCTAAAATACTTTACCCTTAAAGCTGAGAATTCTATTCTGCCAGATTTGCTTAATTCAATGGGAGGACATTAAAAAAAAATTGGGTCCAAATCAAATCTGCTGTAGATAGGTTGGAAAAATATTCTCATTTATCCTCAGGTCTTCCTGTAACTGTTCCTCCTCTTCCTTTTTTTACTATTTCTGGTCTTCCATCAGGCCCCACCATTAATTAGACCCTATACGGTTACATGGGGTACAATGCATGTCAATGGCGTGTTGGATCCCAGGGGAGCACGCGGGGCGAAGCTCATTTATTTTATCTCCATTTGGGTCTAAATGACTACACTGGGCTGAATAAGGATAAGCGACCACCAGAATACCAGGAGGACAAGAAAAAGGAAGAGGACCAAATGGAAGAAGAAAGAGGAGTGGTAGTGGCAGAACACATATGGGAAGGTCCAAAGAGGGAGTAGTATTATTATTTAGCAGTCTTCGGCATGGCGACTTGATGAATGATCGGTAGAAAGATCGATCTTGTGCAAGTCTAGGATAGGTCCACCAGGGTCTTCTGTACCATTATCTTGATAGTACCAAACCATTGTGTTGCTGGTCTTCTTCTTCACCTTGTTCCTTCTATTGTAAGAGTTTTTTATTTTAAGCTCTGTTGTGATTCGCTCCAAATTTCCAAAAAATCTTATTGTAGTGAATTCGATTAGTTTAGAATTGTTTCGATCACCTCTAATTATTATCTTACAGAGCCTACTAATCACAGAGAAATGGGCCTGGTGTTACTACAAAGTTACTGTGAGGTTAAGGAGGAAAGTTAATTAATTTGTCATTTTTATCTCTATTTTGGTCTACATGACTATGTTGGGCTTAATACGGGTAAGAGACCACCAGAAGACCAGGTGGACAAGAAAAAGGAAGAGGACCAAATGGAAGAAGGAAGAGGAGTGGTAATGGAACAGATATAGGAAAGCCCAAAGAGAGAGGAGTATTATTATTATTATTTATCGGTCCTCGGCATGGCAACTTGATGAACGATCAGTAGAAAGATCGATCTTGTGCAGCCTAGATAGGTCCACCAGGGTCTTCTCTACTGTTTCTTGATAGTACCAAGCCATTAGTTTGCGGGTCTTCCTCTTTGTTTTGTTCCTTCTATTATAAGAGGTTTTTTTAGCTCCTTGCTGATTCATGACAATCAAATTTCCAAAAAATTCTTATTGTAGTGGATTCGATTAGTTTAAAATTGATTCGCTCACCTCTAATTATCATCTTACAGAGCCTACTAGTCACAGAGAAACTGGCCTTGTGTTACTACAAAGGTACTGTGAGGTTAAGGAGGAAAGTTAAGATATATCCAAAGTCTAAGAAGAGATCAGGAAAGAAGTTTACTTCCCGGGAAGGGAAGTGCTGGATCCAGAGGTCACTCCTTGAAGTCTGCGAATTGGAAGCTCAGGAGCCCTGATAAAACGACCTACATTGTGAAAAGGTTAGAACGTGCTGGAAGCAAATAAAGAAACTGAACGCTATAGTCATGATATGGGTTTAACCCTTTGCAACCTGGCAAAAATAAAGCAGTTTCCAAGCTGAATACCATATAAATATATCATGTAAGTGAACTGCAGAATAAAGGAGATTGAGATGAATTATATTTACTCCATGTGATGAACGGGCACACAGTCCGCCACACGGTAGCCCGGGGGTCACGGCTTGTGATCCCACCGCTGCCACCAATATGTGATGAACGGGCACACAGTCCGCCACACGGTAGCCCGGGGGTCACGGCTTGTGATCCCACCGCTGCCACCACATGTGATGGAACGTGCACACACACGACGGCTGCTGCCGTCCGACCCAGTAAACTGCAGGGATTTATAACTATCCCACTTCCACTTAGGAACTTGCAGCTCTCTGGCGCCCCCCTTACCCTCAGGTCAGTCAGGGAACTGCACCTAGGATAATTGGTCGCCAGACGGGTCACTTGGATGTGTGCTGGCTATTGGGCACGCTGCAGTGAGGGAATTATAATTACTCCTGGCTGCAGCCAGGCAGTACCCTTGTAAACCCCGCTCCGTCACTGCCAGCGTCACCCAATAGATTAACACTTTACACCCCTTCCTTTTAGCTGCCACCAGCTACGGCTTTTGATGAACAATTTATCAAGAGGGTCCGTAGCAACCCCAAAACAGTAGCGTAGTTACCTCAGGCACGTGCAAATTCGTTTATAGAGCAGGAGAAACAAACTAATAAATTTATAGGTTTATTCCTTAAAATCAGGCAGTGCTTATATAATATAAAAAGATGTAACAAACTGAGACAATATCGTTATGTACAGATGCAGTTATAAAATAAAATAGGATTAAGAATGAAAGTCACTCACATGGTTGTTAGATCATTACAGGCAAGACAAGCCAGGCTGGGGGAAGGAGCCACACGTCATAGTTCATTGGGAGATCTCTTACTCAGCACGTCCCAGCAGAAAAACAATCTGGTAAGCAACTTCACTGTAAGACTTATGCATGTCAGCTTCTGACCTCACAAAAAGGGCTGGTCCTCTAGCCACCTCCCCTGGCTACAAGCTATGGTTTGAGCTCTGCGATATCATAAGGTTCATAACTCGTTCTGTGAACCTAGTAGAATAATGGCAGACCTATCAATGGTCTTGCTTTGAAATGACGGTTCCAATGAGCCCACACTTGGGTGGGCTAGTTCATGGGGCACCCGAGAATTCCATTTCTCGGGTTCTGTTGGGGTTACGGGTTTACCAGTACCACGGGAACGATGCCCATCGGCGCATGGTTCAACACAGTAACTTTCGTGTTTCTAGCGAATGCTCCCACCGTGTCACTAACCAAAAGAGAATGAATACTCCAACATGGCTGCCATAGGAAGAAAGCATGTGTTCGGACAATGCAGGACCCCTGCGGTGAAGCGGGAAAACTTCCAGCACTGGCAGCTCAAGTTACACTGAGCTTGACTGCAGGTCGACAGGGGGGGGAAGGAAAGCGTGAGCTGCAGAGAAAAGGAGGGAGGGGTAGTTCTAGCAACAGCACAAGACATGAAGCTTGCAATATCATCACACCTCCCCCCTGTAGAGGGCGCTACGGAGGCATGACCTCTCGGTAATCCGACATGCGCACCTCAGCGGGTTCGCCACGTCGTGATAACCCATCAGCATTCCCATGATCACTGCCTTTCTTGTGTTGTACGGCAAAATCATACTGCTGCAGGGCAAGGCTCCAGCGTAGCAACCTACCATTGGTTCCGGACACTGTGTGCAGCCAGCTCAGAGGGTTGTGGTCGGTGACCACCTTGAAGGTGCGCCCGTACAGGTAGGGCTGCAAACGTTGCAGTGCCCAGACCATGGCCAGGCACTCCTTCTCGATGGTGGAGTATGCCACTTCCCTTGGCAGAAGTTTCCGGCTCAGGTACAACACGGGGTGCTCCTGGTCCCCCGAATCAACCTGGCTGAGTACAGCACCGAGGCCAAATTCACTGGCATCAGTCTGTACCAGGAAGGGCCGACTGCTGTCGACGGCTCTCAACACTGGAGAGCTGCACAGGGCTGTTTTCAAAGATCGGAATGCCGCCTCACAGCCATCTGTCCAGTTGACTGTTTGGGGTAGACCGCCCTTGGTGAGGTCCGTCAAGGGTTTTGCAATGGCGCTATAGTTCGGTACGAAACGCCTATAGTACCCTGCAGTGCCCAGGAAGGACTTCACCTGCTTTTTGGTCCTGGGGGTGGGCCAGGACACGATCGCGTCCACTTTCTCGGGCTCTGGACTCATGGAACCCCCGCCTACCCGGTGCCCCAGGTAGTGGACCTCCCTCATGCCCATCTGGCATTTTCCCGGCTTGATGGTCAGACCTGCCTGGTGAATACGCTTGAGCACCTCCTGGAGATGCTGAAGGTGTTCCTCCCAGGTGGAACTGAAGACGGCAATGTCATCCAGGTACGCCACAGCGTACTCCTCCAGTCCCTGAAGCAGGTGGTTGACCATCCGCTGAAAAGTGGCAGGGGCATTCTTCATGCCGAAAGGCATGACTGTGGACTCGTACAGTCCAAAAGGGGTGATAAAGGCAGATTTCTCCTGCGCCGCAGGGCTCAGGGGAATCTGCCAGTATCCCCGGCTCAGATCCATGATGGATATGTACTTGGCATTCGCCAACCGCTCCAGCAGATCCTCGATGCGTGGCATTGGGTGCGCATCAGAGGTAGTGATGGCGTTGAGCCCCCTGTAGTCCACGCAGAACCGGGTGGTCCGATCCTTTTTTGGCACGAGAACTACAGGTGAGGCCCACGCGCTTTTGGACTGCCGGATCACCCCCAGCTGCAACATCTCATGGATCTCCTGGCGCATAATCTGCTGCACTTCCTCAGAGATCCGATAAGGTGTCCGCCGTAACGGGGCGTGATTCCCGGTGTCCACCTCGTGGACTGCCAACTTGGTCCTTCCGGGTCGGTTAGTGAACACGGCCCGAAAGGATTCCAGAGTGGTCAGCAACTGCAACCGCTGGGAGGCGGTTAGCGAGGCATTTACCTCCATGTCCTCAATGGACCCATTGCCATTAGCTTGGGCCAGCATGTCTAGGAGGGGATCCTCTTCCCCGTCCTCGGGCAGATTGCAGACCGGTAGGACGCAGGCTTCACGTTCGTGATGGGCCTTCATCATGTTGACGTGAAAGGCCTTGCGCCTACCCCGAGTGTGGTCAAGCGTGACCACGTAGGTGGCTGGGTTGAGCTGTTGGTGCACGACGTACGGGCCTTCCCAGGCTGCTTGAAGCTTATCCTTTGGTACGGGGACCAGCACCCACACCTTTTGACCCACCTGGTAGGTCCGCTCCCGGGCGTTCTGGTCGTACCAGTGCTTCTGGTCAGCCTGAGCCTGCGTCATGTTGTCATGCACCAACTGCGTCAAGGTCTGCATCTTGTCGCGGAAGCGCATGACATAATCCACGATGGACACTTCCGTGGGGTTTGGCTCATCTTCCCAGGATTCTCTTATCAACCCAAGGGGTCCCCGGACTCGCCTACCATACAGGAGCTCGAAGGGGGAGAACCCCGTCGAGGCCTGCGGGACTTCTCTGTAGGCAAATAGCAGGTGTGGGAGGTACCGCTCCCAATCGCGTCCCTGGGTCTCAACCAGCATGCGGAGCATCTGTTTGAGGGTACCGTTAAAGCGCTCACACAAACCATTGGTCTGTGGGTGATACGCACTCGATACCATACGCGTCACCTGCATTTTGCTGCAGAGAGCCTTCATTAGGCGAGACATAAATTGGGTCCCTTGATCGGTAAGCATCTCCCTGGGAAATCCTACCCGTGAAAAGATGGTCACCAGTGCATCTGCCACCTTATCTGCCCTAGTTGAGGACAGAGCTACCGCCTCCGGGTACCGGGTAGCGTAGTCTACCACAGTCAGGATGTATTGCTTTCCAGAGCTGCTGGGGACGGCCAGCGGGCCCACAATGTCCACCGCGATCCTCTGGAAAGGCTCCTCTATCACTGGCAATGAGATCAGGGGAGCCTTAAGAGCAGGCCCCGCCTTCCCCACTCTTTGACAGGTGATACAGGAGCGGCAGTAGTTAGTCACATCTGTCCCCATCTTGGGCCAATAGAAGTGTTGAGACAGCCGTGCCTTAGTTTTGCTAATCCCCAAGTGTCCAGCGAGTGGAATCTCATGGGCAATCCTCAACAACTCACCTCGGAACTGGTGCGGGACGACCAGCTGTTTCCCCCTCAACCACTCCTTTTGGGAATCTCCGGGTACGGTCTTCCGGTACAACCTTCCTCGTTCCCAGAGCACCCTCTCCTTATCAGTCACGGAGGTGGGCGTCTCGGCGAGGTGTCTCAAGTTCTCCAGGCTCGCATCTGAGTGCAGAGCGGCCTGGAACTCCTGGCTGGAGGCAGCCAGAAGTGACGTCAGGGTTCCTTCCTCACTGGGACCCTCTGGGACCGGCTCTGGGTCCACTTCTGGTTCAGTCTCTCCTGTAGCGGAGGAGGGTCCAGATGGCAGGGCGCTACCTGCGATCCGGGCACTCTGACTGCGGGTGACAGCAGCTACATATGCAGTCTCCCCGGGGATTTCTATAGACCCATCAGCCTGCGCTGCTATGGGCTCTACCTCCCCATCCACCCCCAACACTTCAGGAGCAGTGCTACTTATGGGCCAGTTACCTTCCTCGGTGGCACTGGTCAGTGTCATGGCGTCACCTTCCTCCCGGTTCCCATGCACCTCCCCATTTCCGTGAGCACTGTCGCTTGCTCCTGCTAGGGGTTCCTCAGCCGTCTCACTCCGCAGAGCGACGGGACGGAACGCTCCTGTACCTGTGGACACATCTACCACTTCGGAGAAAGGGTTAACAGATTCAGATGGCACAGATACATCATTATCAACATCAGTCCTAGGGAAAGAAAGGTTATCAGTTGCATCCTCACTTCGCAAAGCATTAGCAGGTAACACAATCAGTTTCCCATCATCATCAACATCAACATCATGGTTAACGTTAACCTTATCATCAGATTGGGAAGGGGTGTCAGGGACATAGTACGCCACCATCCTCCCCAGATCAGTCCCCAATAAAACATCAGTGGGCAGGTTTTCGGACACCCCCACTTCCTTCACCCCGCTCCCGGTACCCCAGTCAATGAAAACTCGGGCTATCGGCAAGGGGTAGTGGACGCCCCCAATCCCTGTGACAGTTAGGGTTTTCCCCGGAATCAACTCTTCAGGGGCCGCCAGTTCGGGTCGGATGAGGGTTCGCTCAGCCCCGGTGTCCTTGAGGCCTGTAGCAAGACGGGCCCCCACGCGGACGGGCTGCACGTTGTCATCAACCCTCCCCACCACACCACCCACCAAAAGAACAGAGGCGTTGGGCCCGGAGGCCTTGGCTGGGGGGTTCTTCTGCCTCTCCGGGCAGGTGGCGCTGATGTGACCAGTCCTTTTACAGGAGAAACACTGGCGGGGGTCTGATGTAGGCCTGGCGCTGGCAAAGGGGATAGTGCCTCCAGAGGGACGACTGGCAGGGGCACTGGGGTTGGTTGCAGGCTTACCCCCTCCCCAGCGGGTGGCGACGGGCTTCCGCACCTCGGGTTTCCGGTTGGCCTCATAGCTGTCGGCGATCCGGGCTGTTGTGACCGCGTCCTCTGGTTCTCGGTCCAGGATGAACTGTCGGACCTCAGCTGGGCACAGATGCAGGAACTGGTCTTTGATCATCAGGTCTTTCAGCTCCTCATAGGTGTCAACTGACAGTCCATGGATCCACTGGTCAAAGTGGTTCCGGAGTCCTTGCACCACATCGCTGTAACTGTCGTGTGGGCCACGTTGGAGGTTCCGGAACTTCTTTCGGTATACCTCAGGGGTTAGCTGGTACTTGGCAATCAGGGCCTGCTTGATGGCCTCATAGTCACTGTCTTGATCTGGCGCGAGGGAAGCGAACGCCTCCAAAGCTTTGCCCTTTAGCCCGGGGGTCAAGTACCTGGCCCATTGGTCGGCAGGCAGCCGGTACTGTCTGCAGACTTTCTCAAAGGCCCGCAGAAAAGTGTCCAGGTCTCCGTCCCTTTCCAGCACGGGAAAGTGCTCCAGCCGGGGCTTGGGACTCTGAGTGCTGCTGGGCACACTGCTCTGAGCTGTGGAGGGCATCGCCCCTCGCTGGACCATCTCCAGCTCATGGGCTCTCTGCGCTTGGGCTGCCCGCTCCCGCTCGGCTCTCTCAGCCTCTCGCTGGGCTTGGCGCTCGGCTCTCTCAGCCTCTCGCTGGGCTTGGCGCTCGGCTCGGGCCTCCTGCTGGTATTGCTGAATCAGCTTCAGGCGCTCCCCCCGGTCGTCGGTGGGGAGTTCCTCCAGGGCCGCCAGCAGGTAAGGGTCCATCCCGCCCTGGTTGTAAGCCTGCAGGGTTTGGGCCTCTGCTGCCGCCCCACCTTGGCTTGGGCCGGCTTCTGTGCCCTCCTCGCTCTCAGCGTGGTCCTGTGGCATCAGGGCCTTGATCAGTTGAGCTTTGGTTTGGCCCCTGGGGTCAAGGCCTCGGGAAATGCATATTCCAGCAAGAGTGTCCCTTTTCTGCAGTTTGTACCAACTTGCTCCTATGGTAGCCATGTTTGCCAAATAAAAGATAGGATAGAAAAACAAAGAGAAGGGAGGGGTAACCGCAAGTACACACAATTGTCTCAGGACTAATAAACACTGAGTCTGTTCTCCAAAACGGTCCGCCACACGGTAGCCCGGGGGTCACGGCTTGTGATCCCACCGCTGCCACCAATATGTGATGAACGGGCACACAGTCCGCCACACGGTAGCCCGGGGGTCACGGCTTGTGATCCCACCGCTGCCACCACATGTGATGGAACGTGCACACACACGACGGCTGCTGCCGTCCGACCCAGTAAACTGCAGGGATTTATAACTATCCCACTTCCACTTAGGAACTTGCAGCTCTCTGGCGCCCCCCTTACCCTCAGGTCAGTCAGGGAACTGCACCTAGGATAATTGGTCGCCAGACGGGTCACTTGGATGTGTGCTGGCTATTGGGCACGCTGCAGTGAGGGAATTATAATTACTCCTGGCTGCAGCCAGGCAGTACCCTTGTAAACCCCGCTCCGTCACTGCCAGCGTCACCCAATAGATTAACACTTTACACCCCTTCCTTTTAGCTGCCACCAGCTACGGCTTTTGATGAACAATTTATCAAGAGGGTCCGTAGCAACCCCAAAACAGTAGCGTAGTTACCTCAGGCACGTGCAAATTCGTTTATAGAGCAGGAGAAACAAACTAATAAATTTATAGGTTTATTCCTTAAAATCAGGCAGTGCTTATATAATATAAAAAGATGTAACAAACTGAGACAATATCGTTATGTACAGATGCAGTTATAAAATAAAATAGGATTAAGAATGAAAGTCACTCACATGGTTGTTAGATCATTACAGGCAAGACAAGCCAGGCTGGGGGAAGGAGCCACACGTCATAGTTCATTGGGAGATCTCTTACTCAGCACGTCCCAGCAGAAAAACAATCTGGTAAGCAACTTCACTGTAAGACTTATGCATGTCAGCTTCTGACCTCACAAAAAGGGCTGGTCCTCTAGCCACCTCCCCTGGCTACAAGCTATGGTTTGAGCTCTGCGATATCATAAGGTTCATAACTCGTTCTGTGAACCTAGTAGAATAATGGCAGACCTATCAATGGTCTTGCTTTGAAATGACGGTTCCAATGAGCCCACACTTGGGTGGGCTAGTTCATGGGGCACCCGAGAATTCCATTTCTCGGGTTCTGTTGGGGTTACGGGTTTACCAGTACCACGGGAACGATGCCCATCGGCGCATGGTTCAACACAGTAACTTTCGTGTTTCTAGCGAATGCTCCCACCGTGTCACTAACCAAAAGAGAATGAATACTCCAACATGGCTGCCATAGGAAGAAAGCATGTGTTCGGACAATGCAGGACCCCTGCGGTGAAGCGGGAAAACTTCCAGCACTGGCAGCTCAAGTTACACTGAGCTTGACTGCAGGTCGACAGGGGGGGGGAAGGAAAGCGTGAGCTGCAGAGAAAAGGAGGGAGGGGTAGTTCTAGCAACAGCACAAGACATGAAGCTTGCAATATCATCACACTCCACTTACTCATATTTGGCCAGATAGCACATAGGAGTCAATGGAACATACGATTTGTTTTACTAGTGTAGGTAGTTTGGTCAATATGACCCATGAAGAGGATGAAGTGAGAATGTACTGATTCTTCTTGTGGAGATCCATATGGTAGGGCGTCCTACAGGCAATGCTACCTGGGAAATTATGCAAAATGATTAAACTATCCCTCTACTGCCATCTGTAGGTCGCTGACATGAAGTTCAATGTGCACTTTTTTGTAAGTAGCATTGAAAAATTCTCGGAAGGGTTCTAATCAACAGTGTGAGCTGCCACTGCTCCATTAGCCCCATTTAGATCCTCCACAAAACCTTTTGCCAGCTAAAACTTAGTGAGTGCCATCCAGAAGATAGAAGATAAAACACAGAAAATGGATAAAAAATAATTTCCAGCACTTCCCCCTTATTTTATTCTATTTCTTTCAATCCTATTTTATCTCCTACTAAATTCAAAACTGATGAATAAAGAAGCTTTCACTTTGTGTCTCAGGAGATCATTGGAGCCTTTCTCCTTCTCCTCCTCCTCACTTCCTGTGTGTGGCTGCAGCTTCCTTTCCCCTCTGTGGTGTCTGCAGTGGGACAAAATATCTCTAAACTCCACCCCTTTTGCTTAGAGGAGGGGCTTCTTCCAGACAAAAATGGGGCTGATCAGCAGGAAATGAAATCCTTTGCTGTTTTCAGAACTTCTGCAAAACTAAAGATTAAGGATCATGTAAGTGAGGAAATTTACACTTTTTTTAATAATTAATTTCTTGATTTCTCATTCCTGTAATGATTTTGTGTTAAAAACTTAACTCCAAGTCAGGAAATAAAAAAAGTTTTCATCTTATTTTTCAACTTCTGAAAAAAAATCATCTTTTCATCCTTGAACTGGCATTACTTTCTTCTAGGCAGTATTCACATGTAGCATAAATAATGTGGGTTTTTTCCTGCATTTTGGTGTCTTCCCCAAATTACGCAATCTTCTCTGATTATTGTATTTTTTCAACTTTCTTATGCATTTTTCCTCTTGATTTAATATACTTTTTTGCATATTTGAAGCAACATTTTTAATGCAATTTTTTAATATATATATTTATTTATATACACTGAAGGCATCAAAACTATGAATTAACACATGTGGAATTATAGACTTAACAAATAAGTGTGAAACAACTGAAATTATGTCTTATATTTGTGTAGCCCTGGTGTGAAGGCACACGCAGTACCCTGGAGAATGTGTGGAGAGATAGCAGTTCAATGCTCTATACCCATTCACTCAATATACACTAGACACACCCTTAGGGTAGTGTAGTCACTCGTCAGGGAGTGGTCAGTGTGCATTCATTGAGTGATTCTTGCAGTCAGTTTCCTGTCCTCGGACAGGGCAGACGTGACACAGTCTAGCCTGGACCTGGAGGGAGGAAGCAGTCCAGCCTGGTTCTGTCAGCAGTTCAACAAGTGGAGGCCAGTAAGGGCGAGATATAGATCACCTCAGCCTGGTCAGAGCTGTACCTCACTTGAAGACATTTATTGAGAAGGAAGAGTTTAGTACAGATACTTCAGTCTCCTGTCCCAAGGACAGTGAAGGTTCAGAGACGTGCTCCTGCCTAGAGGAATACTGAGATTCTGGCAACAAACTCTGAAGGAAGAAAAGAAGGGATTGATTATATGACCTTTGAAAGTGTGAGTGTTTATGCTACAAGCGCGGACAAGGCGAAAGGCACAGTGGAAGGAATTAGAAGTGCTTTAGGATTGGAGAAGTCCTGCACATTGTCACCGGTCACTGGGGACCGAAGCACCACTATAGCTTCACGCATAGTGGTAGGAAAACAGAGGCTTACCGGACCTTAGGTCGCGGCAAGCAGCCCTTGGAGTGTCGGTACGTAACTGGGGTCAGGTGGAATAGGAACTTTGAGCTAGGCCAAGCATAGAAGAATCTAGTTTCATCACAGGAAGGCTCCGACCACAAAACTGACCGGGCAGTACAGCTTTGGAATAGCTGGAGTTTATGGAGGGAACTACGCTTTATGCTGGTTGAACTCATCATTGTGAAAGTAAAGGAGGCCCCTAACTTGTCCAGCTGCTACCTCAAAACACATTCTCCATTGGATCAGCCTCCCTGGGACCTGCCTTACCATCTGACAAGTAAAAGGTATGGAAAGACGCTGATGTGTGAGACTGTGTTATTCAATTACATCCCTGCATTACCCTACCATAACTACCGACCTGAGGGAAGAGTCCCACCTGTAGGGGACCCGACATCTAGCTGCCTCACCATCCCCTCAGAGATCTACAGCAGCGCTGGTACAAATTACCAGAGAACTACAGGTGGCGTCACGAACTGTAAATATATCAAATCCCCTGTAAATATTCCCCCAAACATACGCCAGACCGCCAGGGCCACAGACCGAGCCAGCGCTACCTGTGACAACCCCATAGACTTCCATGGGCTCGGCTCTGAGTACCCCATTGCCCTGGTAATCCACAATTGTGGTGGCGGGTCGACACATATTCTAGGTTCTTCAAAGTAGCCACCTTTTGATTTGATGACTGCTTTGCACACTCTTGGCATTCTCTTGATGAGCTTCAAGAGGTAGTCACCGGAAATGGTCTTACAACAATCTTGAAGGAGTTCCCAGAGATGCTTACCATTTGTTGGCCCTTTTGCCTTCACTCTGCGGTCCAGCTCACCCCAAACCATCTCGATTGGGTTCAGGTCTGGTGACTGTGGAGGCCAGGTCATCTGGCGTAGCACCCCATCACTCTCCTTCTTGGTCAAATAGCCCTTACACAGCCTGGAGGTGTGTTTGGGGTCATTGTCCTGATGAAAAATAAATGATGGTCCAACTAAACGCAAACCGGATGGAATAGCATGCTGCTGCAAGATGCTGTGGTAGCCATGCTGGTTCAGTATGCCTTCAATTTTGAATAAATCCCCGACAGTGTCACCAGCAAAGCCCCCCACATCATCACACCTCCTCCTCCATGCTTCACGGTGGGAACCAGGCATGTAGAGTCCATCCGTTCACCTTTTCTGCGTCGCACAAAGACACGGTGGTTGGAACCAAAGATCTCAAATTTGGACTCATCAGACCAAATTACAGATTTCCACTGGTCTAATGTCCATTCCTTGTGTTCTTTAGCCCAAACAAGTCTCTTCTGCTTGTTGCCTGTCCTTAGCAGTGGTTTCCTAGCAGCTATTTTACCATGAAGGCTGCTGCACAAAGTCTCCTCTTAACAGTTGTTGTAGAGATGTGTCTGCTGCTAGAACTCTGTGTGGCATTGACCTGGTCTCTAATCTGAGCTGCTGTAAACCTGCGATTTCTGAGGCTGGTGACTCTGATAAACTTATCTTCAGAAGCAGAGGTGACTCTTGGTCTTCCTTTCCTGCGGCCGTCCTCATGTGAGCCAGTTTCTTTGTAGCGCTTGATGGTTTTTGCAACTGCACTTGGGGACACTTTAAAAGTTTTCCCAATTTTTCGGACTGACTGACCTTCATTTCGTTTTTCTTTACTTAGCTGCTTTTGTCTTGCCATAATATAAATTCTAACAGTCTATTCAGTAGGACTATCAGCTGTGTATCCACCAGACTTCTGCACAACACAACTGATGGTGCCAACCCCATTTATAAGGCCAGAAATCCCACTTATTAAACCTGACAGGGCACACCTGTGAAGTGAAAACCATTCCCGGTGACTACCTCTTGAAGCTCATCAAGAGAATGCAAAGAGTGTGCAAAGCAGTCATCAAAGCAAAAGGTGGCTACTTTGAAGACCCTAGAATATAAGACATATTTTCAGTTGTTACACACTTTTTTGTTAAGTATATAATTCCACATGTGTTAATTCATAGTTTTGATGCCTTCAGTGTGAATGTACAATTTTCATAGTCATGAAAATACCGAAAAAATTTTAAATGAGGTGTGTCCAAACTTTTGGTCTGTACTGTATATATAGTACAGACCAAAAGTTTGGACACACCTTCTCATTTAAAGATTTTTCTGTATTTTCATGACTATGAAAATTGTACATTCACATCAGGAGGACCAAGAAGGAGAGTAATGGGGTGCTACGCCAGATGACCTGGCCTCCACAGTCACCAGACCTGAACCCAATCGAGTGTCACGATCCACATTTGGATCTGTGGCATGGCTCTCTCTGCATGTTGAAACCGTGTTTATGTCTGGCCAGTGGGGGTTAATCCCTGTCTATGCCCCCGGTGGCCGCTGGTGGAATTGCATGTCTGATTGCTTGTCAGGAGTGGGTGCGATCACTCCCACTTCCTTTATAAAGTCACCTGAGTTATCAGATGGTGTTGGTGATATTGCTTCTCTTGAAACCAACCTTGCTGGAGCCAGGAGCTGCTGAGCGCAGTGGTGCTTCCACTATTCCCCTATTTTGGTGCCGCACTCTGCTGTGCGGAGCTAACAGCAGAGAGATTTAAGTGTTATTGTTTATTTGTTTAACCCTTAAGTGTCTGTCTTTCCTTTTGGTTGTTTTTGGGTGTTATTCACATTATTCCTTGTCTCACTTCCAGGGGAGGGGGCTGGTGGGTTTATCTCACAGCTAAACAGGAGACAGGGACAGGTCGGGGACTTGGGTCTTGTTACTATTAAGCATACCCCAAGTTAAGGAAAGACAGGTCCTCCCTTAGCTTGAGGGGCAGTTCAGGGGCCCAGATTCCTTGTCCCCTGCATTTCTACAACTGCCCCGTTACATTATCACCAACCAATACAGTTTTTTTTCTCTTCTTCCCGACCTGTGAGCCATGGCCCAAATGCAAGCCGTTGCACAATTGCTGCAGACCCTCACAGATGAGATTAAGTTGCTGCAAGGTGAGGTGGTGCAGCAGCTACAGCAGCTGGTGTG
Source organism: Oophaga sylvatica (assembly GCA_033576555.1). Taxonomy (NCBI): domain Eukaryota; kingdom Metazoa; phylum Chordata; class Amphibia; order Anura; family Dendrobatidae; genus Oophaga; species Oophaga sylvatica. Next base: position 443,537,881 of record JARQOD010000006.1, read on the forward strand.
GTTCTGGGCCTCGGCTCAGATGCAGGTTCAACCAGAACCTAAGATATCTCTCCCTGGCAAGTTTTCTGGAGGGAGAGATAAATTTATTTCCTTCACTGTATATACACTATGAGGGAACACGGCCTCAGAGCTGGGAAATCACACAGGTGCACGGCTCATCAGAAGGGTCTGATCACTTCTCAGTGACTAACGGGCTATGCCGCGTGTGCCCGTCATATGACCAGGACCAGTACAAAGAAGACCCCCAAATGCCGACTCCTGGTAATAATTTTGCTAATTCCAACTGATTTTGTGCTCCTGTTCACAGGATTATCCCAGTACAAAATGCACTGTTGGAAGGTACACTGATGAAAGTTAAAGAAGACGTTTCCATTGACTGTGTCTCTCATTGCAGCGTCGTCCCATTTAAAGGGATTGTCCCGCCTTGAGGTACAAGACTGCAGTCACCATATGAGACTGCAGACTTGTTAAGTCTCACATTGCACGCACTGCACACTGTGAGCATTCTCCAGTACCGGTGCCGGGAATGGATGGCCATGTTGCCACAGTATGTGACTTGCATTGAGGCTGTGCACGTCTATTAGGCAAGTGACCACATGTATACAAATCACACACTTGCGCTTGTAAGGAGATAGACCGGACCGCGGGTGCCTGCATGCCGGGTCCGGAACTAAAAGGCTTCATCTCCTGTTCCCAGGAGGACGCTTTAGTAGGGCAGTCCTTCCTGCTCACCGAGGAGAGGCGAAAAAAGCACACGCAGCAGCGGAGGAAGTAAAAGGAAAAAGCGCGCGAAAGAGGTTAGTCCGGCGCTGGCACAGAGTGCAGAGGGCAGCACGGAGGAGAGCAGTGAGCGGCGCGCTCGGTTTCCCCTTCCCCCACCTGAGAGTATCGGGCCTGTGACAGGCCATGCTGCTGCCAGGAGCTGTAGTGCGGGGGGGATTAGTGTGCCTGCAGAGCAGAGCCATGCCAACAGTGCAGTGCAAGACCAGCAGAGAAGAGCCGCAGCAGCAGAGCAGAGCTGTGCCAGCACAACAGAGCTTTGTTGAGATGTCACGTGCCGTTGTTGTCGGTGCCTCCGTTGGATTCCCACCTGCTACAGATCCCACTGAGACATCACGTGCTGCTGCTGTCGGTGCCACCGTTGAAACCCTGAAGCTCTGCACATCTGAAGACTACAGTCTGATAAGTCTCACCTCTTTAATACTAAACTATTGTTCGCCCCTTACCTGCCCTGCCATTCTCCCAGTTCTGCCCCATTCCTCACCTACACCCTGCTACCCTTTACTTCCTGCCTGGAGTACATTTATTGGTTAATAAAGCCTTTAACTCTGGATCTGTTTCCTGTCTGTGGCGACATCCTGCCATTTCTAAAACGCTCATGCACCTGCTGCTCACTGAGAGCAGTGCATGCGATGTGGGGATTTACAAGTCTGCAGTCACATCTAGTGATTGCAGACTTGTAGATTAAGCCCAGACAACCTGTTTAAGTCTATGACACAGCACCAGACAGCCATCTCTGCCCGTAATCTGGCATTGCAGCTTAGCCCCATCTCAGTGCATGATGCAGTACCACAGCGCCACCCTTGCCCATAGGCTGTGTCTCGTCGCATTGCACCCATTTAAATATATGCTGCAGTACTAGAGCGCCACCCTTGCCCATAGGCTATATGTGGCATTGCAGGTTAACCCCATTTCACTCCATACTACAGTAGCAGAGTCCATGGTAAATTACATTTATCTTGAAAGTCCCTTTCTAAGTGTCACAGTTCACCAGAATTTCACCAGTACATCTTCATTCATGGCACAGCGGAGATCTGTAAATGTGAACCTCCATGATGTCCTCGCAACGTCAAAGGAAAATAATAGACAATCAATTAAACAGAGCGGGAGGTCCCGGCGCTCTATGGTTAAAGCCATTAGTACAGACGAGAATTGTCTTGTCAGTCAGCGAGAAAACCACGGATGACTGACTCCCGAGATTAGAAGACACTTCCTACGATAGGACTGTGATAATATGATGGCACCTTAATGAATCAGAGGTTTTACAGTAGGAAAGAAGGAGACAGATGGAGAGTCCCTGGAAGCGCGGAGCTCACACCTACCCAGAACCACAGATCTCATCTACACTACGTCTTATTAATTAGAGGCCACTTAGAGACAAAGAGAGGAGTCTACGAGTGAATCGGGAGAAGCTAAGCAGACAGGCAGTGACTTCATGAATTGATATCTGAAGGGTATGAATATATTTGCAATTTTAATTTTATCGCTTCTATGCAATAAAAGTTAATATTTTTTGGGAAATTTTCTTTTTGTTTGGTGCATGCAGCCCTCATGCAAACTGATGTGTCCACATGGTTACAAGCAAAGCTTGTATGTAATCTGGTCCTGCAACCATGACGTTTGTCAAAGGCCCCTCATCCAGGCAACTAGTAATTTAATCTGTACTGGTGATGACCCCAGGTGTACTCTCCTTTTGGAGGAGGATCTTATTTGCCCAATATCCTTAGTCATGTGGCAAAGCTTAATAAAGGGTCGAACAATGACTGTTGAGGTCACCACCTACAATAGGTGCCACTAGAGAGGATATTTCTTAGTCCCAGGAAGCATTACCTGGTCCAAAAGTCTCCATGGCCATTTGGCGACCTCCTCAAGGAAAAGCCTGAACCTGAAATCTTTATTCTCTTCTCTCTTCTTCTAGGCTACAAACTATAGGAGATGATGTCTCTAAACTAACTAGAGATGAGCAAATCTATTCGAAAGGAATCAATTTCTCTCAAATTTTTAGGGAGTTGATTTCTGCAAATCCTACAAAATGGTAGCCATCCATCAGTAGAGATGAGTAAAAGATTCTCAATACTCTAATCCAGTGTCCACTCCATGGCAGGAGGATCAGGAGATCTAACCTTCCTTGGCCAGCACTCGAATGCTGGCATCCTGGGCACCTCTTGTAATTACCAGGCTCCCACAACATCATTGTCCAGAAAGTACAAGAGGGGCCCAGGATCTGGTGTGATCATTTTTTACACTGAGTTACAAATCATCATTACCACCAGCATATCTTCCTGTGCTGCTGAAAACATGTACAGAACAATTGTTTTAACGATATTCCTTTCATGCTTTTGCAGTTGGGTGAGTCTCTCTAAGGCTAGGTTCACATTAGCGTTTGAGTCCACAGCGTACTCATACGCAAACACATGCAAAACGCATGATTACGAAGCATTTTTTATCTGCATCATCTTACACATGATGGAAAAAATGCTGCATATGCATGCGATTGTATGTGTTTTTGCATGCATTTGCGTTGTTTATGCGCATGCGTTCGATATGACACCCAATAGGCGTGTCTCATGGGATTTCTATATATAGACACACTGCACAGATGAAATCCTCATCTTTTGCTGCTGTATCCAGCTTCAAGATGGATCTTAGCATGGAGAGCTTCCTTCTTCATCTTAATTTGTCATTGAAATTGGCTTTTGCCTTTGCTTTTGAAGAAAGAAGAGAAAGACGGAGAAGTCATCGTCGCTGTTGGTAACACCCCATTGTTAAAGTTCTAGAGAGCCATGGAGCCTACCACTCCTTATACACTGAGCTGCGTGAAAACCCGGAGAAGTTTTTCGAGTACACGTGAATGTCGGAACAAAACTTCAATTACTTGCTGCTACGTGTCCGAGGATCCATCACCAGGCAGGACACACAGCTACGTCGAGCAGTTCCTGCTGAGGAACGTCTGTTGGTGACCCTGAGGTACGTAATTTTGAAAAACAAACACATGTCGCTAGTATTATTGTTATAAAAAACCATGTACTTATTTTTTTTTCCATTTTCTGTTCTGCAGATTCCTGGCTACCGGAGAGACCTTATCAGCTCTACATTTTCAATTACGGATTGGAGTGTCCATGCTTTCTGAGATTGTTGGAGACACCTGCCGTGTTTTATGTGACATTCTGTGTGATGAATTCCTCCCCCAACCCACAACTGAACTGTGGCTGGAAAATGCCTCAAAATTCCAGGACATTTGTAATTTTCCTAACTGCCCTGAGGACTACAGTGGAAGTTGCCCAAATAAGGGATAAATTTGCTGCCTACTTTGTTTCGGATATTGGACGTAATGGTTGAAGCCGCTAAGTAAAATGTACCTGTAATGTTATGTACCTGTAATGTTATGTACCTGTAATGTTATGTGTTATGAATGTGCTAGAGATGGTTTCTGAGCAGAGGCTCCCTCTGGTGGTTACAGACAGTGCTGAACCTTTCAGCGAGGAATGGCAATCTGGGATCATGGACTGGACTGATATAAGGGAAGTTCCCTCCCATGATGGTCGCCGGTGATCAATTGTTCTTGTCTCAATTGTGGTTCCTGGTTCATTTGGAAGTTTGCTGCAGTCCTGCCTGCATCATCTGCTTTCAGATAAGATATTTTCGGCTTTTCTTTTTGTGCTTGCTTTTTGCATAGTTTTCTGCACTTTTGTGGAGGTCAGCCGGGTCCCCTCCTGGGTCCTGTGCTCCTCTCAGTTTATCTGTAGCCACTGTTATTTGTTCATTTGCTTTTTCCTGTTTTTTCAGTGGCTGCGGCTTAGTTTTGTTACACCAGAGATCTGATTTAGGTGGTGGAGATCGTGTGATCTCAGGTGTAACAAAACTAGCCGCAGCCACTGAAAAAACAGGAAAAAGCAAATGAACAAATAACAGTGGCTACAGATAAACTGAGAGGAGCACAGGACCTAGGAGGGGACCCGGCTGACCTCCACAAAAGTGCAGAAAACTATGCAAAAAGCAAGCACAAAAAGAAAAGCAGAAAATATCTTATCTGAAAGCAGATGATGCAGGCAGGACTCCAGCAAACTTCCAAATGAACCAGGAACCACAATTGAGACAAGAACAATTGATCACCGGCGACCATCATGGGAGGGAACCTCCTTTATATCAGTCCAGTCCATGATCCCAGATTGCCATTCCTCGCTGAAAGGTTCAGTACTGTCTGTAACCACCAGAGGGAGCCTCTGCTCAGAAACCATCTATAGCACATTCATAACAGTTATGTATCTGTAATGTTTGCTGACTTTAACACTACCACCTTGACTGTAACTTTAAAAATAAACACCTTTACTGACAGATATTGTGAACCATAAAAATTTTTTTATTAACAACAAGAGGAAATTTGACTAATAACAAAAATAAAAAAAGGGCTTTACTTTTAGGATCGGCAGGAGGACCTGGGGGTGTCGGGCTGTGAAGGTAGGCTAGGAGTGGTTGGGAAAGTTGTTACAAGGGAATTGGCAGTGAATTGGAGGATTGGGTCAGACATTTTGGTAGAGGACACATTGGGGGAAGAGGACACATTGGGAGTGGAATACAAGTTGGAAGTGATTGACACATTGGATGGGATAGAACCAAGGGAAGGTGGGGAGAGACTTGGAAACAGAGACACATTCAGAGGTGAGGGTGGAGGGGGTGTGATTAATGTTTCTTCACTACTTTTTTCCTGGCCTTCATTTTGCTGGTTCCTCTGCATTTTTTTCCTGTTCCTGGGGTGCTGAACTTGGCTGCATGGTAGAAGTTGAAGGCTGGGCTGCTGAACTCGGCTGCGTGGTTGAAGTTGAAGGCATGGTTGCTGAACTCGGCTGCATGGTTGAAGTGGAAGGCTGGGCTGCTGCACTCGGCTGCATGGTGTAGCTGGGTACTGTTGGAACAGTCCTAATGGTGGTTGTGGTGGTGGATAGGTCACTTGGTGAGCAGACTGGTATCCAAGACCTTGTGATTTTGGGAAAGGTGCTGGTGGATTCTGCCACTGATGCTATGCTGGAGCTTGTTGACCTGTTTGGAAAGAACTTTGTGCCTGCTGCTGATACCGGGACTGCTGCAATGCCTGGCTGTAAGCAGCCTGGCAGGCCTGCATAACGTTCAGCTGGAGATCAGGCAGTAGGTTTTCCGTCATGCACCGCTCTATTGAGGAAAAAAAATGTTGCGCCAGTCTATTAAGGTTGTCTTCCAGGCAGTCAAGGCATCTGTGGAAATCCTGGAGCAGTGAGTTCACCTGAGTCCATTCTTTTTAAAACTGCCTTCATCCCATCATGGATAATCGAGCTTAAATGAATAAACTCGGGCATGAGTGACCTCTCCCAGGACCTCTGCTGCTGGCGAGCAGACCCAAGTAAAGTAGAGGCAGAGGGCTGGGAGAGGGGAAAACCTGCTTGACCGGCTGCCTGTTTCCCAGCCTGTAAAGCCTGCCTGGTTGCTCCATCACTGGTGGATGTTTGGAATTGTGCCGGTGCGTTGGCTGGTCGATGAAGGGCCACTCCAACTCAGGACGATCCAGGTTCTATTGTGCTGCTCCAGGTCCTGTGTGGAAAATAAATGAAAAATATTAAAAAGTTTAAATCATAGTAAGACAACACAAAATATACTCAAGTTCGCTGAGCAACCGCAGGCTTCAAAAAAGAAAGCTGCTGATGGTACTTATATTTTCAGATTTTTCGAGCAGCACCACTTCGAACCCGAATGTCCTTATTGAAGTGATCCTTCATCGAGCTCCAACGAACTCTTATTCTCTTCACTGTGAAGGGTGAAAAAGGAGAAAATTAATTGTAAAGCATTGCACCTACAGGTTCACTGCCACGTCAGACCACATTGCAATACTTACCAAAATCCTTTCTGGCATGTGGCGTGGCACAGTCCCAATCATCCAGCAGCAATCTGGCCACTTCTTCCCAGAGTCGTCGGATCAAGGCTGAGTCGGAATGATTCCGATCACGGGGGTCCCACAACGCTCGCTCTTACACAGCTTGAATAAGTAGGTCGATATCTATGTCACGCTGTCCTTCCTCACATTGTGGAACCTATAGATCAAATGAAAAAAAAGAATTGGTAAGTAAAAATGAAAAACAATTCAATTACAACTCTGATAAAGAAAAGACTACTTACACCGTCTTTCCTCAGAAACTTGAGGACGATGACCATGGGAAGATTCATTTCCACTCGACTGCTTCTGCTCTTCCGCACTGCAAGGTACCTGTAAAGAAAATACATGATTTAACACATGTATAGTATTGCCAGTCAATACATACCAATCAGTAAATCAAATGTGATTGCATAATCACTGTCTAGTTTGGAAGCTTCAGTGGAGGACATGGTGGAATAGCAGACAGCAGTCAAGTGAAACACTAGAGAAAAGAACAGATAAGAAAAAATAAACTTGGTAAGAGCCAAACACAATGTAGCCAAAAACAAAAAATAGGACACCAATACTTACATTACAGGCAGTAGTCCAACAGCACAGCAGTCAGGCAGCACAGCAACAGGATGGCAGCACCAGGGAGGCAGCTCCAGGAAGGCAGCACCAGAAAGGCAGCTCCAGAAAGGCCAGAGCTCCAGAAGGCAGCACCAGGAAAGTGAGGCATCCAGGAAGGCAGCACCAGGAAGCAGCTCCAGGAAGAGCTAAGCACCAGGAAGGCAGCTCCAGGAAGGCAGCTTCAGGAAGGCAGCACCAGGACAGAAACACAGGAAGGCAGCACCAGGAAGACAGCTCCAGGAAGGCAGCTCCAGGAAGGCAGCTCCAGGAAGGCAGCTTCAGGAAGGCAGCACCAGGACGGAAACACCAGGAAGGCAGCACCAGGAAGACAGCTCCAGGAAGGCAGCTCCAGGAAGGCAGCTTCAGGAAGGCAGCACCAGGACGGAAACACCAGGAAGGCAGCACCAGGAAGACAGCTCCAGGAAGGCAGCACCAGGACGGAAACACCAGGAAGGCAGCACCAGGAAGACAGCTCCAGGAAGGCAGCTCCAGGAAGGCAGCTTCAGGATGGCAGCTTCAGGAAGGCAGCTCCAGGAAGGCAGCTCCAGGAAGGCAGCACCAGGACGGCAGCACCAGGAAGGCAGCTCCAGAAAGGCAGCTCTGGACCAGATCAGCAAACAGTCTACAAGGAACAGAAAGAAAAATTAGTACAGAGTACAGAATGCAAGGACAGAAAGACATTTGCAAAGCTTCTATACTTACATCCAGTGTATTTTGCTCGGATCCAGAGTCTCGAGAGGAATGAACTTGCTGTGTCCTCACCCCCTTTTATACCTCTTTTTAATGTGTGGCTGAAAACAAATTCCTGGACATATTCACTGTGAAGTACGCATGGGTATCGAATGCATGCGTACACATGACCTTGCATTCCAATGCGCTCCCATAGACAGTAAAGCGTTGTTTTGATGCACTCCATCTGCATGCGTATGGCTGCGCATAATTGACGCCTCAAAAAATGCAACATGTTGCGTTCGCCGCGCCCCACGAAACAACACATGCGTATGCATCCGCATGCAAACGCATGTTCCTGCGTATCCCTTTGTGCATCATGTTAAAGACAAGCTGATACCTGTGAGGGAGGTATATATTAGGACTGGAATATGTCACTGTCCGCTGTAGATAAATACAAACGTCCCTGTGTGTAGTGGGATCTATGATCCATATTAGATATAGGATTGCGTCTATAGAGTAGTCAGAGATGCCCGGTGGTGATGTAGTGGATGGTGCAGCTTCGCTCCCAACACGGTGTCCACCGCTTGTTGAGCAGATTAATCCCTGCACTGCTAAAAGAAACTTGCACCATTTAATATGAAGGTGAAGTGCTTCTAATCAGGGCAGGAGTAGGAGAAATCAGACGCTGCAGTCTTTTGGCTCCTCTCTATTCTTGATAACCATTCATGATAAAGTTGACAGCTGAGGGTTGCAGCCCGCAGCTTTCAGTTTTGCCATGCTGGTTATGAAAAATAGAAAGACCCCACGTCTTTTTTTATTATTATTTATTTATATCGTGGGTGGATGAATGCTCCCATCAACCACACCTGCTCTCGCTATTATTTGCTGCATCAGGAGTAGGCTATTCCCAGTAGGCTGGGAACAGTACTCTCTCATCAGCTTGATGCTTCTGTGACCAGAGGTAATTTTTTCACTGCTGGTCACAGCTGCTGGCTCATGCTGTCATCTGACAGCGTGGGAACCGCAGCTCTCTGACCAGCGGTAGTGACCTTACAGCTGATCAGAGGCAGTGTTTGCTGCGCTATCATGACAGCATGGCAAACAACGGATGTTGGGATCCAGGTTCGGGTACTGGTACCTGAACCAAACTTTTTTTAATTGTTCGGCCGAACACGATGGACCCGAACATCCAGGGTTTCGCCCGTCACTAGTTACAATATATCATGTTGCAATAAAATGTATTAACATAGGAATAGGTAAGGGTCTTTCTGTCATAATACAACTGTCGGGTAACCCGGGACCATGAGATCCTTCCCTGTCCCTAATACTAGGGGGCGCCCTAGCTCGCCCTGTTCCCCGGGATACTTCAGATGGTGAAGATGCCGGGGCCTCAGCCCTTGCTTTATGTCCTGAGTTAGCCCTCCGTCTGTTCTCTTCTCCCACCCAGGGAAGAAGGGGCTCTACTGTGCAACGTATTATACCAACCCGACAAACATGGCAACACAGATGAGGGTTAACAGAAAACTCCAGGCATACAAAATATTCGCTCACATAAACAGAGGAATGCACTGGGGTGTGAAGGTAGGGGAATAAATCAAAATTGATAAAGATAAGGAATTACCACACATACAAACCAAGCAACAGTCACTAATAACTCCTACAACTCTCCCCATATGAACTCCTCTTCCACCATTAGCCATGCAGCAAATGCTAGCTCTGACAAGGATTTGTAACAGAGGCCAGATTATAAAGGGGAAAGGAGCTGTGAGCACAGGGATTTCCAACATGGCCGATTAACCCCTGTTCTGCCAGAAGAAATAAACACATTTAAAATGAAGAAGTGCTTCTTCTCAGTGCCGGCAAAGGAGCAATCAGACGCTGCGGTCTTCTAGCTCCACACTGTTGCGGTAACCCCGTGACACTTTCCTTAATTTGTCCTCTTTAATGTTCCCGCTGTATGTAATTAGTTGATATTTCCTTCACATTTTTTTTTCTATGAGTTATAATTATGGATCAAGATTGAAACTCATTTAATATTAAATTAAGGACGGTAGTTAGAGAAGGACGTAATTACAGTAATACCTTCCATCTGTTCAAGGCTCTCCCTCCGGCGAATATGGTAAAATCAGGAAAGTATTGGAAGCTTCGATACAAGCAGCAAGGAGAACAGAGAACCATCGACCTTGGAGAAGGAGATCTCGAGAAAGTCGATCTATAGATGGTTGAGCAAGAAATCGGTAAAGTCCATTGTACAGAATTTCAAACAAGACGTGCATTGATGAACCTCCCTCACTTTCTCCAAATACAGCCCAATAAAGAGGTTTTCTTGACCCTCTGCTTTCTTTGCACCATCATGGTGACCCCCAAAACCCCCCAGGGCTTGTTACATTTTTTTAACCAATCTTTGCCCAAAGAGAGTCTGAAAACCACAGGCTACAGCGCTGCAGTTTGGTTGCTTGTCGCTTACTGTCAGTGACCAAAAAAATGTAAAGGCAGTGTTCACTACTACTTAAAAATTGTAAAGGATTTTTAGCATGGCCGTGCTAAAGTAAAAAAAAAATAAAGGAAAAAAATCCCATATTCCTATATTGGACCTCCTCCGCTTTAACTGACCCCAGATGGTCTCTTGGCTTCCTATTCTGAGGGTGGGAAGAGAGGGAGTCAGGTGATCCACCCTTTCACTCCTGTACAGGAATATTTTTGCAGGGTTGCTTCCAAAGAGTGACTTCTGGCTGCTCTAGCAAGATCAAAACTAAAACTAGGCAGTCAGAGACAATGACAGAATCAGATACTAAAAGTGAATTTCGGGGATCTATGGGCTCAGGCAGAAGAGTAATCAGACAGTTCATGAGTTAAAATTAGAAGATTATCTTTGGACTGCAACAATCTCTTACACCGACCTCATATGATCACATCATAAAAACAGCATTCGCACTCTTGATACTCTACATCCTCTCTGCAACTGACCATGGATGGAGAGAAAACCCAGACCAAAGAGCCTAATACCCTAACATTCCACCTGCTCTGTCTGGACATCAATGTCAATTTCCTGCCAAACAACATGCACCATGATGAGAATGACCATGGATGGAGGAAAAACCCAGACTAAATAGCCCAACATCTCACCTACTCTATCTGGACTACAGTGTCAATTTCCTGCCAAGCACCGTGTACCATGAGCATAACCATGGATGGAGGAAAAACCCAGACTAAATACACTAACATCTCACCTTTTCTGTCTGGACAACGAAGTCAATTTCCTACCAGCACTGTGCACCATGAGACTGACAAAGGATGGAGGGAAAACCCAGACTAAATACCTTAACATGTCATCTTCTCTGTCTGGACAACAATGTAAATTTACTGACAAAGACCCATGCACCATGAAAATGACCATGGATGGAGGGAAAACCCAGACCAAATCCCCTAACATCTCACCTGCAATGTCTGAACAATGGTGACAATTTCCTACCAAGAACTGTGCACCATGAGAATGACCATGGATGAAGGGAGAACCCAAACTAAATACCTCAACATCTCACCTGCTCTGTCTGGACTACCATGCAAATTTCCTGCCAAGCACTGTGCCCCATCATTCACCAAATTCATTAGCTCATTATGCAGAACATGAGCCATCCCAAACCCTTTAAATCAAAATTAAGGATTTAAAGGGTTTATCAAGGCCTTTTTTTTATTAAAGGCCTAAAAAGTGACAGGCAGATAGTTCTAACCTGATGACGGCACAGAGCAGTCACCGACAGCTCCTGCTGGCAATTCAGCTGCTCCATATCAACAAAGCAGCTCTTCTTCTTCCAGGTAGCTCTGTTGACGCGTTGTGACTCCCACCAATCATGCTGTTTGACAGCCGGCTCCCCGCAGTTAGGCAGTGGGGAGCCGGCTGTCAATCAGCATGAAATCTGTAGTCACACTCCGTCAACAGAGCAGAGTAGAAGAGAAGCTGCTGAATCGCCGGCAGGAGTGGTCTGTGTCAGTAGAGATCAGTGCCGGGCACAACAGGCAGGTAAGCAGCAAATTTCTAATAGTCGCAGATAACCACTTTTTAGTTTCCTTTAGAATTCCAAAAAACAGCAAACAAATATCAGCTACCACAGCAATCACAGCAAAGGCCGCCGGCACAAAAAAAGAGGGCAGGTAAGTCCGACATAAGAGAGGACTGAACCAGCTGAAAGTTCCTGTAAAATAGTAAATGGAAATCATAAAGCTGCTGCTAATAAACAACAACAATTTTATTAGATTATTTTGCGGAAATTAGAGCAATTCATGAAATTATGAAACCCCCAGAAGTATAACAAGCATATATAGTAGGGAGAAGACACGGTCCTATAAACAAGCGCTAATTAAAGCCGGATGTATAATTTATGTAATTCATCTACACTCCTAGTGTAATATCCATCCACATATAGAAATAATATAATATCCTCTAAGGAGTGCGACATTGGTTATTCTCATTGGTTGGTAGTAATCTGCACAATATATAATGATTGAGAGGAGATTATAAAATGATTAAATTCAACAATAAATAGAAAGTAAAAGAAAAATCAGAAAACTAATAAACAGAATAGAAGAGGAGAATTCCCAGAAGGTCCATAAAATCCACCTGTATTATCATGTTATTAATCTGGTCATGGTTCAGATTTTCGTGGTCAAGGACCTATTATTAGAAGAGGTTTTCTGCCTCTGTCCTGACCCTGCAGTGAAAGTATATCGTAGCACTACCGTGATGGTGCACAAGTAGGTTTCCCAACCAAAATATCGTGAATAGATAGACTTGGCACTCAACTTTAGAAGATAAATTCCAGATTTATTGCAGTCAAAGTACAGATGGAAACGTTTCGGTCCAACAGGGACCTTCGTCAATCCGACTGCTTGTGACGAGGGAATAGTATGAATGAAAAGGCAGCTTGCCTTCAGGGGAGAGAATTCCTCTTATGATTTTATTGTTTGCGTTCCTGAGTAATTGTCCCTAATTAGGGCATTGTCTCAAGTGAGATCCAGAAATAAAGGCCAGGATGGCTCCCAATATAACTTTTATTCTCAATGTAATCCAAAGTAGGATATAGGGGCCAGAGTGGCTCTCAACCATACAGAGCAGGTTGTGGCAGAAGCGCTGGTCTCTCCTGTCTGACGCGGCGTCCACCGCTTGCAAGATCAACAAGCTGACAAGCGGTGGACGCCGCGTCAGACAGGAGAGACCAGCGCTTCTGCCACAACCTGCTCTGTCTGGTTGAGAGCCACTCTGGCCCCTATATCCTACTTTGGATTACATTGAGAATAAAAGTTATATTGGGAGCCATCCTGGCCTTTATTTCTGGATCTCACTTGAGACAATGCCTGTGATGTATGTAGTACAGTTCATATAGCGTCTTGTGCTTGGGTGCGATGAAAATACATGAGACACAGGTTTGATATAGAAAGTCTTGTATTACTTCATACAAGTTGGCAAAAATAGTCACACAGTTTGCAGACACAGAAGCAGGAGACACAGCAGGCCAGAGTAATCTAAGCTCAGCAATCACTCTCCACAACAGGTTCAGGATCTTCTTCTCTGTTACCGTAAGTCCATGCAAACGTGGGTCTTTCAAAGAGCAGGGTTCAGAGTCCACAAGTGCTTCAGAGTTCCTCAGTAGGAATAGCTGGAGTACAAGGTCCAAGGCTTTAGGAGTCAGGTCACAGGTTCACTGCAGGCTAGATTCTGAAGCACTGATTGCTCAGCTGTGGCTGCTTAAGAAGCAAAAGGAGAGAATCAGGGCGGGAACATGCAAGCTGGAAACTCCATTTTGACTGAGGGCAAGATAGCTGCAGCAAGACAGAAAGTAAAATGGCTGACGAACAAACTGAGTTTCAGGAACATGTACACAGAACCTTACATTACTCCCCCCTTAGGGACAACCTCCGGATGACCTCAGGCCAGGCTTGTGTGGGTACCTCTGATGAAACTGACGGAGCAAGCGAGGAGCATTAACGTTATTGACTGGTTCCCATGAGTTGTCCTCCACTGGGTAGGCCTGCCATTTAATCAGATATTGTAACTGATTTCTATACAACCTGGAATCTAAAATCCTTTCCACCACAAATTCTTCCTGACCATCGACTAGCACTGGGTCAGGGCAAGGAGAAGAACGTCCAGGAAACGTATTGGGTGTCGCAGCCTTTAGTAGGGATACATGAAAGACAGGGTGAATTCTCATAGTTCTGGGCAGTTGAAGACGACAAGCAACGGCACTTATAATTTTACTGATTTTATAGGGTCCAATGTACTTATGTCCCAACTTAGACGATGGAATCCTTAACTTAAGATTTCTGGTTGACAGCCAGACCAAGTCTCCTACCTTGAAAGCTGGTGCAGGTTTACGAAATTTATCTGCTGCTTTCTTGTACCTTTCCTGAGCCGATTCCAGATTCTCCTTTAGAAGATCCATATTCTTCTGTAAAGACGTGATTCTTTCAGCCACTGCTGGTAAAGGCGTTTCTATGGGAAATCGTGGTAGAATGTTAGGATGATAACCTAGATTAGAGTAAAAAGGAGACTGCTTAGTGGAGGCACTCTGAGAGTTGTTATACGAGAACTCAGCTAATGGAAGTAGATCCACCCAATCATCCTGTAGGTGGCAGATAAAGCAGCGGAGATACTGCTCCAGGGTTTGATTGGTTCGTTCGGTCTGTCCATTAGTCTGGGGATGAAAAGCAGAAGAAAGGTTTACTTTAATGTCCAATGCTGCACAGAAATTTTGCCAAAACCTAGAAGTGAATTGCACCCCTCGATCCGAAATAACCTCATCCGGTACTCCATGTAAGCGAAACACATCTTTAATCATCAAATCTGATGTCTGTTTTGCAGTGGGTAAGCCGACACAAGGGATAAAATGAGCTGCCTTTGTTAGACGGTCAACCACCACTAGAATGGTGTTCTTCCCTTGAGAGGTTGGTAACTCCACAATGAAGTCCATAGAAATGGATCCCCACGGGCGGGACGGGGTGGGAAGAGGCTGTAACAGACCAGTTGGTGAGGAGCGAGGTGTTTTGCATCTTGCACAGACTTCACATGAAGTGACATAGTTTAAAACATCCTTCCTGCAAGTGGGCCACCAAAAGAAACGAGAGAGAAATTCCTGTGTCTTTAGAATTCCTCTATGCCCAGCTATCTTGGAATCGTGAATGAGTTGCAATACTCTCAATCTGACTGTTTCAGGAATATACAGGCGTTGTCCCTGAATCCACACACCATTCTTAAAGACAAGACTTACGTCCCTTGGGGGTTGTGCCAAAAAGGAATCTGCATGGTATGCTTCCTTGATGTCCTTAAGTAGGTCTTGATTATGAATTACTCCTAGGAATCTAGAGTCAGGAAGAATAGTCTTAGGAGGAGTAATTGGACGTGTCTTGCGATAAATCCTAGAGGTCATCAGCCTTCCATTGCGCGGGTCCCGGTCTATAAGAAAGTAAAAATTTAAAAAGGTTTTAGAAAATTCCGCGGCTGGCGGGATCGGCACTTGCGACCTGAAAACAAGGTTTCGAGTTTTCAGGGCGACTATTTCTGTGCAGCTCCCTGAAGAAGGGGTCTCCTTCTTTTAAAGGCGGGAAAAATGGCCCAAAAAACTCTCTATTTTCCCCACATCGTATTCCTCTCAACCCAAAACAACTGTGGGAAAAGAAGCACAGGGGTGCAAGACATTCTTCTCACCGTTCTCTGAAGATATGCTCCAAGGCACAGTCGAAGCATCCCCCTTTTTATGAAGCAACTCGGGGGGGGGGTGTATGGATAGGTGCATGGTTTAAATTTTTCTTTTAGACGGGAAAATGTTTCCCGGGCTTGGGGGTCGGGGAAACCTAGATCTTTCCGGGTAAATTGGGGGAAGGGGACACTACTCAGAAAAAATTTCTAAGAACTTTTAAAAAAGTTGGCAAACCCGATGAAGCGTGTACCTCCCTTTACATTTCTGGGCTTTGGGCCCAATCCTTGATGGCTTGGGTTTTTTTTCCCCATACTAATTCCTTTTGTAAGCAGTATTCCCCCAAAATTTTTAATTTTGGGTTTTTATTCACACTTTTCAGTTTTATGTAAAAATGATTTTGTCTAGACGTTCCAAAAACCATTTTCACAGTCCCTAGTTCCTCTTTT
>JARQOD010000006.1:443554083-443584981 GCA_033576555.1 Oophaga sylvatica
TTTACAGGATGAAAATGATGAAATGGTAAGTCAGGATGTTGAGAAGGTGAACTTTTAAATTCCTATTTTGCATCTGTTTTCTCTCAGAAAAGAAATGTAACATCAACTGATCTTCACTGTCCTATTAAAGGAATAGAAGAATCCAGGATATCTATAAACAGAAAGACAGTGAGGTAACACTTAGCTAACCTAAATGAATTCAAGTCTCCAGGTCCAGATGAATTACACCCCAGAGTACTGAAGGAGATAGCAGAAGAAATTCTTGAACCACTGTCCATAATCTTTGAAAATTCTTGGAGAACAGGAGAAGTCCCAGAAGACAGGGGAAGAAGGTGGACCCAGGGAACTACAGGCCGGTGAGTCTGACTTCTATACCAGGAAAGATATTTGAACAAATTATTAAAGAACATGTATGCAAGTACCTGGATAAGAATGAAGTGATTAAACAGAGTCAGCATGGGTTTGTAACTAAGTCATGTCAGACTAACTTAATTTCCTTCTATGACAGAATCACTGACTGGGTGGATCAGGGAAATGCTGTAGATATAGTATATCTTGACTTCAGCAAAGCATTTGACAAAGTATCTCACACAATCCTTATTGAAAAAATGACTAAGTATGGAATGGACAAGGCAACTGTTAGGTGGATTCATAACTGGCTTAGTGATCGGACCCAAAGAGTGGTCGTAAATGGCTGCACATCCAGTTGGAAGAATGTCTCAAGTGGGGTACCACAAGGCTCTGTTTTGGGCCCTGTATTGTTCAACATCTTTATCAATGATTTAGATGAAGGAATTGAGGGTAAACTGATCAAATTTGCTGATGACACAAAGCTAGGAGGGATAGCTAATACTAGAGAAGAGAGAGAGAGGATTCAAAAAGATATAAATAAACTGGAACGGTGGGCAGCAACTAACAGAATGGATTTTAACAGGGAAAAATGCAAAGTACTACATCTGGGCAATAAAAATGAAAAAGCATATACAAAATGGGAGGAATAGGGCTAAGTAACAGCACATGTGAAACAGACTTGGGTATACTAATTAATCACAGACTTAACATGAGTCAACAGTGTGATGCAGCAGCAAAAAAGGCAAATGCAATTCTAGGATGTATCAACAGAAGCATACAGTCTAGATCACGTGAGGTCATTATTGCCCTCTGCTCCTCTTTGGTCAGACCTGATCTGGAATACTGTGTCCAGTTTTGGGCACCACATTTTAAAAAAGACATCAACAAACTGGAGCAAGTTCAGAGAAGAGCCACCAGAATGGTGACCGGTCTGCAAACCATGTCCTATGAGGAACGGTTGCAGGATTTGGGAATGTTTAGCTTGCAAAAAAGAAGACTGAGAGGAGACTTAATAGTGCTATGGGGGACAGGTGCCGGTGTCACCGCTGGCTCAGGGCCCCGGCACCTGCGATATTCACCTGTCCCCAGTCCACCGCTGCGCGCTGCTGTCTTCCGGGTCCTCTGTCAGTGACTGTGTTCAGGCAGAGGGTGCGGCGCGCACTAACTACATCATCGCGCCCTCTGACCTGAACATCATAGCCAGAGAGGACGCAGAGGACAGAGCTGCGCGCAGCGGTGACCAGGGACAGGTGAATATCGCATATACCTACCCCCTCCTGGAGCGTCTCTGCAGCCCCCCTGCTTCTCCCGCGGTCTCCGGCAGCTATTCTTCCTACAGCGGTCATGTGGTACCGCTCATTAAAGTCATGAATATGTGCATATTCATAACTTTAATGAACGGTACCACGTGACGCTGAAGGAAGGAGCCTGAGATTGTGGGAGAAGCAGGGGGGCTGCAGAGACGCCCCGGCAGGGGGGTAAGTATGATCTGACACCCCCCGCTCCATCTCCCCTGCCGACCCTGGTATATGACTCGCGTATAAGCCGAGAGGGGGACTTTCAGCCTTAAAAAATGGGCTAAAAATCTCGGCTTATAAAAATCCCTTGTTTTATTTTTATAGATTTAATGTTTAATACATTTTTGGAATTTTAATTGAGTATTGATTTACCTTTGACTCTTTTCTTCTATATTCTTATGGTGGATATGGTTAATGATTAGCTTTTGGAGGTGGTATTTATAAATTATTTTGGACTTTTTGATATGTATAAGCCATCTAAATGTGTATGTCCAGCTTTATGCTCTTGGGGTTGAATGGAAATGTATCCATTGAGCCATGTTCTAAAGTCTAATGAAAAACCTCCCTCAAGAGTAGAGGCCATCATGGCAGCAAAGTAAACACCAAATAATTTTGAGAAGCTTTTTCCATACCAATTTAATATTGTGTTACAACATGAGAGCAAAACTTTCGGCAGACAGGAACGTGCAACCACAAGATGGCCACATATAGCATAAACAACCCCAACAAAAGGACGAAAATTGGGTAACATATTGGATGATGCCAGATAGGATTGTTCTGCTCTCTTCCACATGTATAGTAGGAGATTAGTTGGGTTTCCGATTAGTTGGGTTTCCATTGGTACTATGGTATTATGTCAATCAGTATATGGAGATGACAGATGAACCGTAGAGGAAGCCCATTTGGCTACACTGGGAGTCGTGGAAAAAGGAGCCCATTCCAAGAATATATCTTATATTTTAATTGGTGCCATTTGGTCTCCAAATATATTGTTCACAAGGAAGAGGTGAATGAACTTAAAAAATACATACGTTCAGGTGGTAAGTTATGTGGTGTCAAGTAACACCTGGAAGATGTCTAATTTTTCTCTTTTCATTGTATGTTTAGTAAGAAGATATAGATAAGTGCGTCTTCAGTGAAAATTTGAATTTGTTTCGGTAATTGCTCAAAATATGTCCATTTCCAACATTATAGAAAATTATATTCTACCCAGGCTGAAAATGACAAGATGTTCCTGGCTTTGACCCCGTTCAGCACACAGAAGTCCCCTGGTAGAAGTCACATTAGATAAATTTCTACATGTATCTGATACATCCATAAAGCTGTGGAGTTCAGAAAATTCCAGTGCCAAATAATATAGAAAGAAAACTCTGACATTTCCCACCCCCATCTCTTCCCCGAGATCCCGAGCATTGGTAAAATACCATCACAGACTCCTGTTCCTGAATTGAAGCAGGTTGGATTCAGTTGTTATAAAACTCATTAAAAATCAATAATTGTCTCTAGTTTTCCTTTCCTTTAATGATTGCAGCTCTGTTGTGTAATTATTCCAAGAGCAAAACTGTGACCCCAAAACTCTTATGATGAGCATTTTGCAAATCACTAAAGATAACTCTAGATGGTCATCGGCAAGAAACCTCGTTTCTGAGAAGCTCCGCAAAATTTAACCTTCACTTTAAGGTGCATCTATGAGAAAATAATTCCATAAACCTTCTTAGCGTTCCATGTAAATTACATCTCCTCTTCTTATAAAGCTATGTCCCCTTTTTCCAGTGAGCCACAAATATACACATAATAGGTCTAAAACTAAAGGCACCAATTTTATTAAAATGTGAGAATTTTACATCAAAGTTGGGGGAATCGTCTCCTCCAGAGTTTTTTCTTCTGTTGGAGATCAGGCCTGATCCATCAGACATCTTGTACTCACAGCAGTCAACAGAGCGTGTGTGGCAGCGTATGGAGAGCCTGTGGATTCAGCGTCCATATTGATATGTGACACCTCATGGAGGGGTGGACATATCATTGATGCAATCTGTACAGCTACACGGGGGCCCAATAGGTAAGGGGGCCCGAATCCACCTCCAAAACAGCAAGCAGCTTCTGTCACAGACACATGTTTGGAGTGAAAAAGGCCCATATGTTTTTTTTGCACAGGGTGTAAGGTTCTGTGTACATGTTCCTGAAACTCAGTTTGTTCGTCAGCCATTTTACTTTCTGTCTTGCTGCAGCTATCTTGCCCTCAGTCAAAATGGAGTTTCCAGCTTTCATGTTCCCGCCCTGATTCTCTCCTTTTGCTTCTTAAGCAGCCACAGCTGAGCAATCAGTGCTTCAGAATCTAGCCTGCAGTGAACCTGTGACCTGACTCCTAAAGCCTTGGACCTTGTACTCCAGCTATTCCTACTGAGGAACTCTGAAGCACTTGTGGACTCTGAACCCTGCTCTTTGAAAGACCCACGTTTGCATGGACTTACGGTAACAGAGAAGAAGATCCTGAACCTGTTGTGGAGAGTGATTGCTGAGCTTAGATTACTCTGGCCTGCTGTGTCTCCTGCTTCTGTGTCTGCAAACTGTGTGACTATTTTTGCCAACTTGTATGAAGTAATACAAGACTTTCTATATCAAACCTGTGTCTCGTGTATTTTCATCGCACCCAAGCACAAGACGCTATATGAACTGTACTACATACATTACAAGATTCTGAAGCCAAAACGTTAGTGTCTGCTGGGTCTGGAAAGGCTGTGTCTGCTGTAACTGTGGATATCGGATGTCCGGTTGTACTTTCTGTGATGACAGTGGTTGTGACTTCTCACAACCATTCCAGGTGAGCAATTCCCTTAAGTGTTTTTTTTTCTGCAGTGTTACCACAGGTAAACACTATTGTTTTTTTTTTCTTCTTTTCTCTTTTTTGTCTGCTGTAACTGTGGATATCAGATGTCGGGTGAACTTTCTGTGATGATAGTGGTTGTGACTTCTCACAACCATTCCAGTACTCCTGTCTTAAAAGATCTGGAAAATGGAGGCCCGCATAAAGGAACTTTGCGGAGTGACTGATAATATCCTTGCAGATTTGCAGAATATAAAGACCCGTTTTTCAAGCCTACAGGACCTCACTAATCACAATTTGCAAGTGTTTGGACAGACTGCCCAGGATTTGCGAGCCAGGATTGAGGTTCTAGAAGAGCGAGTCCAGGCTCCTGCCGTAGCCCCGAGTTCTGGGATTCCCAAGTTGCCCCCTTTTCGTTTTGGCGGTGAACGTGAGAAATTCAGGGGATTTATTAATCAATGCAATCTTTTTTTTTCTGCACATGCTTCACAATTTCCCACTGAACGATCTAAGGTGCTTACTATAATTATGTTGCTTACCAACAAGGCTTTGATGTGGGCAAACCCTCTGATTGAGACTGAGGATGATTGTTTGAATCACCTTGATGTTTTATTTCAGCCATGGGGCAGGTGTTTGATGACCCCAATCGAGGTGCAACAGCTGAAGCAGCCATGTTAGCTTTGCGCCAAGGTAAGCACTCGGTAGCTGAATATGCCTTGGATTTCAGGAGATGGGCCCTTGATACCACCTGGGACAGTTCCGCCAAAAAATCTATTTTTCGAAAGGGGTTATCTCCATTGATTAAGGATGAACTTGCTCGTGCCGACCCTCCCACTGCGTTAGGTGACTTTATTAACTACTGCATCCGTATTGATACTCGTCTGACTGAACGCAGGCAAGAGAGATGGTTCGAAAGCAATCGCACTAACCTTTTCCTACCTTCCTCTCCAGCTAAGGAACCTTTGAGTAGGATTACACGGGAACCTGAACCTGAACCCATGCAGGTAGACTCTTTACAACGACGGGTTAGTGATGCACACAAGGAACATCGTTTTAAGGAGAATCTATGTTTCTATTGTGGTAAGTCAGGGCACTTCATTATAAACTGCCCCAGCCGTTCTCGTAAGACTACTGCAGCACTCATTCATTGTGAGTGTTGCGAGAGGGGATCTGTCAGGTCCGAGCCTCAGGCTCCAGAGAGATCTGCAGCAACAGATCTTGATTTCTCGGACTTAAACTCCGTTACCTCTGAGGACGTTGACTGTGTAAACGCTGCCATTTTTCAAGTTTCCTCAGCGGTTGTCCCAGCTGAGTTGTAAGAAAAACAATTCTCATTGCTTTCTTTCCATCAAACTCTGGGTTGACTCAGCTTGGGTGTCTAGCTCTGCTATGATCGACTCAGGGGCAAGTGGAAATTTTATGGATGTCTCCTTTGCTCTGAAACAGGGGATACGTTCAGTGAAGAAGGCTACTCCAGTACAGATGGAAACTGTGGATGGCTCCCTGCTGACCTCTGAACCAGTGGATCAGGAAACAGAGCCTTTGAGGGTTCTTATGGGTAAAGATCATCAAGAGAAACTGTCCTTTATGCTTATCTCTTCTCCCCACTTTCCCATTATTCTAGGGCTACCATGGCTGCAGGCTCAGAATCCTACCATTAACTGGGAGACCAAGGAATTACACTTTCCAGAGAAACAGATGAGTCCAAAAGTTTCAGCTTGCTCTGTTCCTAAAGGAACCATGTCAGTCCCTGAACTACCAGCTGTATACCAGGACTATGTGGATTTATGTGACAAGAAGAACGCTGACCAGCTTCCTCCTCACCGTCCATATGATTGTCCAATTGAATTATTGCCTGGAGCAGAGATACCTTTTGGTAAGATCTACCCCCTGGCGGGGCCCGAGCTAAAGGCTTTAAAGGATTACATAGACGAAAATCTAGCCAAGGGCTTCATACGCCCCTCTTCATCTCCTGCAGGTGCACCCATCTTCTTTGTAAAGAAGAAAGATGGATCTCTGAGACCATGCGTAGACTATAGGGAACTCAATAAGGTTACTATTAGAAACCGTTATCCATTGCCTTTAATCCCTGAGTTATTGGAGAGAGTGCGACATGCCAAAATTTTCTCTAAACTAGATCTTCGTGGGGCCTATAACTTAGTCCGTATTAGACCTGGGGATGAATGGAAGACTGTATTCAGGTCACGCTATGGACACTTTGAATATCTAGTTATGCCTTTTGGTCTGAGTACCGCCCCAGCCACTTTCCAACACTTGGTGAATGACATCTTCAGGGATCTCCTAGATGCATTCGTGGTAATTTATTTGGATGATATTCTAATTTTTTCTAACTCCACAGAGGAACATCATGGACATGTGAGAATGGTCTTGGAACGTCTAAGACAAAATCATCTTTACATCAAACTTGAAAAGTGTGAATTCCATAGGACCGAAATTCAATTTCTGGGGTATGTACTGTCTACACAAGGAATTAGTATGGATGGAAGCAAAACCCAAGCCATCAAGGATTGGCCAAGTCCTAGAAATGTGAAGGAGGTACAGCGCTTCATCGGGTTTGCCAACTTCTATAGACGTTTCATTAGAAATTTCTCTGAGGTAGTGTCACCTATCACCCAACTTACCCGGAAAGAGTCTAGGTTCTCCTGGACTCCCCAAGCCCAGGAAGCATTTTCCCGTCTAAAAGATAAATTTACCACTGCACCTATCCTAGTACATCCCAACCCTGAGCTTGCCTTCATAATAGAGGTGGATGCTTCAGACTGTGCCGTTGGAGCTATACTCTCTCAGAGAACAGGTGAGAAGAATGTCTTGCATCCCTGTGCCTTCTTTTCCCAGCAGTTGTCTTCGGCTGAGAGGAACTACGATGTGGGCAATAGAGAGTTGTTGGCCATTATTGCCGCCTTCAAAGAATGGAGACACCTTCTTCAGGGAGCTGCACAGCAAATAGTCGTCCTGACAGACCATCGTAACCTTGAGTTTATCAGGTCGGCTAAGTGCCTGACTCCTCGCCAGGCTCGCTGGAATCTTTTCTTAAACCAATTTAATTTTATCATTTCTTATAGACCAGGATCGCGCAATGGAAAGGCTGATGCACTCTCTAGGATTTACTCAGCAGAGACACGTCCAATTACTCCTCCTAAGACTATTCTTCCTGACTCTAGATTCCTAGGAGTAATTCATAATCAAGACCTACTTAAGGACATCAAGGAAGCATACCATGCGGATTCCTTTTTGGCACAACCCCCAAGGGACGTAAGTCTTGTCTTTAAGAATGGTGTGTGGATTCAGGGACAACGCCTGTATATTCCTGAAACAGTCAGATTGAGAGTATTGCAACTCATTCACGATTCCAAGATAGCTGGGCATAGAGGAATTCTAAAGACACAGGAATTTCTTTCTCGTTTCTTTTGGTGGCCCACTTGCAGGAAGGATGTTTTAAACTATGTCACTTCATGTGAAGTCTGTGCAAGATGCAAAACACCTCGCTCCTCACCAACTGGTCTGTTACAGCCTCTTCCCACCCCGTCCCGCCCGTGGGGATCCATTTCTATGGACTTGATTGTGGAGTTACCAACCTCTCAAGGGAAGAACACCATTCTAGTGGTGGTTGACCGTCTAACAAAGGCAGCTCATTTTATCCCTTGTGTCGGCTTACCCACTGCAAAACAGACATCAGATTTGATGATTAAAGATGTGTTTCGCTTACATGGAGTACCGGATGAGGTTATTTCGGATCGAGGGGTGCAATTCACTTCTAGGTTTTGGCAAAATTTCTGTGCAGCATTGGACATTAAAGTAAACCTTTCTACTGCTTTTCATCCCCAGACTAATGGACAGACCGAACGAACCAATCAAACCCTGGAGCAGTATCTCCGCTGCTTTATCTGCCACCTACAGGATGATTGGGTGGATCTACTTCCATTAGCTGAGTTCTCGTATAACAACTCTCAGAGTGCCTCCACTAAGCAGTCTCCTTTTTACTCTAATCTAGGTTATCATCCTAACATTCTACCACGATTTCCCATAGAAACGCCTTTACCAGCAGTGGCTGAAAGAATCACGTCTTTACAGAAGAATATGGATCTTCTAAAGGAGAATCTGGAATCGGCTCAGGAAAGGTACAAGAAAGCAGCAGATAAATTTCGTAAACCTGCACCAGCTTTCAAGGTAGGAGACTTGGTCTGGCTGTCAACCAGAAATCTTAAATTAAGGATTCCATCGTCTAAGTTGGGACATAAGTACATTGGACCCTATAAAATCAGTAAAATTATAAGTGCCGTTGCTTGTCGTCTTCAACTGCCCAGAACTATGAGAATTCACCCTGTCTTTCATGTATCCCTACTAAAGGCTGCGACACCCAATACGTTTCCTGGACGTTCTTCTCCTTGCCCTGCCCCAGTGCTAGTCGATGGTCAGGAAGAATTTGTGGTGGAAAGGATTTTAGATTCCAGGTTGTATAGAAATCAGTTACAATATCTGATTAAATGGCAGGGCTACCCAGTGGAGGACAACTCATGGGAACCAGTCAATAACGTTAATGCTCCTCGCTTGCTCCGTCAGTTTCATCAGAGGTACCCACACAAGCCTGGCCTGAGGTCATCCGGAGGTTGTCCCTAAGGGGGGAGTAATGTAAGGTTCTGTGTACATGTTCCTGAAACTCAGTTTGTTCGTCAGCCATTTTACTTTCTGTCTTGCTGCAGCTATCTTGCCCTCAGTCAAAATGGAGTTTCCAGCTTGCATGTTCCCGCCCTGATTCTCTCCTTTTGCTTCTTAAGCAGCCACAGCTGAGCAATCAGTGCTTCAGAATCTAGCCTGCAGTGAACCTGTGACCTGACTCCTAAAGCCTTGGACCTTGTACTCCAGCTATTCCTACTGAGGAACTCTGAAGCACTTGTGGACTCTGAACCCTGCTCTTTGAAAGACCCACGTTTGCATGGACTTACGGTAACAGAGAAGAAGATCCTGAACCTGTTGTGGAGAGTGATTGCTGAGCTTAGATTACTCTGGCCTGCTGTGTCTCCTGCTTCTGTGTCTGCAAACTGTGTGACTATTTTTGCCAACTTGTATGAAGTAATACAAGACTTTCTATATCAAACCTGTGTCTCATGTATTTTCATCGCACCCAAGCACAAGACGCTATATGAACTGTACTACATACATTACACAGGGGTCCTTCTCTGTCTGGGGCTACCCCTGACCTGTTGAGGTGGCTTCCCAAAGCCCTTGATCCAGATGACTGGTTGATGTGCAGCTAATGGGAAACTGGAGACTCAGCAAAGAAAGACAGATGAAGCAGAGTTGAGATAATGGCACAGCAGAAGAATTGTCAAAAAGGAAGACAAGTGATTTCTTGTGGTGATGTAGCAAAGATGAGTAGGTCTAGAAGAATTATTGTAGTGATGTAGCAGAGATGAGTATGTGTGGAAGAATTATTGCAGTGATGTAGCAAAGATGAGTATGTCTGGAAAAATTATTGTAGTGATGTAGCAGAGGTGAGTAGGTCTGGAAGAATTATTGTAGTGATGTAGCAGAGATGAGTAGGTCTGGAAGAATTATTGTAGTGATGTAGCAAAGATGAGTAGGTCTGGAAGAATTATTGCAGTGATGTAGCAAAGTTGAGTAGGTCTGGAAGAATTATTGTAGTGATGTAGCAGAGATGAGTAGGTCTGGAAGAATTATTGTAGTGATGAAGCAGAGGTGAGTAGGTCTGGAAAAATTATTGTAATGATGTAGCAGAGATGAGTAGGTCTGGAAGAATTATTGCAGTGATGTAGCAGAGATGAGTAGGTCTGGGAAAAATTATTGTAATGATGTAGCAGAGATGAGTAGGTCTGGAAGAATTGTTGCAGTGATGTAGCAGAGATGAGTAGGTCTGGGAAAAATTATTGTAATGATGTGGCAGACGTGAGTAGGTCTGGAAGAATTATTGCAGTGATGTAGCAGAGATGAGTAGGTCTGGAAGAATTATTGCAGTGATGTAGCAGAGATGAGTACATCTGGAAAAATTATTGTAGTGATATAGCAGAGGTGAGGAGGTCTGGAAGAATTATTGCAGTGATGTAGCAGAGATGAATAGGTCTGGAAGAATTATTGTAGTGATGTAGCAAAGATGAGTAGGTCTGGATGAATTATTGCAGTGATGTCGGAGAGATGAGTAGGTCTGGAAGAGTTATTGTAGTGATGTAGCAGAGTTGAGTAGGTCTGGAAGAATTATTGTAGTGATGTAGCAGAGATGAGTAGGTCTGGAAGAATTATTGTAGTGATGTAGCAGAGATGAGTAGGTCCAGAGACTCATTGTAGTGATGTAGCAGAGTTCAGTAGGGCAGGTAAGTAAATGAAGATGAAGCAGATTCCAGCGATAGTAGAATAGATTTAGACTGGTAACTCATTGTAGCAATGTGGCACAGTTGAGTTGGTCAGGTGACTCACTGTGAATGTAGTAGAGCACAGTAGATGTAGCAGAGTCGGGTGTGTCAGGAAATTCACTATGGGGATGAAAAGCAAAGTTGAACTGTAGAATAATAATCATAAGTACTGGATAACATGCAAACTACCTGAATACTCAGGCGGCCTATAAGGCAAAGGAGCGGTCCTAAAAGCTGCACGGCGGGTTATATTCTCACCTGACATACACCGGAAGAAAAAGATCTGGCCAAAGGAGGAAATGAGCAAAAGAGATGGCGCCAGTGAGGCTGAGAAACACAAGGGAAAAAATATCAATTAAACTGGATCTTTATTAAATACGGTATTTTAAATACCGCTCCACATCAAAACAGTATGAGCACATGACCGCCTACACGCTGCTACTATTCTCAATCTCTGTCCGAGCAGTGTATGCAGTACATGCAGCAAATAAATATTTTGCCTCTTCTTTAACACATATAACTGGCAATCACTTTGCCATATAAGTGGTATTAAAATCCATGAAAACAGAGACGTTTCCCCACATGTTTCCGTATGAAACCGGAGACATAAGCCGTACGTTTGACTCAAGCATCCGTATGTCAGCCCAATAACGGGTTATAATTCGGTCGTGTGCACGAATCCTAAGCTTTTATACAGCTGTTATATGTTCTTTTCCTGTGGAAAAACTGCATTTCCTACTCCATAAACCAACCATTGGAAGAGCGACACATTAGGAAAATGATCCATTTATGAAACGCATGGAAGGTTAATTAGATTCCCGGCATGGGACAGATATAGAAATTAATAAGCACACAATAAACGAAAATTTGCACAGTTGATCTTCGTTCATTTATTGCAAACGCAGCATGTAAATCTCGCTAGTAAACCTAACGAGGAACGCTTTAAATCCTACGTGATAATTCAATGAGGCCGCTCAGGGCAATTTACATCAATTCCACAATGTGCCTGGGAAAAGGGATGGGATCTAAGTCACCAAACTAATGAGGGGGCAATAAATTACCGCACACAGATTCCAAGTCCGGATATCGGTCCCAAAGAGCTGAGATAATAAGAATGAGAACACGAAAACATATGTGATGGTAAACTTATATGGGAATGGGCAGGCGTAGCAGTCACAGGGCATTTATTTACCCCAAATTTCCAGGACCGTTCTGAAAATGGCATAAAAATGATGTGTAAGCACTCCCTCCCGCATGGCAGCTGTACAGCGGTATTTATAGGTGTTAATAAAGCACAATCCACACACAGAAACTGGTTCCATTCCGAGCATCTCAGCGCGATACAACAAGCTTGTTCGGTTTCTCTTCAATTGCCCCATATGGTTTTATTTCCCCTCCTTAATATAAAATTAATGTGCATAGCATTTGTACTGACATTATTGTTACATTGTATACATTATAAAACTTATGATTTTAATAGGATGCTGGAAACATATGACCTATAAAGTGTAAAAAAAAGTAAAATATCTAAACAAGGAAAGGGCACTTACAATAAAAACAAACAGGTTTAAAAGAAAAAGCACAAACAACTGCCAAAAATGGCCCAGAAAAGAACTGACACTGGCTTTCTAAACTCCTACTTACCATAAAAATATGTACAAGTATTATAATTTTGCCTCCTATGTAGAAGAATTTATTTACTATAATACTGCTCCTATATACAAGAAAATAACTACTATAATACTGCCCCTATGTACAAGAATATGACTACTATAATACTGCCCCTATGTACAAGAATATGACTATTATAATACTGCCCCTATGTACAAGAATATAACTACTATAATACTGCCCCTATGTACAAGAATATAACTACTATAATACTGCCTCCTATGTACAAGAATATAACTACTATAATACTGCTCCCTATGTACAAGAATATAACTACTATAATACTGCCCCTATGTACAAGAATATAACTACTATAATACTGCCCCTATGTACAAGAATATAACTACTATAATACTGCCTCCTATGTACAAGAATATAACTACTATAATACTGCTCCCTATGTACAAGAATATAACTACTATAATACTGCTCCTATATACAAGAAAATAACTACTATAATACTGCTCCTATATACAAGAATATAACTACTATAATACTGCCCCTATATACAAGAATATAACTACTATAATACTGCTCCTATGTACAAGAATATAACTACTATAATACTGCCCCTATGTACAAGAATATAACTACTATAATACTGCCTCCTATGTACAAGAATATAACTACTATAATACTGCCCCTATGTACAAGAATATAACTACTATAATACTGCTGCTATATACAAGAAAATAACTACTATAATACTGCTCCTATATACAAGAATATAACTACTATAATACTGCCCCTATGTACAAGAATATAACTACTATAATACTGCTCCTATGTACAAGAATATAACTACTATAATACTGCCCCTATGTACAAGAATATAACTACTATAATACTGCCCCTATGTACAAGAATATAACTACTATAATACTGCCCCCTATGTACAAGAATATAACTACTATAATACTGCCCCTATGTACAAGAATATAACTACTATAATACTGCCTCCTATGTACAAGAATATAACTACTATAATACTGCTCCCTATGTACAAGAATATAACTACTATAATACTGCTCCTATATACAAGAAAATAACTACTATAATACTGCTCCTATATACAAGAATATAACTACTATACTACTGCCCCTATGTACAAGAATATAACTACTATAATACTGCTCCTATGTACAAGAATATAACTACTATAATACTGCCCCTATGTACAAGAATATAACTACTATAATACTGCCTCTATGTACAAGAATATAACTACTATAATACTGCTCCTATGTACAAGAATATAACTACTATAATACTGCTCCTATGTACAAGAATATAACTACTATAATACTGCCCCTATGTACAAGAATATAACTACTATAATACTGCCCCCTATGTACAAGAATATAACCACTATATTACTGCCCTATGCACAGGAATATAACTATTATAATACTGCTCCTATGTACAAGAGTATAACCACTATAATACTGCTCCTATGTACATGAATATAACTGCTATAATACTGCTCCCTATGTACAAGAATATAACTACTATAATACTGCTCCTATGTACAAGAATATAGCTACTATAATACTGCCCCTATGTACAAGAATATAACTACTATAATACTGCTCCTATGTACAAGAATATAACTACTATAATACTGCCCCTATGTACAAGAATATAACTACTATAATACTGCCCCTATGTACAAGAATATAACTACTATAATACTGCCCCTATGTACAAGAATATAACTACTATAATACTGCCTCCTATGTACAAGAATATAACTACTATAATACTGCTCCCTATGTACAAGAATATATAACTACTATAATACTGCTCCTATATACAAGAAAATAACTACTATAATACTGCTCCTATATACAAGAATATAACTACTATACTACTGCCCCTATGTACAAGAATATAACTACTATAATACTGCTCCTATGTACAAGAATATAACTACTATAATACTGCCCCTATGTACAAGAATATAACTACTATAATACTGCCTCTATGTACAAGAATATAACTACTATAATACTGCTCCTATGTACAAGAATATAACTACTATAATACTGCTCCTATGTACAAGAATATAACTACTATAATACTGCCCCTATGTACAAGAATATAACTACTATAATACTGCCCCCTATGTACAAGAATATAACCACTATATTACTGCCCCTATGCACAGGAATATAACTATTATAATACTGCCCTATGTACAAGAATATAACCACTATAATACTGCTCCTATGTACATGAATATAACTGCTATAATACTGCTCCCTATGTACAAGAATATAACTACTATAATACTGCTCCTATGTACAAGAATATAACTACTATAATACTGCCCCTATGTACAAGAATATAACTGCTATAATACTGCTCCCTATGTACAAGAATATAACTACTATAATACTGCCCCTATGTGCAAGAATATAACCACTATAATACTGCTCCTATATACAAGAATATAACTACTATAATACTGCCCTATGTACAAGAATATAACTACTATAATACTGCTGCCTATGTACATGAATATAAGTACTATAATACTGCCCCCTAAGTACATGAATATAACTACTATAATACTGCCCCCTATGTACAAGAATATAACTACTATAATACTGCTCCTATGTACAGGAATATAACTACTATAATACTGCCCCTATGTACAAGAATATAACTACTATAATACTGCCCCTATGTACAAGAATATAACTACTATAATACTGCTCCTATGTACAAGAATATAACTACTATAATACTGCTCCTATGTACAGGAATATAACTACTATAATACTGACCCTATGTACAAGAATATAACTACTATAATACTGCCCCTATGTACAAGAATATAACTACTATAATACTGCTCCTATGTACAAGAATATAACTACTATAATATTGCTCCTATGTACAAGAATATAACTACTATAATACTGCCCCTATATACAAGAATATAACTACTATAATACTGCCCCTATTACAAGAATATAACTACTATAATACTGCCCCTATGTACAAGAATATAACTACTATAATACTGCTCCTATGTACAAGACTATAACTACTATAATACTACCCCCTATGTACAAGAATATAACTACTATAATACTGCCCCTATGTACAAGAATATAATTACTATAATACTGCTCCTATGTACAAGAATATAACTACTATAATACTGCCCCTATATACAAGAATATAACTACTATAATACTGCCCTATTACAAGAATATAACTACTATAATACTGCTCCTATGTACAAGAATATAACTACTATAATACTACCCCTATGTACAAGAATATAACTACTATAATACTGCCCCTATGTACAGAATATAACTACTATAATACTGCTCCCTATGTACAAGAATATTATCTATAATACTGCCCTATGTACAAGAATATAACTACTATAATACTGCTCCTATGTACAAGATATAACTACTATAATACTGCTCCTATGCACAAGAATATAACTACTATAATACTGCCCCCTATGTACAAGAATATATCTACTATAATACTGCCCCCTATGTACAAGAATATAACTACTATAATACTGCCCCTATGTACAAGAATATAACTACTATAATACTGCTCCTATGTACAATAATATAACTACTATAATACTGCTCCTATGTACAAGAATATAACTACTATAATACTGCTCCTATGTACAAGAATATAACTACTATAATACTGCCCCTATGTACAAGAATATAACTACTATAATACTGCCCCTATGTACAAGAATATAACTACTATAATACTGCCCCTATGTACAAGAATATAACTACTATAATACTGCTCCTATGTACAAGAATATAACTACTATAATACTACCCCTATGTACAAGAATATAACTACTATAATACTGCTCCCTATGTACAAGAATATTACTATAATACTGCCCCATGTACAAGAATATAACTACTATAATACTGCCCCTATGTACAAGAATATAACTACTATAATACTGCTCCTATGTACAAGAATATAACTACTATAATACTGCTCCTATGTACAAGAATATAACTACTATAATACTGCTCCTATGTATAAGAATATAAATACTATAATACTGCTCCTATGTATAAGAATATAACTACTATAATACTGCTCCTATGTACAAGAATATAACTACTATAATACTGCCCCTATGTACAAGAATATAACTACTATAATACTGCTCCTATGTACAAGAATATAACTGCTATAATACTGCCCTATGTACAAGAATATAACTACTATAATACTGCTTCTATGTACAAGAATATAACTACTATAATACTGCCCCTATGTACAAGAATATAAACTACTATAATACTGCTCCTATGTACAAGAATATAACTACTATAATACTGCCCCTATGTACAAGAATATAACTACTATAATACTGCCCCTATGTACATGAATATGTACTTTAATAATTTCCCTTTTTCATCCTTGTTACCAATTAGAACTCGGTTACTGTCAGTTTTCTGCACCACTAGTCCATATAATGGCAGAAAGGTCGGTTTCTTTGCGCTTTCCATTACCGTCTTGCATTCTGTTTTGTTTTCTTTCTTTCTGATCCCTTTTTAAATTCAGCTGAGGAAAACATGTCAAAACTCCTTAAACAATGATAAATGTGCCCTGGGCGTCCGACTTTCCTCCTTCTTTACAAGCCGATGAGTGACGGTGATTTATGACGTTGGAGATTTTCCTTAAGTTAGTGGTTTTCAAAGAATAAAAAAAGGTCATAGGAGCGGAGCATCTTACATGGCGACTGCGGCTCCCCGGAGCTTTTATTTTCTGTAACTAGCACATCGTTTGGTCTATGGAATGACCGCGCTATGAATAATGTATACATCTGCTTATAAATAATGACAAGGCACCACTGGATATTCTAATATTTATACAAGCATTTGTTTTGATGAAAAATGTACAAAAAATATAGTAATCTTAAAGGCCTTCTGCACATTGCTGATTGCATAAAAAATGCAAATCCTGTAAAACCTTTGAATATAAAAACTTTCCATTCACTGACGAGAAGCCGAGATGTTGAAAACGGTGAGGAATTTACACACAAATGATATTACAGATGTCTGAAAGCAAATAAAGCATTCACATTGCTGTCTCTATTGCAACTAAAAGGGGTGTAGTTTATGTAAATGACACCAAATGTGGGTGTTCCTGGGGTGATCCAAAAGTGTGGGTTGGAACTGAGAAAAACAGGTATGGGGGTGGGATTTAACTCTTTCACTCCTCCAAGCTTGTTTTCACCTCCATGACCAGGCCAAAATTTACAATTATGCCACCCAATCTTTACGTGGTAATAACTCCAGAACGCTTCAAGGGATCCCACTGATGATCCCGCTAATTCTGAGATTGTTTTTTTATGAGATATTGTACTTCATGATAGTGGTAACATTTCTTCAATATTACTTGCCTTTGTTAGTGAAAAAAAACAGAAATTTGCTGAAAATTTTGAAATTTTCAAATTTTTAATTTTTATGCCCTTAAGAGTTATGTCACACAGAGTAGTTAATAAATAACATTTCCCACATGTCTTCTTTACATCAGTACAATTTTTGAAACATGTTTGTTTTTTTTTTGTTGTTCTTTTTTAGTAAGTTATAAGCGTTAAAAGTTGACCAGCAATTTCTCATTTTTACAACAAAATTTGCAAAACCATTTTTTTTAAGGACCACCTCACATTTGAAGTGATTTTGAAGGGTCTATATGACAGAAAATTCCCAAATTTGACACCATTCTAAAAACTGCACCCCTCAAGGTACTCAAAACTACATTCAAGAAGTTTATTAACCCTTCAGATACTTAACAGGAATTAATGGAATGTGGAATGAAAAAATGAACTTTTAACTTTTTTCACAAAAAATTTAATTTAGATCCAATTTTTTTATTTTTGCAAGCGTAACAGGAAAATATGGACCCCTAAATTTGTTGTGCAATTACTCCTGAGCACGCGGATACAGTTGTGCTCAAAAGTTTACATACCCGGGCAGAATTTTTGCTTTCTTGGCCATTTTTTCAGAGAATATGAATGATAACACCAAAACTTTTTCTCCACTCATGGTTAGTGGTTGGGTGAAGCCATTTATTGTCAAACTACTGTGTTTTCTCTTTTTAAATCATAACGACAACCCAAAACATCCAAATGACCCTGATCAAAAGTTCACATACCCTGGTGATTTTGTCCTGATAATATGCACAGAAGTAGACACAAATGGGTTTGAATGGCTACTAAAGGTAACATCCTCACCTGTGACCTGTTTGCTTGTAATCAGTGTGTGCATAAAAATTGAGTGAGTTTCTGGGATCCAGACAGACTCTTGCATCTTTCATCCATCCACTGACGTTTCTGGATTGTGAGTCATGGGGAAAGTAAAAGAATTGTCAACGGATCTACGGTAAAAGGTAGTTGAACTGTATAAAGCAGGAAATGGATACAAAAAGATATCCAAGGAATTGATAATGACAGTCAGCAGCGTTCACACTGTGATTAACAAATAGAAAATCAGGTGCTCTGTAAAAACAAAACCATGGTCAGGTAGACCAACAAAAATTTTGTCCACAACTGCCAGGAAAATTGTTTGGGATGCAAAGAAAAACCCACAAATAACATCAGCTGAAATACTGGACTCTCTGAAAACTAGCGGTGTGGCTGTTTCAAGATGCACAATAAGGAGGCACTTGAAGAAAAATGGGCGGCATGGTCGAGTCAGCCCGGGAATTTACAGGAACTGTAGGCTTTTTGGCAAGAAGAGTGGACAGCTTTATCATCTGAGAAAATAAAGAACCTCATCCACAATTACAACAAAAGTCTTCAAGCTGTCATTGGTGATAGAGGGAAACAATACATGGCATTAAGAAATGGGGTATGTGAACTTTTGATCAGGGTAATTTGGATGTTTTGGGTTGTCATTATGATTTAAAAAGAGAAAACACAGTAGTTTGACAAAAAATGGCTTCACCCAACCACTAACCATGAGTGGAGAAAAAGTTTTGGTGTTATCATTCATATTCTCTGAAAAAAGGCAAAGAAAACAAAAATTCTGCTGGGGTATGCAAACTTTTGAGCACAACTGTACTCAATATGTCCGAGAAAAACACTGTTTGAGCTCACAACACAGCTCGAACTGGAAGGAGCACCATATGAATTTTTGAAAGCAAGAGAGCCCCTGATGTGCTTAAACAGTGAAAAACCCTCACAAATGACACCATTTTGGAAACTAGACCCCTCAGAGAACTTATCTATATGTGTGGTCAGCACCTTGAACCCCCATGAGATTCCCAGAAATTTATAACATTGAGCCGTGAAAATAAAAAAAATCACATTTTTCCCACAAAAATGATTTTTAGCCCTAAATTTACCATTTTCACAAGCATAATAACAGAAATTGCACCAAACAATTTATAGTGAAATTTCTCCTGAGTACGTCTTCACATGATATGGAGGTGAAACTACTGTTTGGGTGCACGGCAGGGCTCTGAAGGGAAGGAGCACCAATTGACTTTTTGAATGCAAAACTTGCTGGAATAATTATTGGACGCCATGTCGCATTTGGAGAGCTCCTGATGTGCCTAAACAGTTGAAACCCTCTACCAATGACACTGTTTTGGAAACTAGACCCCTCAGGGAACTTATGTAGATGTGTGGTAAGCACTTTGGACTCCCAGTGTTAAGGCTGGCGGAACGCAAAAAATAATATAAATAATAAGTGCGTTCGCAGCCCGGGGTCCACCGTGCAAGCGGAGCCTGCTGCTGGCAAAAAGGCGCAAGAAGCAAACTCTGTTATCCCGCAGAGTCGCCAACATAAACGCCGTAATGCGCTGTGGCAATGAGTGCGAACTCTGTTACTCCACAGAGCCGCTAGAAGCAGAGCCGCAGCGCTATATGGCGATGTGTGCGCACTCACTAGACACAACTGAGTGGCAAAGAAAACACGCTAGGGCGCTGTCTAGCGTTGAAAGCGAACCCTGTTACGTCACAGAGCCGCTGAGAAAAAGCACTGTGTCCTGTCAGGCTCTCAGGTACACAGTTAAGTGCTAAGCGAACATAGAGCGTGATCATGTGCTAATGTCCTCGCGGGAGTCACCCGCAATCTATGGCGTCTGAACGCCAGGCCCTGAATACGGCAATCAAACTCCTCACCGGTTACGCTGGTAATCTAGGGCATCTAGGACACCGACCCTGGCCAGCTAGCATACCAAACTCCTCACCGATTAAGTCGGTATTCTAGTGGCTTATTTCAGCCGGGTCCCTATCCACACATACACATGACCACACTGGCGCATAGCATACAATGATTGATATTAGCGCATGGCGGCCCAGCCATGCTACCCTTTTATAGCAACAGCTACAGGACCTTCCAGGAACAAGGACCAATGAGAAGCTGTTACAAACACACGTAGCTACATGACCTTCCTGGCGGACCAATAGGGGCCGCTGCAGCACCTGAACATGTGACCCCTGATCTCCAATGAGAGATCTCACTCTGGGCATGCTCAGATGGGAAAACGCAGGACTTTGTCTCAAAGACGACTGCTCCAGCACTGGCTATAATAGCAGATCCAGGAAAGGCAGCAGCAAGTCACTGCACAGTAGAGGAGTGGGCAAGACGCCTGGATCGACGTCTCTGCTGAGCAGGCTCCACTGCGGCCGGAGATGAATGGGAGACCGCAGCGGGACAGGTTCGAGACTCCCCTTGTGCAGCAGCGGGAAATCGAATCCTAACACCCAGGTGATTAATGTTGAGCTGTTAAAATAAAATAAAAACAAATCATATTTTTGCCAAAAAAAAGTTTATTAGCCCCAAATTTTGCATTTTCACAAGGGTAACAGGAGAAATTGCACCATGCAATTTATAGTGCAATTTATCCTGAGTACGTTGATAAACAATATGTGCAGAAAAGCTACTGTTTGGGCGCGCAGCTGGGGTCGGAAGGGAAAGAGCGCCATTTGACTTTTCTAATGCAAAATTTGCTGGAATGATTAGTGGTCGCCTTGTCACGTTTCGAGAGCCCCTGATGTGCCAAAACAGTGGAAACCCCAACAAATGACTAAATTTTGGAAACTAGATCCCTCAAGTAATGTATCTAGATGTGAGCACCTTGAAACCCCACGTGTTTCACAGAAGTGCATAACGTAGAGCCGTAAAAATAAAAATAATCACAATTTTCCCACAGAAATGTTATTTTAGACCCACATTTTTTATTTTCACAAGGTTAACAGGAGAAAATGGAATCTAAAATTTTTTGTCAAATTTCTCCTGAGTACGCAGATACCCCACATGTGGGGAAAAACTACTGTTTGAGCACAAGGCAGACCTCAGAAAAGCAGGAGTGACCTTTTAGAAAGCAGACTTTGATGGACTGGTCTGCTGGTTTCATGTCACATTTGGACAGCTGCTGATGTGCCTAAAGAGTGGAAAGCCCCCATAAGTGACCCAAATTTGGAAACTATTCCCCTCAAAGAATGTATGTAGATGTGTGGTGAGCATCTTGAACCCCTAGGTGCTTCACAGAAGTTTATATTGTTGAACCATGAAAATGAAAAAAAAATCACATTTTCCTCACAAAAATGTTTTTGAGCCCCAAATTTTGCATTTTAACAAGTGGAACAAGATAAATTGTCTCTTATAATTTATTGTGCAATTTCTACTGAGTACGCCGATACCCCATATGTGGGGTAAAACTACTGTTTGGGCGCACTGTAGAGCTCGGAAGGGAAGGAGCACAATTTGACTTTTTGAAGGAAAAATTTGCTGGAACAATTAATGGATGCCATGTCATGTTTAGAGAGCCCCTGATGTGCCTAAACAGTGGAAACCCCCCACAAATGACCATACTTTGGAAACTAAAGGCCTCAAGGAATGCTTGTAGATGTGTGGTGAGCACTTTGGACCACCATGTGCTTCACAGAAGTTTATAAGGTAGAGCCA
Source organism: Oophaga sylvatica (assembly GCA_033576555.1). NCBI lineage: Eukaryota > Metazoa > Chordata > Amphibia > Anura > Dendrobatidae > Oophaga > Oophaga sylvatica. The sequence goes on from JARQOD010000006.1 coordinate 443,576,552, forward strand.
TTAAAATAAAAAAAATCATATTTCCCCAAAAAAATGTTATTTTAGCCCCATTATTTATTTTCACAAGGGTAATAGGACAAAACGAACCCAAAAAAATGTTGTGCAATTTCTCCTGAGTACACCAATACACCATATGTGGTCAAAACTACTTTTGAGGTACAGTGCAAAGGTCAGAAAAGAAGAAGCGCCATATTGAAGTTAGAGAGTTAAGATTTTGCTGGACTGGTTTGATGGTGTCATGTCATATTGACAGAACCCCTGAGGTGCTAGAACAGCAGAATCCCCCTATAAGTGACCCCATTTTACAAACTACACTTCTCAGTGAATTCATATAAGGGTGCAGTGATCATATTGATGCCACAAGTGTGTCACAGAATTTAATACCATTGGACAGTGAAGAAAAAATAATTACATTTGTACCACAAAAATTTAGTTTTAACCCCAGATTTTACAATTTCACAAGGAGAAATAGGTAAAAATGGCACCAAAATTTGTACCATAATTTCTTCTGAATGTAAACATATCCCGTATGTGACATAAAATTGCAAACTGCTGTTGTCGTGACCAGTATGTTGTAGTGCCCAGTAAGTTGTGGTGCCCAGCTCTTGCTTCCGGAGACATGTACCTGTGAATTTGGCGGGCTGTCATCGCTACAGAAATGCTAAACACGCAAACGCTAAATGTGGTTTAGGCACTCAGGGGCTCAGAAGGGGGGGCATTAAGATTTGGGAGCTCAGAATTTGCTGAATTTCTTCTGGATGCGAGGAGCCATTTTGCTTTTCCAGAGACTTTGTACTACCAGTGATGTGGAAGCCCCTATATTTGCGATAACAGAAGACGGACCTGAGTGGGTACTTGGTTTTTTTGTGGTTTGATTTGAAGCATTTTTTGGAAACATTTTACATAACACTTGGGATCATATTTATCCTGCGCTCTACGCTGGGCACTTACTTTGGGGTTTCCACCTAAATCTCTGAGTGACGTGATTCAGATGAAATCCTCGAGGGATCCATTCATTATAATGAGGCAGAGTTACTCTGGATTTCATCTGGCCTTTATTCTGTGGTATCCTTCTTTTCAGAAGTGCAGAAAACTGTGACCGACAGCTCTTTTATGCACTCCTAAAAAGACGTACACCACCGAATCATAGGCCAGATGGCGTCCATAGTGCCCGAGCCTTACTGCGATCTATGGGAGGCAGAATGAACAAATCAACAGCAGGTGACAAATTGGTTTTATTTACTTTTTACGCCGATCCTCGTGAAGTATAAATGATTAGACAACTTTATTCTTTGGGTCGGTGCAATTACAGCGATACCAGATTGATATAGTTTTCTTTATCTTTAGCAGCTGTCACACCCTAATACGCATTTTTTTGCAAAAACTAAGCATCGCCATATTTTGAGAGCTATAATTTTTCCATATTTTGGCCGACAGAGTCATGTGAGAGCTTGTTTTTTATGGGATGAGTTGCTGGTTTTATTGGTACCATTTTTGGGCACATGACATTTTTTGATCGCTTTCTATTCTGAAAACCTATTGACTCATGTATAAGCCGAGGGTGGTGCTGCACAAGGGTTAATGGTATCCCAATGAGATGCTCCATAGATAAATATCCCCCATATATTGCTGCTGCTGCAGTTAAAAAAAATGACATACTCAACTCTCGTTGCTGGGGGCCAGGTGCCGGTGTCCTGAGCAGGCGGGGACACAAGCGCGCTATGGGGGCCTGGTGCCGGTGTCGCCGCTGGCTCAGGCCCCCGGCAATGGTGATATTTACCGGTCCCACCGCTCTGTCTCCCGGGTCTCTGCAGTGATGTTCAGCAGAGGGCACGCAGGGGGACAGGTGAATATGGCTCTGCTCCCCGTCCTCCCCGCCATACTCATCCCCTCCTGGCGCACGCAAATAACTCTGAACACAGGCACCGGAGACCTTTGGAGAAGCAGGGGCTGCAGAGACTGTGCCAGGAGGGGGTGAGTATGATCTCCGACACCCGCGCTCCCTCCCCACCAACCCCCAGTATATGACTCACGTGTAAGCCGAGAGGGGAACTTTCAGCCTTAAAAAATGGGCTGAAAATCTCGGCTTATACACGAGTATATACAGTATATACTGTTCTGCATGTGGTAAAATTGATAAGGCAGCTTTATTCTTTGGGGCAGTACAATTACATCAATAACACATTTATATAGTTTTTTTCTTTCATTTTTTAGGTTTTGGAGCCTATACACAATAAAAAAAAATATATTTTTTGCATCGCTTTATTCTGAGAGGTATAACTTTTTTATTTTTCCGCTGATGGAGCTGTAAGGCTTGTTTTTTGTGGGACAGATGACATTCTCAGCGATACCATGTTTATTTACATTTCTCTTTTTGATTGTGTTTTACTCCACTTTTTGTTCACTAGTATGATAATAAATTCATTGTGTTTTGCCTTGTTTTTTTTCTTCTTTTTTTTATGGTGTTCACTGAAGGGGTTATCTAGTGGGACAGTTTTATAGGTCGGGTCGTTCCAGACGTGGTAATACCAAACATTTATACTTTTATTATTTAATTTTTAATTTTTCAGAAAAAAATATTTATTTTTGAGTATAATACAGGGTGGGCCATTTATATGGATGCACCTAGATAAAATGGGAATGGTTGGTGATATCAACTTTCTGTTTGTGGCACATTAGTATATGTGAGGGGTGGTGACCATGGCGGCCATTTTGAAGGTGGCCATTTTGGATCCAACTTTATTTTTTTCAATGGGAAGAGAGTCACGTGACACATCAAACTTATTGAGAATTTCACAAGAAAAACAATGGTGTGCTTGGTTTTAACGTAACTTTATTCTTTCATGAGTTATTTACAAGTTTATGACCACTTATAAAATGTGTTCAAAGTGCTGCCCATTGTGTTGGATTGTCAATGCAACCTCTTCTCCCACTCTTGACACACTGATAGCAACACCGCAGAAGAAATGCTAGCACAGGCTTCCAGTATCCATCGTTTCAGATGCTGCACATCTCGTATCTTCACAGCATAGACAATTGCCTTCAGATGACCCCAAAGATAAAAGTCTAATGGGGTCAGATCGGGAGACCTTGGTGGCCATTAAACTGGCCCATGAGGACAAATCCACTCTCCAGGAAACTTCATGTAGGAATGCTCGGATCTGACACACATAATGTGGTGGTGCACCATCTTGCTGGAAAAAAAACTCAGGGAACATGCCAGCTTCAGTTTCCTGGAAAGTGGATCTTCTTCACCAAATACAGAGTTTACAAATTTTTACCACCAAATTTGAATGTGAAAGATCAATCCAAGTGGAGAAAAAAAAGTTTGTGAGTGCTATTGATTTATGAAATAAAAATGAAAATGACATTTACTCTTTAAATTTCAACAGAAATGTTGCTAACTATGTTATAGTCTATGGGGGATTCGGAAAAAGAGACAAGTTGGCTTTAATTTCTATGGTTGGAAAACCCCTATAAATCGGTTATAATTTTATAAAGTCTCAATTTCAGATGAAAATACTTTATATTGTGTCTCAGTGTGTACCCAAGAACTGCTGTATACGCCGTGCTCCACATTTAGAATATATTTTAGCCACTTTTTGCATTTCAAAGGCTTTGGCTTAGGGTGAGTTTCCACGATCCGGAATGCTTCAGGAAATGCTGCGTGTTTGACGCTGTGCGTTGGCGCAGCGTCAAACACGCAGCGTCCAGATGTTACAGCATAGTGGAGGGGATTTCAAGAAATCCCGTCTCCACTATGCTGTAAAACACGCAGGCGGAGACCTGCGTATCCGGACATGCGGCGCGTCTTTTCAGACCGCAGCATGTCCTAGCCCGTTGCGGCGACGCTGCGTCGCCGCAAGGTAAATAACACAGGGCTATGCAGCCCTGCGTTCTTTCCGGATGTGTTCCGGAGGTGTCCGGAACACATCCGGAAAGAGTGCGCGTCAAAAAGGGGGCGGGGCTTTGGGCGGTGCGGAATTTCCGCTCCGTCCAAAGCGCTGTGGTTCCGGACCGTGGAACCACAGCTTTGGAGAGTAGGGTGTGGTTTATAGAATTAGGGGTGTGGTTTATAGAATTGGGGTGCGGCTTTCAATTTGATTTGACAGTTTGCACTAAATTTTTGGCACAGAATATTGGTACAAACTAAGCCAACCAAAATGGGGGGGTATAAAATAAGACAAGTGTCAAAAGCTGCCCCAAATATACCATTCAGCATGAGTCACTGGGATCAATCTGGGGTATGCTCAGACTGTTAAGACAGGATTAGAAAGGGTTAATAAATCTGCCCAAATGTCTATTAGTATAGAGTATTTTTATCTGTAGAGCATTGAGGTGGAGTGACTTTGACATCCACTGCTGCTATCACTGACGCCCACGGCTACAGAAATTATGATCAGACCTTGTCCCTGTACGGTCAGACACGACCATTGCACAGTACACAGCAGGGGCACATTTATAAGATTATCTCAGCACAGGAACATTTTATTTAATAACATCCAATTGTGAAAATTATTATTATTCTAAGATCTATTGATTAAAAGGAACTTTTGTTCATGAGAAAACCCCTTTAATTCATCCATTATACTGGTTCTCCTTGCAAAATTTAAGCATGAAACTACTTGAAAAACTTCTCAGAGTATTCCAGTCAGCGAGCAGAAGGAACAAGACACCTGTAATCAATGGGAGCTGGATGCTTTTGTTAAGCAATCAGAGAATGGTATGCAGATACAAAACACTGATTTACATAATAGCACTGTTCTTCCACGGAGATTTCTCCTCTTATAATTTGAGCAGATCTATACGAGGACAAACGAGTCAAAACATATCATGCATAAAGTATGAACGTCGCTCTCTCGCCCTGATTGGTATTTATGTGGCTGCACCATCACGTTGAGTAATAACGCCTTGTCCTCAAACCTGGACCTGATACAATGTTGCAATTCTTGTTTTTTTAACTTATGTATCAAAATTAAAATCCATGAGATACAAAAATTTATGTCAATCTACAGCATAAAGCTGGATATCTGTATATTATTATTGTTATACATTTATATAGCGCCATTAATTCCATGGCGCTTTACATGTGAAAAGGGAAAATATAGACAGGTACAATAAACATGTGCTAGACAAGGGACACACAAGTACAGAAGGAGAGAGGACCCTGCCCGCGAGGGCTCACAGTCTACAGGGATGGGTGAGGATACACTAGGAGAGGGTAGAGCTGGTCGTGCGATGGTTCAGTAGACTGAGGATCATTGCAGGTTGTAGGCTTGTCGGAACAGGTGGGTCTTCAGGTTCTTCTTGAAAGTCTCCGTTGTTGGTGAGAGTCAGATGTTTTGCAGCAGAGAGTTCCAGAGTATGGGGAAGCCCGGGAGAAGTCTTGTATGCGGTTGTGGGAAGAAGAGATGAGGCGGGAGTTGAGAAGTAGATCTTGAGAGGATCGAAGGTTGCGTGTAGGTAGGTAGCGGGGGACCATGTCACAGATGTATGGAGGAGAAAGGTTGTGGATGGCTTTGTATGTCATGGTTAGGGTTTTGAACTGAAGCCTCTGGGCAATAGGAAGCCAGTGAAGGGCCTGGCATAGGGGGGAGGCTGGGGAATAGCGGGGAGACAGGTAGATTAGTCGGGCAGCAGAGTGTAGGATGGACAGGAGTGGTGCCAGAGTGCTAGAGGGGAGGCCAGACAGTAGGAGGTTGCAGTAGTCATGGCGGGAGATAAGGGCGTGCACTAGTGTTTTTGTAGTTTCATGGTTGAGGAATGTGCGGATTCTGGAAATATTTTTGAGTTTGAGGCGGCAGGAGGTGGCGAGGGCTTGGATATGTGGTTTGAAAGAGAGGGCAGAGTCGAGGATCACCCCAAAGGGTATGCCACACTAAGCGAGATCGCTAGCGAGATCACTAACGAGATCGCAATTGCGTCACCATTTTATGACGCAGTAGCGATCTCGTTAGCGACTTAGCTGTGTGTGACATGTAGCTGCGATGTGGCCCCCGCTGAGATGTCGCTGATTGCTTATAAACGTTCTGAGCCGTTTTTTGGTCGTTGGTGTCCCGCTGGTGAGCCTGAATCGCTGAGTGTGACACCCTTAACGAACGACTTTACCAGCGTCGCAGGTGGGACTAGGTTTTCCCAACGACCGCAGAGGTCGTTATACAGATCACTGATGAGATGTGTTTGGAATCTAACTAGCGATCACATAGCGATCGCACTAGCGATCTCGCCAGGTTAAGTCGTTGTCGTGATCGCTGGTGCGATCGCTAAGTGTGGTAGTGCCTCAAGGCACGGAGCATGCGGGACTGGGGAAAGCGAGCAGCCATTGACATTGATGGATAGGTCTGGTGGAGGGGAAGAATGAGGTGGGGGAAAGATGATGAATTCTGTTTTGTCCATGTTCAGTTTTAGAAAGCGAGCAGAAAAGAAGGCTGAGATAGCAGACAGACATTGCGGGATTTTGGTCAGTAGGGAGGTGAGGTCAGGTCCAGATAGGTAGATCTGCGTGTCATCGGCGTAGAGGTGATACTGCAAACCGTGGGATTCTATGAGCTGTCCCAGGCCGAAGGTGTAGATGGAGAAGAGTAGGGGTCCTAGGACTGAGCCTTGAGGAACACCGACAGACAGGGGGCGAGGTGAGGAGGTGGTGTGGGAGAGGAAGACACTGAATGTTCGGTTTGTTAGATATGATGAGATCCAGGATAGGGCCAAGCCTGTGATGCCAAGAGATGAGAGAATCTGTAGCAGGAGGGAATGGTCCACGGTGTCGAAGGCAGAAGACAGGTCCAGGAGGAGGAGGACAGAGTAGTGTCGCTTGCTCTTGGCGGTTAGCAGGTCGTTAGTGACTTTAGTTAGGGCAGTTTCAGTTGAGTGATGCAGTCGGAAGCCAGATTGTAACCGGTCAAAGAGGGAGCAGGAGGAGAGGTGGGAGGACAGTTCAAGATGGACATGCTGTTCCAGTAGTTTTGAGGCATAAGGGAGAAGAGATATCGGGCGATAGTTAGACACAGAGGATGGGTCAAGGGAGGTCTTTTTGAGGATGGGTGTGATCGAGGCATGTTTGAAGGATGAGGGGAAGACACCATTTGTAAGTGAAAGGTTGAAGAGGTGTGTGACAGTAGGGATGAAGACTGTGGCAAAGTTAGGGATGAGGTGGGACGGGAGCGGGTCAAGCGCGCAAGTGGTGAGGTGTGATCTTGACAGGACTTGTTTAATGCATTTTGCATGTTCTCCTATAAGACTTTTCCGACTGCGAGAGGTTTGTTTTGCCGCTGAAAGCACGTGGTTGGACATATCCCTGCAGATGTGATTTCCGGAAAGTACAAACAAAACTGCTGTGAAACAGATTTCCCAGTACAAATTTGCAGGCAGAAAATGTGCCAAGATTGTTGGCGAAATTGCATATATATTTATATAAAAAAGCACGCTCATTCATGCTGCTAATTTTCACTTCTGTTTACTAAACAAAATTTTTTTGAAGCGTGAAAATAAATAAGTCAAGATCATTACTTGATCAATATCAACCGCTATGATAGGTGATCTGATCAGCTACTCCAGCTTGGTTACATTGTCTGTTGGGTTCTGATCAGTCTGTCCGCTATGATTTACACTGCTGTTCTGCTTGGGATGAGCACAATTTGAGCAGGAAATAAGTACATGAATAACTAACGTCTGTAACATGGGCTATACATGGGGCAGAGAGGAGAGGTCTACTGCAGGATGGGCTGTATGCAGGGACCTGAGAGGAGTGATATACTGCAGGAAGGGGGCTCTATATACAGGACTTTGAAAGAAGAAATATACAGCAGGGTGCTGTATACAGCAGTCTGAGAGAGGGGAGATATATACTGCAGAATGGGCTATGTACAGGAGGCTTAGAGAAAGAAGAGATATTTTTAAGACTGGGCTGAGAACAGGGGCGAGAGGAGAGATATACAGGGGCTCAATACAGAGAGAACTCATGTACTGCAGGTGGAGGTTGCATACAGGGGCCTGAGAGGAGTGATATACTGCAGCAAAGGCTCTGTATACAGGGGGCTAAAAAGAGAAATATAATGTAGGATGGGCTTTATACAGGGTCTGAGAGATACATCAGGAGGGTGTTGTATGCAGTGCACTGAGAGGAGCAATGTTCTGCAGGAGGAGGTTGTAAATAGGAGTCTGAGAGGAGTGATATACTGGGGGAAGGGCTCTGTATGCAGGTGTGTCGACCCGCCACCACAATTGTGGGTTACCAGGGCAATGGGGTACTCAGAGCCGAGCCCGTAGAAGTCTATGGGGATTGTTGTCACAGGTAGCTGTGGCTCGGTCTGTGGCCCTGGCGGTCTGGCGTATGTTGGGGATATATTTACAGGGGATTGATTATGTACAGTTCGTGACGCCACCTGTAGTATTCTGGTAATTTGTACCAGCGCTGCTGTAGATCTCTGAGGG
>JARQOD010000006.1:443585081-443625194 GCA_033576555.1 Oophaga sylvatica
GAATAAGTCTCCTAGCATGGATGTCCGAAGCAAACACCCAAGAATTGTCTTCCTGACCATAACCTCTCCATTTAACCAAATACTGGAGTTTCCGTCTAGAAAAACGAGAATCCAATATTTTCTCAACCACATACTCCAGATTGCCCTCAACCAAAACAGGGTCAGGAGGCACAGCAGCAGGAACCACTGGCTCAACAAACCTCTTCAACAAGGACTTGTGGAACAAGTTATGGATCTTAAATGTCCCTGGAAGAAGCAAACGAAAAGAAACAGGATTAATAATCTCCATGATCTTATAAGGTCCAATGAACCTAGGCTTAAATTTAGGAGATGCTACTCTCATAGGAATATTCTTTGAGGACAACCAGACCAAGTCCCCCACTTTAAACCGAGGACCATCAGTCCTATGCCGGTTAGCAAACCGCTGGGCCTTCTCCTGAGAGAGGGACAACCTCTCCACTACCTGGTCCCAAATCTGTTGCATACGCTCCACAACAGAGTCAACACCTGGACAGACAGAAGCCTCCGTCTGTCCTGAAGAAAATCGAGGGTGAAACCCAGAATTACAGAAAAACGGAGACATCAAAGTGGCAGAGCTAGCCCTATTATTAAGAGCAAACTCAGCCAAAGGCAAAAAAGAGACCCAGTCATCCTGATCAGCAGACACAAAGCATCTTAGATAAGTCTCCAATGTCTGGTTTGTTCTCTCAGTTTGACCATTGGTCTGAGGATGAAATGCCGAGGAGAAAGACAATTGAACACCCAGTTTAGAACAAAAAGTCCTCCAAAATCTGGAAACAAACTGGACTCCTCTGTCAGACACAATGTTCTCAGGAATGCCGTGTAAACGAACCACGTGCAGAAGGAACAACGGCACCAATTCAGAGGAGGAAGGCAACTTAGGTAATGGCACAAGATGTATCATTTTGGAAAACCTATCACAAATTACCCAGATGGTGGTCATTCTCTGAGAAACAGGAAGATCGGAAATGAAATCCATAGAGATATGGGTCCATGGTCTCTTGGGCACAGGCAATGGCATCAACAAACCACTAGAGCGAGAGCAAGGCTTGGAGCGAGAGCAAGTCCCGCAGGACTGCACAAATTCCCTGACATCACGAGACAAGGTAGGCCACCAAAAGGACCGACTAACCAAGTCTCTGGTACCAAAAATTCCGGGATGCCCAGCCAATGCGGAACAATGAATCTCAGACATCACACTCTTTTTCCATTGGTCCGGGACAAACAATTTTCCAACAGGACAGCGCTCGGGCCTATCCTCCTGACACCCCTCCAGAGCAAGTCTCAAATTGGGCGAGATGGCGGAAAGAACTACACCCTCTTTCAAAATAACAGAAGGATCGGATAACTCAGGAGAGTCCGCAAGGAAACTCCTCGAGAGGGCATCCGCCTTAACATTCTTAGTGCCAGGAAGAAAGGAAACCACAAAATTAAAACGTGTGAAAAACAAGGCCCACCTGGCCTGTCTAGGATTGAGTCGCTTGGCAGATTCCAGATAGACCAGATTCTTATGGTCCGTAAGGACCACCACCTGATGTTTGGCTCCCTCCAGCCAATGTCTCCACTCTTCAAAAGCCCACTTCATGGCCAATAACTCCCGATTACCCACGTCATAATTACGTTCAGTAGGAGAAAATTTTCGAGAGAAAAAGGCACAAGGGTTACTTTTAGAGGTCTCTGGATCTTTTTGGGACAAAACGGTACCTGCCCCAATTTCAGAGGCATCAACCTCCACCTGAAATGGCAGAGAAACATCAGGCTGCCGTAGAACAGGAGCAGAAGTGAATCTCTGCTTAAGTTCCTGAAATGCAGAGACTGCCTCAGGAGGCCAATTCACCACATCAGAACCCTTTCTGGTCAAATCAGTTAATGGTTTAACAATAACCGAGAAATTACCAATAAATTTACGATAAAAATTGGCAAAACCCAAAAATCTCTGAAGAGCCTTTAATGAAATAGGTTGGACCCAATCACAGATGGCCTGAACCTTGACCGGGTCCATTTCAATAACAGATGGGGACAAAATGAATCCCAGAAATGAGATCCTCTGTACGCCAAAAAGACACTTTGATCCCTTCACATACAGAGCATTCTCTCTCAAAATCTGGAATACAGTTCGAACATGTTTCACATGAGAGTCCCAGTCATTAGAAAAAATCAAGATATCATCCAAATAAACAATCAGAAATTTATCCACAAAATCCCTGAAAATGTCATTCATGAAGGACTGGAAGACGGAAGGAGCATTAGTGAGCCCAAAGGGCATCACTAGGTACTCAAAATGCCCTTCAGGGGTATTGAATGCCGTCTTCCATTCATCCCCGTGCTTAATGCGAATAAGGTTATACGCCCCCCTGAGGTCAAGCTTGGTAAACCAAGTAGCGTTTTTCACCCTGGAAAACAGGTCAGAAATCAAGGGTAACGGGTATTGATATTTCACAGTAATATTGTTCAAGAGACGATAATCAATACACGGCCTTAAGGAACCATCTTTTTTGGCCACAAAGAAAAAACCGGCACCTAAGGGTGAAGAGGATGGTCTGATATGACCCTTCTCCAATGATTCCTTGATATAAGACCGCATAGCGTCATGTTCAGGTACAGACAAGTTAAAAAGGCGACCTTTAGGGAATTTACTACCCGGCACTAATTCAATAGCGCAGTCATAGCTCCTATGGGGAGGCAAGGATGCAGATTTACTTTCGCTAAACACATCAGAAAAATCAAACAAAAAGTCAGGAACATCCTCAGCCTGGGGGGAGGCAGAAAAAACAGGAGTGTTGGTATTAACACATTGGCAGCCCCAACTGGTTACAGACACAGATTTCCAATCCAAAACAGGATTATGAGACTGTAACCAAGGGAAACCCAGCACAATAATGTCATGCAGATTATATAGAACCAAAAATTTGCAGCACTCCTGGTGATCAGGTTCAACCCTCATTATCACCTGAGTAGAAAACTGGGGTTTATTCTCAGCTAAAGGGGTAGAATCGATCCCCAGTAGGGGAATAGACTTCTGTAGGGGTATCAAGGGAAACCCACAACGTTTAGCAAAATCATAATCCATCAGGTTAATAGCTGCTCCAGAATCAACGAAAGCCTGAGCAGAAAATGAGGACAGAGAGCATATCAGAGTGACAGTTAATAAAAACTTAGTCTGAACACTACCCAAGACAACTGAGCGTGCAAAACGTCTTCCCCGCTTAGGGCAGACTGAAATAGCATGAGAGGCATCACCACAGTAGAAACATAACCCATTGCGCTTTCGAAACTCATGACGCTGTGCCTCAGACACCACTCTATCACACTGCATGGGATCAGAAGCTGGTTCACAAGGCAACACCATTCCACGCATACTTCTCCGCTCACGCAAACGTCTGTCAATTTGAATCGCTAATGACATAGAATCATTGAGACCAGAGGGGACAGGGAATCCCACCATAACATCCTTTACATTATCTGACAGACCCTTCCGGAAAAGGGCCGCCAAAGCGTCGTCATTCCATTTGGTCAGGACTGCCCACCTACGGAATCTCTGACAGTATAACTCAGCGTCCTCAAGCCCCTGACTTAATGCCAACAAAGTTTTTTCAGCCTGATCAGTGACATTAGGCTCATCGTACAATAACCCCAAAGCATGAAAAAACGCATCAACATCACTCAAAACAGGATCCCCAGGTGTCAGGGAAAAAGCCCAATCCTGAGGGTCGCCGCGCAGGAGAGAGATGACAATTTGAACCTGCTGCGCTGCGTTCCCTGAGGACTTAGATTTTAAGGCAAAAAACAATTTACAGTTATTTTTGAAATTCAGAAACTTAGCTCGATCCCCTAAAAACAAATCTGGCATGGGGATCCTAGGTTCCACTGTGTAGCCCTGGTACACAATACCAGGAGGATGAGTGGAGAGGTAAAGGTTAAGTGTTCTTCATGTCATCATGTACCTTCAAACACGCCCAGTAGGGGTGTGGAAGGGAGTGTCAGTAGGAGAGTGTGTCCAGACTTAGGAGAGACAAGACGTCTTAGGGACTCTGCTCTATCTTCAGCTTCAAATTGTGGAGTCTAGTATAGGTACTTTAACGTACCCGAGCCTAGTCAAAGCTGTGCCCCACTGGAGACAGGCTGAAATATCTCCTGAGAACTGAGCAAGTCGAAGGGCAAAAGTGGAAGAAAGCAAGGAAGTGCTATAGGTGAAGAATACCTGCACGAATCTACCGGTTACTGGGGACCGAAGAATCATCTTTGTTTCAAGCAAGGTGATAAGATAGCCAGAAATCTACCGGACCCTAGGTCGCGGCGGATAAGCCCATACAGTCAGTACGTAAATGGGGTCAGAGGAAGTGAGGACCGTGAGTCAGTGCACGACAATATAGGAAATCACCTTTCTCACAAAAAAGGCTCCAACCACAACACTGATCGGGCAGAACAGCTAAAGATAAGCTGGAATCATAGAGAGGACTACGCTTCAGGCTGGTCGTACTCAGCTTCATTGGAGTTAAAGGAGGCCCCTGACTTGCTTAACCGTTTGCCTCAAAGCTCATCCTCCATCAACCCCATCAGCCTCCCTGGGACCTGCTTTACCATTCTGCAAGTAAAGGTATGGAAAGACTTTGACTGTGTGAGACTGAGTTATTACTGCATGCCTGCACAATCCCTACCTAACTACCGACCTGAGGGAAGAGTCCCACCTGTAGGGGACCCGACATCTAGCTGCCTCACCATCCCCTCAGAGATCTACAGCAGCGCTGGTACTAATTACCAGAATACTACAGGTGGCGTCACGAACTGTATATAGTTATCCCCTGTAAATATTCCCAACAACAACATACGCCAGACCGCCCGGGCCACAGACCGAGCCACAGCTACCTGTGACAACAATCCCATAGACTTCTACGGGCTCGGCTCTGAGTACCCCATTGCCCTGGTAACCCACAATTGTGGTGGCGGGTCGACACAACTAAACTTGGCGTCACGAACAGGATACGAAACTTGCAGCATTGCGAGCCCTGTGTGCCTGTGGATTGTTTTTGTGAAAAAGGACTGTTTGCTATTTTTGGCGCTAAAATCCGCCATTTTGCCGCCATATTCGCGCCCTCAGGCGCTGGAGAAGAAGGTGGGCGGACCTGAAAAAGCGCGCAGAGTCTTGGACACGCCCCCAACCTGCACCCCAAACCGCATCGCAAACTGCATAGCAATCTGCATCGCAAACCGCATCGCAAACTGCATAGCAATCTGCATCGCAAACCGCATAGCGAACTGCATAGCAATCTGCATCGCAAACCGCATAGCGAACTGCATAGCAATCTGCATCGCAAACCGCATCGCAATCCGCATAGCAAACTGCATCACAATCTGCATTGCAATCCGCATAGCAAATTGCATCGCAAAATAGAGCGGCAGGTCCTGCAACAGGAAGTGAACGCTCTGACATCAGAGCGCCTGCGACGAAGGTCCTGTTCCCACTGCTGTGCCTGTGAAGTAGCAGCATCTGAAACCGGTAGGCTCCGTTTAACCAAGGGGGCGCTAAGATGTCACAACAACCGGCTGACAGTGCGGCCCCGGCCGGAGTCCCCAATCCCGCACCGTCTGGTATTGTAGCGCCAGATGGGGGCGCAGGCCCTGCACCCAGCCCGGTAGTCCCGATCATGCCACTAACGCTCCCATATATGCCTGGGGCGAAATGGCTTCCCCAATACAGCGGTGGGCCAGGCACATTAGCAGGCTTCAAGCGGAAGTTATGCAGCATCTTAGAAATGTACTCCATGCCTGAGAAACAAAAAGCTGCTGTGCTAATAGGGCAGCTAACTGGCGCTGCTGAAAGGGAAGTGGAGACTTGGGATACCGTTGATCAGGAGTCGGTACCTGCGATCTTCCTGAAGCTACATGCCATATTTGAAGACCGCACAGAAACGGATCTCCGGATGGCCTTCTATCACTGTTCACAACAGCCAGGTGACAGCATCCGGGATTACGCTTGCCGACTACAGGGAGCCCTGAGAGCCCTCAAGCAAATTAACAATTTAAATGCTATCGACGAGAATAGAATGCTGAAAGAACAATTTATACAGGGATTGAGATCCCCAGAGGAACGCAGAACTGTAAATTGGTGGTCCTTAGATCATCCGGATGCTACCTTTGATGCCCTAAAGGACATGGCAATAAAAGGGCTGCGGCCCCTGGGCAAACCCGAGGTGGCCACCCAACATCATCAGGGTGAAGTCACTCTGGAACCGGCAGTAACCCCCTGTTCCCCGCTAGTGGCAGAAACCAAAACGCAGGTGACACCTCCTAGTGAATTGGACTGTCTGCGCTCAGAGGTGCGCCAGCTGACTAAAAATCTGGCTGCTGTAATGAGTGCCCTGCAACTGCGGAAAGAAGAGGAAGGAAAGATCTTGTTAGCTGACTGCCCAGAGGACGTTCCGTGGATGCACCGGAGGAGAAAGAAGACGTCGCCCCCCCGGAGGAGGACAACGCCACCCCCAGGAGCAACCTCTGATCAACACCCTTCTCGTCGAGAGATCATCTGTTATCGCTGCAACCGGAAAGGTCATCTGTCTACACAGTGTCCTTTAAACGGGCAGAACCTGGGTCCAAGGGCCAACACCCAGGAGAATACCCGTCAGGCCCCCTAGACTGGACACGCAGGTATGTGGGCGGGCGACCCTACCTGTCTATTATTCTAGATGGTATTGCTGTTCCAGCATTGTTAGACACTGGGTCCCAGGTGACCCTAATACCTGATGCTCTATATACCAAGTACTGGTCAATGGACAGTCTTAAACCTCCGAGCCTTGACTTTACTGTGTATGCTTCGAATGGTCTTCCTGTAGAAGTACTCGGAACAAAATGTGTAGATGTAAAGGTGGGCAGAGAGGAGTTGAAGGACCAAGGGCTTCTGGTAGTAAAGACTGTAAATGAGGAGAACGGTTTAAATATCATTTTGGGTACTAACATTATCGGTAATTGTTTGGGAGAAGTTGTGTTCTTACTCCAACAGCTCGCTGAGATTGCCCGACCAAGGCAGAGAGGAGTAATCCAAAGAGAGATCCGGGCCCTGGTGTGTCAGCAGCAAGCGAAGCTTACCGACGGCGAAATTGGTAATGTACGGGTCACTGACTCAGTTCCTATTGTGATACCCCCAATGAGTGAAATGATCATTTGGTGCAGGGCAGCCATAGGTCTGAGAGGACAGAATTACCAAGCTGTAGTAGAACCCCACCATTCAGAACATAGACCTACACTTATGACTGCTAGAGGAGTAGTAGAAGTGGTGAATGGAAGAGTACCTGTACGGCTTCTCAATTGGGGAGATGATGAGGTAAATTTACCCCGTTATGCAACCATTGCTAAACTTCATGCTGTTGATAATAATTCTATTCTCCCGGCTGAGTCCTTAGACTCCTGTCAAATAGCGGAGGACAATGACCCAGCAACTCAGGTGGCGGAATGGTGTCAGCAACTCCATGTTGGGACGGACACCACTCCCGCTCACCAGAAGCAAGGGGTATTACGGGTGGTGCAAGAGTACGCCCAAGTGTTTAGCAAAAATCCACTTGATTTTGGGACAATTAAGGGAGTACAACATCATATCCCTACAGGCAGTCATCCTCCCATCAAAGAGCGGTATAGGCCCATACCTCCAGCTCATTATCAGAAGGCTAAAGAAATGTTGAATGATATGAAGAAAGCTGGGGTGATAAGGGATAGTTGTAGTCCCTGGGCAGCCCCTCTAGTTCTGGTTAAAAAGAAAGATGGTAGTATGAGAATGTGTGTGGATTACAGGCAGGTGAACCGCATAACACACAAGGATGCATACCCGCTACCACGTATAGAGGAATCATTAGCTGCTCTGAAAACGGCTAACTACTTTTCTACCCTTGATCTGACTAGTGGTTACTGGCAAGTGGCTGTGGCTGAGGAGGATCGTGAGAAAACGGCTTTCACCACCCCAATGGGGCTCTGTGAGTTCGACAGAATGCCGTTTGGGCTCAGTAGTGCCCCAGGAACATTTCAGAGAGTGATGGAAAACTGTCTGGGACATCTCAATTTTGAAACCGTGCTGCTATACCTAGACGACGTTATCGTGTATTCCAAGACATATGAGGACCATCTGAAGCACTTGGCAGAAGTGTTTGAGTCCCTGTCCAGGTACGGGATGAAGTTGAAACCCTCAAAATGCCATCTACTCAAGCAGAAGGTACCATACTTGGGGCACATCGTCAGTTCGGAAGGAGTAGCGCCGGACCCAGAGAAAGTCACTGCCATCCAGAAGTGGCCGGAGCCGAAGAACCTTAAGGAAGTGCGACAGTTCCTGGGACTAACGGGTTACTACAGGAGATTCGTGAAAGATTACACGAAGAAGGCAGCTCCTTTACAGGACCTCCTGGTAGGACAATCTTTAAAGAGCAGAAACCCTCCCTTTAATTGGGGTAAAGAACAGGCTGAAGCATTCCAAAAGATGAAAGAGATCCTGACAGGTGATGAGATCTTAACCTATCCTGATTACAGCCAACCGTTCCTGTTGTACACCGACGCCAGTAATGAAGGGTTGGGAGCCGTTCTCAGTCAGAAGCAGAATGGACAAGAAAAAGTCATCGCTTATGCTAGCAGAAAACTCAGGCCCACTGAAAGGAATCCGGAAAATTATAGCAGCTTCAAGCTGGAGTTTCTGGCGCTGGTCTGGGCCATTACTGAAAGATTTAAGCACTATCTGGCCTCCAATAAGTTCACGGCGTACACAGACAACAACCCGTTAACGCACCTGGAAACCGCCAAGCTGGGTGCCATGGAGCAGCGATGGATGGCTCGGTTGTCCAATTACCAGTTTACTATCAAGTACCGGGCAGGTCGAAAGAATGCTAATGCTGATGCGTTGTCCCGAATGCCGCATGACTCTGACACGGAAGAAGAATCGGACGACCTGGAAGAAATTGAGCTACCCGCGTTCCATCGAAATGGGGTAGTCCACGAGCATCAAGTCCACAGAAAGCAGAATGGTGCAACATTAAATCCTTTACCCCATCATAGTTGGAAAGAGACTCAGGACAGTGATCCAGTGGTCAGCCGCATCAAGGAGTTGTTAAGACAGGAAGGCTCCTCTCTGGAAAAGGATGCACCTATGTCAGCCAAGCTCCTGTGGAACGAGAAAAGCAGGTTGTTCCTATACCGTGAGAAGTTGTGCAGAAGATACGTCAACCCCAGAACCCATGAAATGGTCTGGCAAATCGTGGTCCCCAAGGCAGACGTCCCAATGGTGTTGGAAGCGTACCACGATCAAGCAGGACACTTTGGCTGGAGGAAGCTGGAGACCCTGTTGAGATGCCGGTTCTACTGGGTAGGGATGCGCAGCTCTGTCGAGAGGTGGTGTCGGAACTGTGGACCCTGTGGTCTCAGAAGAAAGGACTACGGTAGTCAAAAGGCCCCCTGCAACCTATCCGGACGACTCGTCCCCTGGAGATTGTGGCCCTGGACCACGTCAAACTGTCGCCGAGTAGATCTGGATACTCATACGCCTTGACCATGGTGGACCATTACTCCAGATTTCTGGTAGTCGTTCCAGTGAAAGACCAGACCGCAGTGACGGCCGCGAAGACCTTTCAAGCAAGCTTCTGCAGACCGCATGGGTATCCCGAGCAAGTCTTAACCGATCAGGGACCTGCTTTCGAAGCTGATTTATTCAAGGAATTCTGTCATATGTACGGGTGCAAGAAAATAAGAACAACACCATATCACCCTCAAACCAACGGTCTTTGTGAAAAGATGAACCATATTGTCCTTGACTTGTTGAGATCCATACCGTTGGAAGACAGGAATCGATGGCCGGATTTACTACCTGATTTGGTTGATTTGTATAATCATATACCTGTAAGCTCAACTAACTGCACTCCAGCCTATCTTATGAGAGCAAGGCCTGGGAAACTACCAATGGACCTAGAACTTGGAGTGGTAGAACCGGAGGCAGACGACGCCGTTGAAAACTGGGACGTCAATCGGCAAGAGCAATACAGAAGAGTACAAATCTGTGTGGAGGAAAGTCTCAATAAGGCACGGGAGAAACAGGAAGATGTTTACAACCGAAATGCTCCTGCCAAGCCTCTGATGCCTGGAGAGGTAGTATTAAAAAGAAAAAGAAAGATGCACAAACTGGATAATCAGTGGGAGCAAGAACCCTACGTCATACAAGATTCTAAATACGACAACAGAAAAGTTTGTGTCGTCAGTAAAGACGGAGGAAGAACAACAACCACTGTGTCCAGAGATCATTTGAAGTTGTGTCCAGAACACTTAAAGAGTTGTGAAAAGAACCCTGTCTTCAATCAAAGAGAAAGAAAGGAAGAGGTCCTACACACAGATCTGGGAGATTTTCCTGCGGATTGGCCCCGACTGGGAGATGCTGTGATAATTCCAGTGTTGCAGTTTTATCAGCCACAAGAGGAAGTTCTACCTCCAGTTGTGCCTGTGGTGCCAGTTGAGCCCGTCCAGGAGTTACCCATTCCAGCAGCACCTCAACCTGTAGAACCTCAAGATGGATCATCTGAAGCAGCGCCCCATACTATGGGATCCCTGGTGAAGCTGACTCACACCGCCCAGCCATCAGTACGCTTGCCAGATCCATAGAAAGATTAAGGCAGTTCTATAGTTTGCCGTTACGCAGTGCAGACAGATCGCAACTTGTTATACCTGAAACTACACCACGTAGATCAGAGAGAATCACAAAAGGGAAATTACCCATTAGATATCAGCAGTAGTTATGACGAACTGATGTAAATATATTGTGAAAAGTCTATATATATAAATGTGTTTTTCCCTATTAAGCTTCGTTTACAATGGACTCAGAGGCTGAGGACTGAGCCAGCCCAAAAACTGTATCCTGTAAATAGTTGCACTAAAGTGCCTTCTTAATGGTTTCACATGAAACCTTGACTCACCTCTGAACCAAAAACCCGTGTGGTGTGGCACTGAGTGAGGTCTGCATTTGGATGTCCTGCAGCCCACCCAGGACCCACGTTGAAGGTTTGGTGCGGGTCCTTCACAAGTATCTTGTAAATTTATTTATTGAAAATGCTATTTGATACTATTTGTATTTTTCTATAAAGTTTGTAACGTTTAAGGTATTCTTACCTCCCGGATGGGAAGATGTTATTGTTCCAATGTTTGTTGTTATGCATAAACAAAATGTCTTTTGTATTCCACAGCCCGGGAGTGCTGTCGTTTACCATGGGGGAATGTGTAGCCCTGGTACACAATACCAGGAGGATGAGTGGAGAGGTAAAGGTTAAGTGTTCTTCATGTCATCATGTACCTTCAAACACGCCCAGTAGGGGTGTGGAAGGGAGTGTCAGTAGGAGAGTGTGTCCAGACTTAGGAGAGACAAGACGTCTTAGGGACTCTGCTCTATCTTCAGCTTCAAATTGTGGAGTCTAGTATAGGTACTTTAACGTACCCGAGCCTAGTCAAAGCTGTGCCCCACTGGAGACAGGCTGAAATATCTCCTGAGAACTGAGCAAGTCGAAGGGCAAAAGTGGAAGAAAGCAAGGAAGTGCTATAGGTGAAGAATACCTGCACGAATCTACCGGTTACTGGGGACCGAAGAATCATCTTTGTTTCAAGCAAGGTGATAAGATAGCCAGAAATCTACCGGACCCTAGGTCGCGGCGGATAAGCCCATACAGTCAGTACGTAAATGGGGTCAGAGGAAGTGAGGACCGTGAGTCAGTGCACGACAATATAGGAAATCACCTTTCTCACAAAAAAGGCTCCAACCACAACACTGATCGGGCAGAACAGCTAAAGATAAGCTGGAATCATAGAGAGGACTACGCTTCAGGCTGGTCGTACTCAGCTTCATTGGAGTTAAAGGAGGCCCCTAACTTGCTTAACCGTTTGCCTCAAAGCTCATCCTCCATCAACCCCATCAGCCTCCCTGGGACCTGCTTTACCATTCTGCAAGTAAAGGTATGGAAAGACTTTGACTGTGTGAGACTGAGTTATTACTGCATGCCTGCACAATCCCTACCTAACTACCGACCTGAGGGAAGAGTCCCACCTGTAGGGGACCCGACATCTAGCTGCCTCACCATCCCCTCAGAGATCTACAGCAGCGCTGGTACTAATTACCAGAATACTACAGGTGGCGTCACGAACTGTATATAGTTATCCCCTGTAAATATTCCCAACAACAACATACGCCAGACCGCCCGGGCCACAGACCGAGCCACAGCTACCTGTGACAACAATCCCCATAGACTTCTACGGGCTCGGCTCTGAGTACCCCATTGCCCTGGTAACCCACAATTGTGGTGGCGGGTCGACACACCACAACAGGCAACCTAGCAAGATAGGTTGCAATACTCCGAACTTCAGTGGCAAGCTGATCCACACGGCCAGACAACTGTGCAAACTCCATTGAGAGGAAAAAAAAAAAAAAAAAAATCCTCCTCAGCACCCAGAGATACAGAGGGAAAAAAAATGCAACAAACAGAAAAAAAAAATAAAAAAAATCTCTGACAACTCTGACAACTTTTTTCTTTCACAATATTTTTCCCTTCTGTGAGTACAATATAATTTTCAGTTTAGGCCGGTGATACTGTTATGTTTCGGTAGCTGAGGAGAGCAGGCAAAAAGGCAATACACCAGAGCAGTTGGAATCTATGAGATTGCAGTACCCTGACTAACCACCACAACTAGAGGCAGCCGTGGAGCGTTCCTACGTTGGTCCTAGACGCCTCGTCACAGCCTGAGAAACTAACTACACCTAAAGATAGAAATAGGAAAGCTATCTGCCCCGGAGCAGAACCCCAAAGATAATAGAAAGCCCCCAAACATGTAATGGCGGTTAGACAAGAGGAAATACTGACACAGAAAGAAAATAGTATGAGCAAACGCTGGGGCCCAAACTATCTAAATAGAAAAGGATAGGAAGGGTACTTACTGCAATCCCAGAAAACCCTGAAAAGCACCAACTCTACTAATTTCAAAATAACCTGAGATCACACGACCTCTACCACCTAAATTAGTTCTCTGGTGTAACAAAATCAAAACAGCAGCCACTGAAAAAACTGAAAAAAGCAAAAGAACAAAACTCAGTGGCTGAACTAAACTGAGAGGGCAGAAGCCCCCGGAGGGGACCCTGAAGGCCCCCAAAGAAGTGCAGGACAAAATGCAAAAATATAGCAAAAACACAAAAGAAGCAAAAGTCTTATCTGTAAGCAGGAGATGCAGACACGACACAGCAGGCCACAAGGGAAACTGGAATGAAGGATTCAGACCAGAACAATTGATCACCGGCAACCCTGATGGGAAAATGACTCCCTTATATAAGACCAGTCAGTAACACCTGATTCCCAGTCCTCACAATCTTCACTAGCACCGCTTGTAACCACCAGAGGGAGCCTCTGCTCAGAACTCATCTCAAACCCATTCACAACAATTACTGCTGCTCCTCCAGGCTCTGCTATTGTGGCCAGTACTGGTTAGCGGCGAGCAGACGTCTTTTGGACAAAGTCCTTGTTTACCCCTTCTGAGCATGGCCAGAGTGAGATCTCTCATTGGAGATCAGGGGTCACATGCTCAGGTACTGCAGTAGCTCCTATTGGTCCGCCAGGAAGGTCCTGTGACTACTGGTGTTCTGGAACAAGTTTCACTGGTCCTTGTTTCTGGCAGGTCCTGTAGCTGTTACTATAAAAGGGTAGCATGGCTGGGCCGCCATGCGCTAATATCAACCATTATATGCTTTGCGCCAGTGTGGTCATGCGTGTGTGTGGTTAGGGCCCGGCTGAAATAAGCCCCATAGAATACCGACTTAATCGGTGAGGAGTTTGGTATGCTAGCTGGTCAGGGTCGGTGTCCTAGATGCCCTAGATTACCGGCATAACCGGTGAGGAGTTTGATTGGCGTATTCAGGGTCTGGCGTTCAGACGCCATAGATTGCGGGTGACTCCCGCGAGGACATTAGCGCATGATCACGTTCTATGTTCGCTTAGCAGTTAACTGTGTACCTGGGTGCCTGACAGGACACAGAAGTTTGTCTCAGCGGCTCTGTGACGTAACAGGGTTCGCTTTCAACGCTAGACAGTGCCCTAGCGTGTTTATTTTGCGACTCAGTTGTGTTAAGTGAGTTTGCACACATCGCCATATAGCGCTGCGGCACTCCATCTAGCGGCTCTGTGGATTAACAGAGTTCGCACATATTTCCACAGTGCGTTATGGCGTTTATTTTGGCGACTCTGCGGGATAACAGAGTTCGCTTCTTGCGCCATTTTACTAGCAGCAGGCTCCGCCTGCACGGTGGACCCCGGGCTGCGAACGCACCTCTCCACATCATATATTTGGTGTGTTCCGCAGACCCTAACATAATACTAGCGCGGGGTCTGGCTAGTAAAATGGCGGATGACCAGCGTCTACCGCAGTACATCCAGCAGCTGGAGGGTAGGTTGGCAGCTCTTGAGCTCACAACCTCAGCTGTCGATGTTACCGCAGTCGCTGTTCAGGCTGCTAGCGTGGCTGCAGCCAGTTTGTCCTCTGCCACCTCTGCCCCTACATTATCCCACCTCCCGCTTCCTGACAAGTTTGCCGGTGACAGCAAGCAATGTCGGGGATTCGTGAGTCAGTGCTCTATACAACTCGAGCTTCTGGCTGCACGTTTCCCCACGGATTGGGCACAAGTGGGTTTTGTACTGTCTCTACTCTCGGGCAGAGCGTTGGAGTGGGCAACGCCGCTGTGGGAGCGCGACGATCGTGTGGTGCAGAGTGCTCCTCGTTTCTTGGAGGTTCTTAAAAAGGTCTTTTTAGGACCTCCGGTCACCCATGATACGTCGCTACAACTGCTGGCATTGGCACAGGGTTCGTCTTTGGTCAGTCAGTTTTCTGTCCAGTTTCGGACTCTGGCCTCAGAGCTAGACTGGTCGGATAAAGTTCTCATTCCAGTCTACTGGCGAGGACTGGCTGACCATGTTAAAGACGCTTTGGCTACCAGGGAGATTCCCGCCACACTGGAGAAGCTTATCTCCATATCTACCCGCATCGACCTCCGTTTTCACGATCGGAGGTTGGAGCGGGCCCAGTGTATGCAGAGGATTCGGTTGGCTCCCACCTTTGCCAAACCTCTCGAATCCCCCAATCTGGCGTCCGAACCCCAAAAGGCCACAGAGGTTCCTCATGCAGGACCTAAGTCTCAGACCGTCCGAGTATCCGTGGTCTGTAACCTTTGTCAGCAGACAGGACACTATGCCAACAAATGTCCACAGCGATCGGGGAAGCGATCGCGTCTAGTGGCCCTGGGAGGAGGTTCACTAGAGACAGCGGCATTTTCCTCCAAGATGACATTTAAAGGGACAGTCACTGTAGACTCTTCCACACTTACAGTCGAGCTTTGCGTGGACTCAGGAGCAGAGGGGGACTTCATGTCCTCTAACTTTGCTCGTCGTCACGCAATACCTCTGGTGGCACTTGACAAATCTGTGACTGTCCGGGTAGTGAATGGGTCGACATTGCCCTCACAAATAACACACCAGATTGTTCCTCTTGCATTGTCTGTATCCCCTTCCCATCAGGAGCTTATTTCCCTACTCGTCCTTCCCGAGGGAATAGACGAGATCCTACTAGGTATACCTTGGCTCCGTTTCCACTCCCCACATATAGAGTGGACTTCGGGTAGGATACTGGGTTGGATTGATGCATGTAGAGGCAGATGTGTCAGGAGTTGCGTTCAGGTTACCACTACTGAGTTACCGGCAGATCTTACTCCACTTCCCAAGTGCTATTGGTCATATGCAGACGTGTTCTCCAAGAAGGCTGCAGAGACTCTTCCGCCTCATCGCCCCTATGACTGTCCTATTGACCTTTTGCCTGGCGCAGAACCTCCTCAGGGAAGGGTCTATCCCCTCTCTCTTCCTGAGACAGAGGCCATGTCGCAATATATTCAGGAGAACCTAGCAAGAGGGTTCATTAGGAAGTCGGTGTCACCTTCAGGGGCGGGATTCTTCTTTGTGCAGAAGAAGAACGGAGAATTATGTCCGTGTATTGATTACAGGGGTCTTAACGCCATCACCATTAAGAACAAGTACCCGTTGCCCCTGATTTCTGAGCTCTTTGATAGGCTTCGGGGAGCAAGGGTATTCACTAAACTAGATCTGCGCAGTGCTTATAACCTGATTCGCATCCGTGAGGGGACGAATGGAAGACGGCTTTTAATACCAGGGATGGGCATTACGAATATCTGGTGATGCCCTTTGGGCTCCGTAATGCCCCAGCCGTTTTCCAAGACTTTGTCAATGACATCTTCCGGGATATGCTCTCCACCTCGGTCGTAGTCTATCTGGATGATATACTCATCTTCTCTCCAGATATTGACTCCCACCGGAGAGATGTCTGCAGAGTCTTCGACCTCTTACGGGCAAATTCCCTTTATGCTAAGTTAGAGAAATGTATGTTTGAGCTGGAGTCTTTACCTTTCCTTGGTTATATCATCTCAACCCAGGGATTGGCTATGGATCCGGCCAAATTACAGGCTGTGATGGACTGGCAAGAACCCCACTCTATTAAAGCGGTTCAGCGCTTTATGGGGTTCATTAATTACTATCGCCAGTTCATTCCTCATTTCTCTACCTTGGTAGCTCCCTTGGTAGCACTCACCAAGAAGGGAGCAAATCCCAAATTGTGGTCGGAGGAGGTCTCCAAGGCTTTCACTTCTATTAAGTCTCATTTTGCTAGCGCTCCCATCCTACATTGCCCCGATGTTGATAAGCCATTTTTATTGGAGGTGGATGCCTCATCCGTTGGTGCTGGAGCAGTCCTCTTCCAAAAGGATGCTCAAGGTCGGAAGCATCCTTGCTTCTTCTTCTCTAGGACCTTCACATCAGCGGAGAGGAATCATTCCATCGGGGATAGGGTGTTGCTAGCCATGAAGTTGGCCTATTCTGAGTGGAGACATCTGTTGGAGGGGGCCCGCTTTCCCTTCCAAGTCTTCACCGACCACAAAAATTTGGTTTATCTTCAGACAGCCCAGCGGCTAAACTCTCGCCAGGCCAGATGGTCCTTGTTCTTCTCCCGGTTTCATTTCACACTCCATTTCCTCTCGGGAGAGAAGAACATTTGTGCCGACGCTCTCTCTCGCTCTGTGGTGTCCTCTGAGGAGGAGGAGCCTCGGCTTATTGTCCCCACAGAGAGCCTGAGAACAGTGGCCCTGGTTTCGCTAGAGTCTGTTCCCCAGCGTCAAGACTTTTGTGCCTACCAATTTGCGACCGGAGGTACTCTCTTGGGCACATTCGTCCAGGGTGGGTGGACACTTTGGGGCAAAGAGGACATCTGAATTGCTGGCGAGGACATACTGGTGGCCGCATATGGTCCGTGACGTTGGGGACTACGTTCGGGCGTGTGTCTCCTGCGCCAAGAATAAGTCTCCACGACAACGGCCAGCTGGGTTACTTTACCCTTTGCCGGTGGCAGACAGGCCCTGGGAGATGGTTGGGATCGACTTTGTGGTGGGCTTGCCCAAGTCTCGGGGTTGCACCATCATTTGGGTAATCACCGACCATTTTTCCAAAATGGTGCATCTGGTGCCGCTACCACGGTTACCTTCTGCACGGGCTCTGGCAGCGTTGTTCGTTAGGCACATCTTCTGTCTACATGGCATGCCGGACAAAATTGTCAGTGACCGAGGTCCCCAGTTTACGTCTCGGTTCTGGAGAGAGCTTTGTCGTCTACTCTGTATTGAGTTAAATCTCTCTTCAGCGTACCATCCTGAGACTAATGGGTTGGTAGAGAGGGCCAACCAGACCTTGGTCACCTATCTACGACATTTTGTCTCAGCCAGGCAGGATGACTGGGCATCCTTGCTACCATGGGCTGAGTTTGCACTAAACAATGCTGTGGCTGACTCCACCGGACAGACTCCATTCCTCCTAAACTACGGTCAGCATCCGCGGGTTCCGGTGCCTATGCCCGTGTATTCCGCCGACTCCAGGGTGGCAGACTGGGCTGTGGAGGCACGGGACATTTGGGACCGTACCCAGGATGCCATTCAGGCGTCCAAGGAGAGGATGAGGTCCTCCGCCGACGCACATCGGCGCCCCGCTCCAACATTTGCTCCTGGGGACTTGGTGTGGCTCTCCGCCTGTAACATTAGGCTGCGAGTTGAGTCCACTAAGTTGGCACCCCGCTACCTGGGTCCTTTCAAGGTCCTCGAGCAGGTTAACCCTGTGGTATACCGTTTGGCTCTTTCACCACGCCTGGGTATCTCCGACACCTTTCACGTATCCCTCCTGAAACCTGTGCTCATGTCCCGGTTTTCTGAGTCATCTGCCGGGACATCGGGTTCGTCTACGGATGACCATGAGGTGAACGCCATCGTAGGGTGTAAGGTGGTACGGGCAAAAAGTTTTATTTGGTGGACTGGAGGGGCTATGGGCCTGAGGATAGGTCTTGGGAGCCTGCCGAGCATGTTCACGCTCCGCAGCTCATCGATGCCTTTGAGCGCAGCGAGGCCCAGAGAAGGGGGGCAATGTTGGGGTTCAAGTTCCCACTGCTGCACAGGGGAGTCTCAAACCAGTCCCGCTGCGGTCTCCCATTCACCTCCGTCCGCAGTGGAGCCTGCTCATCTTAGACGTCAGTCCCAGCGTCTCGCCCAGTCTAACAGTGTGCAGAGGATTACTGCTGCTCCTCCAGGCTCTGCTATTGTGGCCAGTACTGGTTAGCGGCGAGCAGACGTCTTTTGGACGAAGTCCTTGTTTACCCCTTCTGAGCATGCCCAGAGTGAGATCTCTCATTGGAGATCAGGGGTCACATGCTCAGGTACTGCAGCAGCTCCTATTGGTCCGCCAGGAAGGTCCTGTGACTACTGGTGTTCTGGAACAAGTTTCATTGGTCCTTGTTTCTGGCAGGTCCTGTAGCTGTTACTATAAAAGGGTAGCATGGCTGGGCCGCCATGCGCTAGTATCAATCTTTATATGCTATGCGCCAGTGTGGTCATGCGTGTGTGTGGTTAGGGCCCGGCTGAAACAAGCCCCTACAATACCGACTTAATCGGTGAGGAGTTTGGTATGCTAGCTGGTCAGGGTCGGTGTCCTAGATGCCCTAGATTACCGGCATAACCGGTGAGGAGTTTGATTGCCGTATTCAGGGTCTGGCGTTCAGACGCCATAGATTGCGGGTGACTCCCGCGAGGACATTAGCGCATGATCACGTTCTGTGTTCGCTTAGCAGTTAACTGTGTACCTGGGTGCCTGACAGGACACAGAAGTTTGTCTCAGCGGCTCTGTGACGTAACAGGGTTCGCTTTCAACGCTAGACAGCGCCCTAGCGTGTTTATTTTGCGACTCAGTTGTGTTAAGTGAGTTTGCACACATTGCCATATAGCGCTGCGGCACTCCTTCTAGCGGCTCTGTGGATTAACAGAGTTTGCACATATTGCCACAGCGCGTTACGGCGTTTATTTTGGCGACTCTGCGGGATAACAGAGTTCGCTTCTTGCGCCATTTTACTAGCAGCAGGCTCCGCCTGCACGGTGGACCCCGGGCTGCGAACGCACCTCTCCACATCATATATTTGGTGCGTTCCGCAGACCCTAACAGGGAGTGTCAATGCATTAGGGCAATGTGCTGGGGAGTGTCAATGCATTAGCGCAATGTGCTGGGGAGTGTCAATGCATTAGCGCAATGTGCTGGAGAGTGTCAATACATTATGGCAATGTGCTGGGGGAGTGTCATACATTATGGCAATGTGCTGGGGAGTGTCAATACATTATGGCAATGTGCTGGGGAGTGTCAATGCATTAGTGCAATGTGGCTGGGAGTGTCAATGCATTAGCGCAATGTGCTGGGGAGTGTCAATGCATTAGTGCAATGTGCTGGGTGTGTCAATACATTATGGCAATGTGCTGGGGAGTGTCAATGCATTAGCGCAATGTGCTGGGGAAGTGTCAATGCATTAGTGCAATGTGCTGGGGAGTGTCAATACATTATGGCAATGTGCTGGGGAGTGTCAATGCATTAGTGCAATGTGCTGGGGAGTGTCAATGCATTAGTGCAATGTGCTGGGGAGTGTCAATGCATTAGTGCAATGTGCTGGGGAAGTGTTACTGCATTAGGGCAATGTGCTGGGAGTGTCAATGCATTAGTGCAATGTGCTGGGGAGTGTCAATGCATTAGGGCAATGTGCTGGGGATTGTCAATGCATTAGTGCAATGTGCTGGGGAGTGTCAATGCATTAGTGCAATGTGCTGGGGAGTGTCAATGCATTAGTGCAATGTGCTGGGGAGTGTCAATGCATTATGGCAATGTGCTGGGGAGTGCCAATGCATTAGGGCAATGTGCTGGGGAGTGTCAATGCATTATGGCAATGTGCTGGGGAGTGTCAATGCATTAGTGCAATGTGTTGGGGAGTGTCAATGCATTAGTGCAATGTGCTGGGGAGTGTCAATACATTATGGCAATGTGCTGGGGAGTGTCAATGCATTAGTGCAATGTGCTGGGGAGTGTCAATGCATTAGCGCAATGTGCTGGGGAGTGTCAATGCATTAGTGCAATGTGCTGGGGGAGTGTCAATGCATTAGTGCAATGTGCTGGGGAGTGTCAATACATTATGGCAATGTGCTGGGGAGTGTCAATGCATTAGTGCAATGTGCTGGGTGTGTCGATGCATTAGTGCAATGTGCTGGGGAGTGTCAATACATTATGGCAATGTGTTGGGGTGTGTCAATGCATTAGTGCAATGTGCTGGGAAGTGTCAATGCATTAGGGCAATGTGCTGGGGACTGTCAATACATTATGGCAATGTGCTGGGGAGTGTCAATGCATTAGTGCAATGTGCTGGGGGAGTGTCAATGCATTAGTGCAATGTGCTGGGGAGTGTCAATACATTATGGCAATGTGCTGGGGAGTGTCAATGCATTAGTGCAATGTGCTGGGTGTGTCAATGCATTAGTGCAATGTGCTGGGGAGTGTCAATGCATTATGGCAATGTGCTGTGGGAGTGTCTATGCATTAGCGCAATGTGCTGGGGAAGTGTCAATGCATTAGTGCAATGTGCTGGGGAGTGTCAATACATTATGGCAATGTGCTGGGGAGTGTCAATGCATTAAAGCAATGTGCTGTGGGAGTGTCAATACATTAGTGCAGTGTGCTGGGGAGTGTCAATGCATTAGTGCAATGTGCTGGGGAGTGTCAATGCATTAGTGCAGTGTGCTGGGGAGTGTCAATGCATTATGGCAATGTGCTGTGGGAGTGTCAATACATTAGTGCAGTGTGCTGGGGAGTGTCAATGCATTATGGCAATGTGCTGGGGAGTGTCAATGCATTAGGGCAATGTGCTGGGGAGTGTCAATGCATTAGTGCAATGTGCTGGGGAGTGTCAATGCATTAGTGCAATGTGCTGGGGAAGTGTCACTGCATTAGGGCAATGTCCTGGGGAGTGTCAATGCATTAGTGCAATGTGCTGGGGAGTGTCAATGCATTAGGGCAATGTGCTGGGGAGTGTCAATGCATTAGTGCAATGTGCTGGGGAGTGTCAATGCATTAGGGCAATGTGCTGGGGAGTGTCAATGCATTAGGGCAATGTGCTGGGGAGTGTCAATGCATTATGGCAATGTGCTGGGGAGTGCCAATGCATTAGGGCAATGTGCTGGGGAGTGTCAATGCATTAGTGCAATGTGCTGGGGAGTGTCAATGCATTAGTGCAATGTGCTGGGGAGTGTCAATGCATTAGTGCAATGTGCAGGGGAGTGTCAATGCATTAGTGCAATGTGCTGGGGAGTGTCAATACATTAGTGCAATGTGCTGGGGTGTGTCAATACATTAGTGCAATGTGCTGGGGAGTGTCAATACATTAGGGCAATGTGCTGGGGGAGTGTCAATGCATTATGGCAATGTGCTGGGGTGTGTCAATGCATTATGGCAATGTGCTGTGGGAGTGTCAATACATTAGTGCAATGTGCTGGGGAGTGGTCAATGCATTAGTGCAATGTGCTGGGGAGTGTCAATGCATTAGTGCAATGTGCTGGGGAGTGTCAACGCATTAGTGCAATGTGCTGGGGAAGTGTTACTGCATTAGGGCAATGTGCTGGGGAGTGTCAATGCATTAGTGCAATGTGCTGGGGAGTGTCAATGCATTAGTGCAATGTGCTGGGGAGTGTCAATGCATTAGGGCAATGTGCTGGGGAGTGTCAATGCATTAGTGCAATGTGCTGGGGAGTGTCAATGCATTATGCAATGTGCTGGGGAGTGCCAATGCATTAGGGCAATGTGCTGGGGAGTGTCAATGCATTAGTGCAATGTGCTGGAAGTGTCAATGCATTAGTGCAATGTGCTGGGGAGTGTCAATGCATTAGTGCAATGTGCTGGGGAGTGTCAATACATTATGGCAATGTGCTGGGGAGTGTCAATGCATTAGTGCAATGTGCTGGGGAGTGTCAATGCATTAGCGCAATGTGCTGGGGAGTGTCAATGCATTAGTGCAATGTGCTGGGGGAAGTGTCAATGCATTAGTGCAATGTGCTGGGGAGTGTCAATCATTATGGCAATGTGCTGGGGAGTGTCAATGCATTAGTGCAATGTGCTGGGTGTGTCAATGCATTAGTGCAATATGCTTTGGAGTGTCAATACATTATGGCAATGTGTTGGGGTGTGTCAATGCATTAGTGCAATGTGCTGGGAAGTGTCAATGCATTAGGGCAATGTGCTGGGGAGTGTCAATACATTATGGCAATGTGCTGGGGAGTGTCAATGCATTAGTGCAATGTGCTGGGGAGAGTGTCAATGCATTAGTGCAATGTGCTGGGGAGTGTCAATACATTATGGCAATGTGCTGGGGAGTGTCAATGCATTAGTGCAATGTGCTGGGTGTGCCAATGCATTAGTGCAATGTGCTGGGGAGTGTCAATGCATTATGGCATTGTGCTGTGGGAGTGTCTATGCATTAGCGCAATGTGCTGGGGAGTGTCAATGCATTAGTGCAATGTGCTGGGGAGTGTCAATACATTATGGCAATGTGCTGGGAAGTGTTACTGCATTAGTGCAATGTGCTGGGGAAGTGTTACTGCATTAGGGCAATGTGCTGGGGAGTGTCAATGCATTAGTGCAATGTGCTGGGGAGTGTCAATGCATTAGTGCAATGTGCTGGGTGTGTCAATGCATTAGTGCAATGTGCTGGGGAGTGTCAATGCATTATGGCAATGTGCTGTGGAGTGTCTATGCATTAGCGCAATGTGCTGGGGAAGTGTCAATGCATTAGTGCAATGTTCTGGGGAGTGTCAATACATTATGACAATGTGCTGGGGAGTGTCAATGCATTAAGGAAATGTGCTGTGGGAGTGTCAATACATTAGTGCAGTGTGCTGGGGAGTGTCAATGCATTAGTGCAATGTGCTGGGGAGTGTCAATGCATTAGTGCAGTGTGCTGGGGAGTGTCAATGCATTATGGCAATGTGCTGTGGGAGTGTCAATACATTAGTGCAGTGTGCTGGGAGTGTCAATGCATTATGGCAATGTGCTGGGGAGTGTCAATGCATTAGGGCAATGTGCTGGGGAGTGTCAATGCATTAGTGCAATGTGCTGGGGAGTATCAATGCATTAGTGCAATGTGCTGGGGAGTGTCAATGCATTAGTGCAATGTGCTGGGGAGTGTCAATGCATTAGTGCAATGTGCTGGGGAGTGCCAATGCATTAGTGCAATGTGCTGGGGAGTGTCAATGCATTAGTGCAATGTGCTGGGGAGTGTCAATGCATTAGTGCAATGTGCTGGGGAGTGCCAATGCATTAGTGCAATGTGCTGGGGAGTGTCAATGCATTAGTGCAATGTGCTGGGGAGTGTCAATGCATTAGTGCAATGTGCTGGGGAGTGCCAATGTATTAGTGCAATGTGCTGGGGAGTGTCAATGCATTAGTGCAATGTCCTGGGGAGTGTCAATGCATTAGTGCAATGTGCTGGGGAGTGTCAATGCATTAGTGCAATGTGCTGGGGAGTGTCAATGCATTATGGCAATGTGCTGGGGAGTGCCAATGCATTAGTGCAATGTGCTGGGGAGTGTCAATGCATTAGTGCAATGTGCTGGGGAGTGTCAATGCATTAGTGCAATGTGCTGGGGAGTGTCAATGCATTAGTGCAATGTGCAGGGGAGTGTCAATGCATTAGTGCAATGTGCTGGGGAGTGTCAATACATTAGTGCAATGTGCTGGGGTGTGTCAATACATTAGTGCAATGTGCTGGGGAGTGTCAATACATTAGTGCAATGTGCTGGGGAGTGTCAATGCATTAGTGCAATGTTCTGGGGGTGTCAATGCATTAGGCAATGTGCTGGGGAGTGTCAATGCATTAGTGCAATGTGCTGGGAGGTGTCAATGCATTAGTGCAATGTGCTGGGGAGTGTCAATACATTAGGGCAATGTGCTGGGGAGTGTCATACATTATGGCAATGTGCTGGGGAAGTGTCAATGCATTATGGCAATGTGCTGGGGAGTGTCAATACATTATGGCAATGTGCTGGGGAGTGTCAATACATTATGGCAATGTGCTGGGGAGTGTCAATGCATTATGGCAATGTGCTGGGGAGTGTCAACTTGCATGTCTTGGAGTGACATATGTGCAAGTGCTGGGAGTGTCAATACATTATGGCAATGTGCTGGGGAGTGTCCATACATTATGGCAATGTGCTGGGGAAGTGTCAATGCATTATGGCAATGTGCTGGGGAGTGTCAATACATTATGGCAATGTGCTGGGGAGTTTCAATACATTATGGCAATGTGCTGGGGAGTGTCAATCATTAGGCAATGTGCTGGGGAGTGTCAATGCATTATGGCAATGTGCTGGGGAGTGTCAATGCATTATGGCAATGTGCTGGGGAGTGTCAATGCATTATGGCAATGTGCTGGGGAGTGTCAATGCATTATGGCAATGTGCTGGGGAGTGTCAATGCATTATGGCAATGTGCTGGGGAGTGTCAATACATTATGGCAATGTGCTGGGGAGTGTCAATCATTATGGCAATGTGTGCTGGGGAAGTGGTAAATGCATTATGGAATGTGCTGGGGGTGTCAATGCATTATGGTAATGTGCTGGAGTGCATGATTGTAATGAATTTATTAGGCAATGTGCTGGGGAGTGTCAATGCATTAGTGCAATGTGCTGGGGAGTGTCAATGAATTAGGGCAATGTGCTGGGGAGTGTCAATGATTAGGGCAATGTGCTGGGGAGTGTCAATGCATTAGGGCAATTTGCTGGGGAGTGTCAATGAATTAGGCAATGTGCTGGGGAGTGTCAATGCATTAGTGCAATGTGCTGGGGGTGTGCAATGCATTATGGCAATGTGCTGGGGAGTGTCTAATGCATTATGGCAATGTGCTGGAGAGTGTCAATGCATTAGTGCAATGTGCTGGGGGTGTCAATGCATTATGGCAATGTGCTGGGGAGTGTCAATGCATTAGGCAATGTGCTGGGGTGTCAATGCATAGTGCAATGTGCTGGGGAGTGTCAATGCATTATGGCAATGTGCTGTGGGAGTTTAATGCATTAGCGCAATGTGCTGGGGAAGTGTCAATGCATTAGTGCAATGTTCTGGGGAGTGTCAATACATTAGGCAATGTGCTGGGGAGTGTCAATGCATTAGGCAAATGTGCTGGGGAGTGTCAATATACATTAGTGCAGTAGTTGCTGGGGAGTGTCAATGCATTAGTGCAATGTGCTGGGGAGTGTCAATGCATTAGTGCAGTGTGCTGGGGAGTGTCAATGCATTATGGCAATGTGCTGTGGGAGTGTCAATACATTAGTGCAGTGTGCTGGGGAGTGTCAATGCATTAGTGCAATGTGCTGGGGAGTGTCAATGCATTAGTGCAGTGTGCTGGGGAGTGTCAATGCATTATGGCAATGTGCTGTGGGAGTGTCAATACATTAGTGCAGTGTGCTGGGGAGTGTCAATGCATTATGGCAATGTGCTGGGGAGTGTCAATGCATTAGTGCAATGTGCTGGGAGTGTCAATGCATTAGTGCAATGTGCTGGGGAGTGTCAATGCATTATGGCAATGTGCTGTGGGAGTGTCAATCATTAGTGAAAGTGTGCTGGGGAGTGTCAATGCATTAGTGCAATGTGCTGGGGAGTGTCAATGCATTAGTGCAGTGTGCTGGGGAGTGTCAATGCATTATGGCAATGTGCTGTGGGAGTGTCAATACATTAGTGCAGTGTGCTGGGGAGTGTCAATGCATTAGTGCAATGTGCTGGGGAGTGTCAATGCATTAGTGCAGTGTGCTGGGGAGTGTCAATGCATTATGGCAATGTGCTGTGGGAGTGTCAATACATATTAGTGTCAGTTTGCTGGGGAGTGTCAATGCATTATGCATGTGCGGAGTGTCAGCATAGGCGTCTGGGAGTGTCAATGCATTATGGCAATGTGCTGGGAGTGTCAATGCATTAGTGCAATGTGCTGGGGAGTGTCAATGCATTATGGCAATGTGCTGTGGGAGTGTCAATACATTATGCAGTGTGCTGGGAGTGTCAATGCATTAGTGCAGTGTGCTGGGGAGTGTCAATGCATTATGGCAATGTGCTGTGGGAGTGTCAATACATTAGTGCAGTGTGCTGGGGAGTGTCAATGCATTAGTGCAATGTGCTGGGGAGTGTCAATGCATTAGTGCAGTGTGCTGGGGAGTGTCAATGCATTATGGCAATGTGCTGTGGGAGTGTCAATACATTAGTGCAGTGTGCTGGGGAGTGTCAATGCATTATGGCAATGTGCTGGGAGTGTCAATGCATTAGCGCAATGTGCTGGGAGTGTCAATGCATTATGGCAATGTGCTGAGGGCGTGTCAATATTCACTCTATTTGCATATGTATTCTATGCTGGATTTCTCGGCACATCGAATCTCTGCACGAAATGTATCATTTTTATTCGGGAACATTCGCCCATATAGCCATATCTGTACTTCCATATGAAAAATTGTGCCGACAGGTTTCCTTTAAACTCTTTGCAAAGGTAACTGTGATTTTCGCTGTACATAGCAATATTATGGAATTGATGGGAATAGTGCAATCAATCCGATTTTACACAGTAGTGAATGGAAAAAAAATATTTTAAAAAACAAAAAATTTATAAAGATTCAAATCACTCCCTTTTTTCCATTAAAAATAAATAAATAAACAGATACACATACTTGGTACAGTCCGATCTATCAAAATATGATAATAACAAGAGAAAAAAATGGAAAACGCAAGAATTACTT
Organism: Oophaga sylvatica; assembly: GCA_033576555.1. Lineage (NCBI taxonomy): Eukaryota > Metazoa > Chordata > Amphibia > Anura > Dendrobatidae > Oophaga > Oophaga sylvatica. Next base: position 443,612,305 of record JARQOD010000006.1, read on the forward strand.
TTTTTTGCCAGCAATAAAAATTCTAAAAGAGGTGATCAAAACATCATATCTACCCCAAAATGGCATCAATAAAAACATCAACTCAGGTTGCCGAAAATAAGCCTTCACCTAGCCCCATCAACCAAGAATGTAAAGGTTATGGGTCTCGGAAAATGGAGACATGAGTAAAAAATTTTTTTCCAATTTCCAATTTTTTATTAACCACTTACAGTACAGACCAAAAGTTTGGACACACCTTCTCATTTCAAGATTTTTCTGTATTTTCATGACTATGAAAATTGTACATTCACACTGAAGGCATCAAAACTATGAATTAACACATGTGGAATTATACATTACACTTTACAAAAAAGTGTGAAACAGCTGAAAATATGTCTTATATTCTAGGTTCTTCACAGTATCCACCTTTTACTTTGATGACTGCTTTGCACGCAGAAAAGGTGAACGGATGGACTCTACATGCCTGGTTCCCACCGTGAAGCATGGAGGAGGTGTGATGGTGTGGGGGTGCTTTGCTGGTGACACTGTTGGGGATTTATTCAGAATTGAAGGCATAGTGAACCAGCATGGCTACCACAGCATCTTGCAGCAGCATGCTATTCCATCCGGTTTGCGTTTAGTTGGACCATCATTTATTTTTCAACAGGACAATGACCCCAAACACCTCCAGGCTGTGTAAGGGCTATTTGACCAAGAAGGAGAGTGATGGGTGCTACGCCAGATGACCTGGCCTCCACAGTCACCAGACCTGAACCCAATCGAGATGGTTTGGGGTGAGCTGGACCGCAGAGTGAAGGCAAAACGGCCAACAAGTGCTAAGCATCTCTGGGAACTCCTTCAAGATTGTTGGAAGACCATTTCCGGTGACTACTTCTTGAAGCTCATCAAGAGAATGCAGTCATCAAAGCAAAAGGTGGCTACTTTGAAGAACCTAGAATATAAGACATATTTTCAGTTGTTTCACACTTTTTTGTTAAGTCTATAATTCCACATGTGTTAATTCATAGTTTTGATGCCTTCAGTGTGAATGTACAATTTTCATAGTCATGAAAATACAGAAAAATCTTTAAATGAGAAGGTGTGTCCAAACTTTTCGTCTGTACAGTAAATTAAAAATAATATATACATGTTTGTTATCTGCTGACCAGGAAAATTATATCACTCTCACAGTTTTATAGTATAGTGAATATAGTAAATAAAAAATAACTCAACAGTAATTGCAGAATTTTCCTTTTTTTTTTTGTATTTTGCTACATTTGACATTTCTTTCCACTTTCCAGTACAGTACACATTCTGAAGCCACTCCTGTGTTATTTTAGCTGTGCGCTTAGGGTCATTGTCTTGTTGGAAGGTGAACCTTCGGCCAAGTCTGAGGTCCAGAGCACTCTGGAAGAGGTTTTCATCCAGGATATCTCTGTACTTGGCCGCATTCATGTTTCCTTCAATTGTAACCAGTCGTCCTGTCCCTGCAGCTGAAAAACACCCCCATAGCATGATGCTGCCACCACCATGTTTCACTGTTGGGATTGTATTAGGCAGGTGATGAGCAGTGCCTGGTCTTCTCCACACATACCGCTTACAATTATCACCAAAAAGTTCTATCTTCGTCTCATCAGTCCAGAGAATCTTATTTCTCATAGTCTGGGAGTCCTTCATGTGTTTTTTAGCAAATTATATGCGGGCTTTCATATGTCTGGCACTGAGGAGAGGCTTCCGTCGGGCCACTCTGCCATAAAGGCACAACTGGTGGAGGGCTGCAGTGATAGTTTGTGGAACTTTCTCCCATCTCTCTACTGCATCTGTGGAGCTCAGCCACAGTGATCTTGGGGTTCTTCTTTTCTTCTTTACCTTTCTCACTAAGGCTCTTGTCCCACGATTGCTCAGTTTGGCTGGACGGCCAGGTCTAGGAAGACTTCTAGTTGTCACACACTTCTTCCATTTAAGGATTATGGAGGCCACTGTGCTCTTAGGAACCTTGAATACTGCAGAAATTCTTTTGTAACCTTGGCCAGATCCGTGCCTTGCCACAATTCTGTCTCTGAGCTCCTTGGCCAGTTCCTTTGACCTCATGATTCTCATTTGGTGTGACATGCACTGTGAGCTGTGAGGTCTTATATAGACAGGTGTGCGCCTTTACAAATCAAGTCCTATCAGTTTAATTACACACAGCTGGACTCCAATGAAGGAGTAGAACCATCTCAAGGAGGATCACAAGGAAATGGACAGCATGTGACGTAAATATGAGTGTCTGAGCAAAGGGTCTGAATACTTATGACCATGTGATATTTCAGTTTTTCTTTTTTAATAAATTTTCAAAAATTTCTACATTTCCAGTTTTTATCAGTAAAGACGGGGTGCAGAGTGCACATTAATGAGAAAAAAATGAACTTTTTTGCATTTACCAAATGGCTGCAATGAAACAAAGAGTGAAAAATTTAAAGGGTTCTGAATATTTTCCGAACCCACTGTATATGGAGCGATTACTGACACATGTGACTAAGGCCTCAGTATAAGTCCTCTATATGTCCCCCGAGCCGCCTACAGCTGGAGCGTGGCTGTCTCATGTCCGGTTGGCTCTCCTCTCCTGTTCTTATGGCTGGGATTGGAAGATCTTACGATTCTATTCAGAGTCAATAACTGGGCCTGAAGGGGGCCGCTCTTCTTGGATCAGGTCCTTACGCTTCATGTAATACAATCATGGATTGGGGAACTCCTATATAATCGAGAAAGAACCCCAAAACTGCTGTTAGGATGCACTAAGAATTTATCTGTACTGAGTGTTTTGCAAAATCAATTACAATAAAATAACGTTATGTTATAAATTTAAAATGAAGAAGAAATGTATGAAAAAGTATTCAAAATGAAAGCTGGGCAATTCAATTTAGGTCAGCGTCCAGTCTGGTCTTCAATGGCAGCAAGTCATTAATTCTGCGCCTGCGTCCCTTAGCCCAACATCCTGGCGCCTATGGCACTTACTAGACTTCCCGACATATTAACATGCATCATGCTGAGATTTAATGACATTGTGGAAGATCTAGAAGTGAAGATCTGCTTCCAAAGATGACCAGATTGGACGCCGGATCAGAGCAGCGAGAATCGAGCTTCTCATCGTTATTAGAAAGAAAAGAAAAATGTAACAAAATGTATTAAAAATGAAAAAAAAAACTACTAAAGCCTAAATTCATCAAAACAGTTTGTTTTTCCAGAATTCCGGTATAAAACTATTGGAAATAACTCAAAATTTTTGCACAACTCGAAGTCAAGAGTTGGCGATAGATTCCTTAAAATTTTTGGCCCCGATAAAATAATAAAGCTTTTACTGACCTCCCATGCCGGTGCCATTCCCGCGGTGTCAGCACTAGCTCTCCCCGGGGCTCTCGTGCTGTTGTTGCGACACATGACCACAGCGACCAATCAGCGCCTTTGGACAAATCAAACATGAAGAGGAAGTCCGTGCTGCCGCTATTCGCTGACTTCCTCTTCCTGCTAATTCGACAGGAGGCGGGAATAGTGAGGCTGGCTCTGATTGGCTGCCAGCTTCATGTGTCACAACAACAGCACGGGAGCGCGAATGCCGTCACTGCAGTAACGGCGCCAGCACAGGAGGTGAGTATAAGCTTTATTATTTTTTGGGGTATGAGAAGAAGTTGTCCAAGTAGCGGACAACTTCTTTAAGGATGAGGCGATTTTTCATTTTTGCGAATTAGTTTTTTCCTCCCCTTATTCTAAGAGTTATAACTTTTTTTTTTATTTTTTAGTCGACATAGCCATGTGAGGGCTTGTTTTTTACGGGACAACTTGTACTTTTATCACGTGTTGTACTGAAAAAAGGCTGTCGAAATAACAGAAAAAAAAAAACGCGATTCCGCAATGGTTTTGGTTTTGTATTTTTTAATTTACAGTGTTCTGACCAGACAATATGATTCTCCAGGTCGGCACGATTATGGAGGTAGCAAACATGTAGTTTTTGTTTTGTTTAAGTGGTGGAAATTGGAAAAATAAAAAAAAAGAACAAAAAATTTTGCATGTGACCCCATTTTACGAGAGCATAAACGTTTTCAATTTTCTGCGGAATAGTTTCTTTTTGCCCCTGAGCCAATGTTTTTATACACAGAATTTTGGGGTAGACAGTCACATGATATTTTGATCGCCTTTGATTACTTTTTTGTGTTGTTGCAGTAGCCAAAAAACAATAATTCCCTTTTTTATTTATTTTCTCATTGCAACGTTTACCGATCAAATTAATTTATTTTATATATTGATAGATTTGACTTTTACAAACGCAGCAATACCAAATATGTGGGTGGATGATTTCAACTTTAATTTTTTTTATGTTTTAAAACATTTTTTTTTACTTTCACTGTATTTGTTAGTCCCCTTAGGGGACTTGAACCTGTGAACATCCAATCACTTTTGCTAGATACAGCTAGCCCACAGTATGCTGTATACAGCAAAAATCACAGCCTTCCATGATCGACAGCGGGCTGGTTTTCACAGGTGAACCATCATTACAGACACCTGGCTGTAATAGCAGCACATAACTGGACCGCCGATGGGCGCATGGAGTGCCTCCCTGCTGCCTCAGAGTAAATTCCACTGTCACCTATAGCTGTTAGGGGCAGATGATGGTTGATGATCACAGCCATCATCTGCCGGCAAAGATGCGTGCTTGACTTGCGAGCCTAATAGGGTAAGTGTTCTCCGTTTTGTGGATTAATATCTACTTGTTAGAAGTGACCCATGACCATAAGTCGATCACAAAGGGTCCAATTTCTGAGATCACCAGCCATCAGATTTCATCTCTAGAGAAACCTGATTGGAGGTGTTAAATTTCTGTACAGCGCCACCACAGGGGAAACTAAGTATTACACTATGTCTCTGCAACTCAAAGGTTGTTTGTGCATGGCGGAACCGGACGAATCTTCCATCGAGGAAGACACTCTTTGGAGTTACACTGAACTTTGGCCAAGAGATAAGGATCCTGAGATTCCTGAGAACCCACTACAGTTAACTCAGAATTTAGACACAAAGTGTTGTGATCATTTAGGGGGTAAATAATAGAATATACATTAACATTACGTACATTATTGAATTAGGTACTATTATATCTCCTGAAAACAAATGACCAAATATATAGCCACTCTAGAAAAGATGACTGTCCTGGTCTTCGAGTCGTCTAGATGTCCACCACCCCATGCTAATAAATCCATGATCTGCTCAGGAATAAAGGGATATCTTCAAAGCTCCGGGCTCCTTTAGTCCACGTCTATCTGCGTGGTGCCGCTCTACTTCTACCAAGAGAAGGTATTGATCTTCTCTCCGACCTCCTCGCTACACCTAAGGACCTATAGGGAAATGATGAAACGGAGGATAAAGTGCGGGAGACGTGACACGGTCTTTGAACAAGGATGAGATGTTTAAAATAAATGTTGATTGAGCCGTAATCGAGAAGAAAGTGGCTCGAAGATTAGCGTAATGCAGCACATCTGTCACAGACTATGCAGCCCCCGCAGCTTTCATCCCACCATGTGGCTTTGTCTGTAGATGAGAGTTTAAAGTCATCCGGCTTTTTATCCATAGCATTGGACTATTATGATGTTTGATCTTTTATTTTTGAAGTATTCGAACAATCATGAACATATTACAAGAATTTTGTAAGCAAATGTATATAATGATGTTCATTCCAATATATCATAGATGGTGTTAAGGGGACGGTTGCAACAACTTTATTAAATGATAGGGAGCAACCGAACCCGGGGTCCACGGTGCAGCTAGAGATGCTGCGGCCGAACACCCCTCGGGTATGAGGGTGAAAACTGACAACAGAAAGATAAGATCTTGCCTGTGTTACTTCACACTAGGAAAGATATTGGATTTGCACTATCTCCGTTAACGCCACGGAAGATGTAGGCTGGTGTAGATGTAGCCCTGTTAACTGCACAGAAGCTACTTGCCAGCCATTTAGGAAGTGCATGCGACTCACGTCAGGCATATGTTCTGCCAGCCGGTGTGCGACTGGACTGAGCAACTCTCTGTTCAGCTGGCAGGCGATGCCCAGGTTACGCGCCCCGTAGTCTGCTCAGGGTGTACAGCTACCCTCTGTCGGAGCTAGACTGCGCCACATTGATTACCTGCATATCATCAACTAACCTGCCTGAAGGACATGTGCTAATTAGCCGAGCTAACTCAGGCATCGGCAGGTCCCGGAGAGCAAAACTAGAGAGCACGTGGAGCCCAGATTCAGAGGCGTCCACACATGAACACGACCCATATGGTATGATCTGACCGCACCGCCACGCCTGCAGCCAGGCTATTTAAGGGCTAAGCCCAGCCCCCAGCCATCTCGTTAATCCCATCACTGATGACATCACCCGTAGCCAATCAGGCGGTGCCAGGTCACCGGATCAGCTGACATCAAATCACCAATCACGGTCCGCCACGTCACAGGCATGCTCAGTGCAGGAAATCCTGGACTTAGGCTGTGGCAGCCCTGTTCTTTTCTGCAACCTATGCTTAAAGCTACTAGGAACAAAGACCCTTGCAACAGCTTGTACTTCTCTTGTATTGGCTAGGCGTCGGGACCGACGGCGAAGCTGAGCAGCATCTGCCCCGGCTGGATGGGAGACCACAGACTGTTTGGATCCAGCCGTCGCCTGATGCCTAACATATGGTCTGTGCAACAAGCTATTTTACAATGCAAATCTGCTAAAAATGAAGTGCAAATATTTTTCAGGATCTCCAGCAAGATGAGACATGATGATCTGTTTTGCAGGGTCCTGTGGGACCCGTTGCTGCCTGAAACAAGAAGGAAACATAATGGCAAAATCTCCAAGAAATGTCCAAGATGATCCAGGGAAAAGTCTTGAGAAGCTTGACTAATCCCAAGGCAAATGTTGGGACAATGCAGCATAGCAAGGGCTGGTACAGCAAGTGAGCAGTCAGTTCCTAAGGATGATGTCCAGAAAGCAAGAATGTGGACAAATATAAGGATGTGAGTAGCTACGTCAGGGGCCAAATTGTGATAACTAGATTACTAGGTTGGAGCATCTCCAAAACAGAAAATATTGTGGGATGCTATCGGTGTACATCAGGGTATGGTGGGGTATTTACTGTACATGGCAGGTCTTTTGGGGTGTTCCTGATATAGCAGGTCTTGTAGAGTGTTCCTTGAACATGATAAGTCTTGTGGGGTTTTCCCAATATTGCAGGGCTTGTAGGGTGTTCCCTGTACACAACCGGTCTTGTGGGGTGTTTCTGGTATCTGGCTGTCTTGTGGGGTGATCCTGGTATACGGCAGGTGTGGAGACACGGGGGTTCGGCAGGCGCCCCAGTCCGCTAGCCGAAACAGCATGGACCAAGGATCATCCCGCCTTTAACGTCGGCATAACGCTACTCAGACAACACATGGTTTGGAATGTGAGCATCCGAACTGGAAACTAGACCATGCTGCAGTGGAAGAAGATGTCCGATGAGCTACATTTTGGTGACTCCATGGTGACTATGATTGTGTGTCACTTACCGGGGAAAAAATGACACAAGGATGCCCAACATAAGGAAGACAAACCACTGGAATCAGTATATTGGGACAAGGTTCTGCTGGAAATGTTGGTTACTGGCAACATGTGGATGTGAAACATACCACCTACCCAAACACTTAGACCAATTTGCCCATCTGTGGGTTTCTCTAGTGGCACAGGAGCATGGCAAAGATGAAGAGTCGTCTCCAAATTGCCTCAATCCAGTCGATCATCTGTGGGATGCTCTTGAAACATAAGTATGACAAAAAGTGAGCCACACCAAGCAACTCGTGGGCCCCAAAGGATCAACTTTAAGTGAAACATAAAGCGAAATGGAAAATAGAAAGAGCTTTGACATGAGAAAGCTTCAGCTGTGTTCCACAACAACGTTACACAAAATCCCCAATTCTAGATGTAGACCTGACTGATCGTTACTGATCTCCCTCACAGAGAGTCATTATGTACTGGGAGGACGACGATACGTTATAAAGGAACATTAACAACTGCTGTACTTGAATGCTAATTGTAGAGTGAAATTACAACTTCGATTTCATGAGCGTTATTGGAGAGAAATCTAATTGATGCGTCTGGTTTACAAATGCTTAAAAAATGTGACCCTGAGGAAACTCATCCTGAAAACTCCTCCTGCCCGGAATTGGAAAGGGCTCAATAGAGTTAATATTTGTACCTAAGGCTGGATCTTCAGAGGAACTTTTGGCAGCACATCAGATTGCACGGTCATACTAGTCAAATTAAAAGTAATGATGGTGAACTTGATTGCCCTAAAAGCCGGCAGCTTTGGATTTCTGACTGACAACTGATCATATATTTCATGGCATTGGGTACCATGAAAGTGGGATGTGACCAGTTATTGGATGGCATGTGAGTGCCATGTGTCCAGTTATTGGGTGCCATGTGTCCAGTTATTGGGTGGCAAGTGTGTGCCATGTGTCTAGTTGTTGGGTGGCATGTTTCCAGTTATTGAGTGGCATGTGATCACTTAATGTATGGCTTGTGACCAGTAAATGGGTCGCATGTGAGAGGCATGTGTCCAGTTATTGGGTGACATGTGTCCAGTTATTGGGTGGCATGTGTGCTGCATGTGTCCAGTTATTGGGTGGCATGTGTTCTGAATGTGACCAGTTATTGGGTGGCATGTGTGCTGCATGTGACCAGTTATTGGGTGGCATGTGTGCTGCATGTGACCAGTTATTGGGTGGCATGTGTGCTGCATGTGTCCAGTTATTGGGTGGCATGTGTGCTGCATGTGACCAGTTATTGGGTGGCATGTGTGCTGCATGTGTCCAGTTATTGGGTGGCATGTGTGCTGCATGTGTCCAGTTATTGGGTGGCAGTGTGCTGCATGTGCCAGTTATTGGGTGGCATGTGTGCTGCATGTGCCATTATTGGGTGGCATGTGTGCTGCATGTGACCAGTATTGGGTGGATGTGTGCTGCATGTGTCCAGTTTATTGGGTGGCATGTGGCTGCATGTGTCCATTATTGGGTGGCAGTGTGCTGCATGTGCCATTATTGGGTGCATGTGTGCTGCATGTGACCAGTTATGGGTGGCATGTGTGCTGCATGTGTCCAGTTATTGGGTGGCATGTGTAGGTGCATGTGTCCATTATTGGTGGCATGTGTGCATGTGCTAGTTTTGGGTGGCATGTTTCCAGTATTGATGCATGTATCCTTAATGTATGCTTTCAGTAAATGGTCGCATGTGAGCGCATGTGTCCATTATTGGTGACGTGTCCAGTTATTGGGTGGCATGTGTGCTGCATGTTCCAGTTATTGGGTGCATGTGTCTTTGGTGCATGTGTCCATTATTGGGTGGCATGTGTGCTGCATGTGTCCAGTTATTGGGTGGCATGTGTTCTGAATGTGACCAGTTATTGGGTGGCATGTGTGCGCATGTGACCAGTATTGGTGGCATTGTCCAGTTATTGGGTGCATGTGTGCTGCATGTGTCCAGTTATTGGGTGGCATGTGTGCTGCATTGACCAGTTATTGGTGCATGTGTCTGCATGTCCATTATTGGTGGCATGTGTCTGCATGTGTCCAGTTATTGGGTGGCATGTGGCTGCATGTGTCCAGTTATTGGGTGGCATGTCTGCGCATGTGTCAGTTTTGGTGGCATGTTTTGAGTGCATGTGACATTAATGTATGGCTTGTGCCAGTAAATGGTGCATGTGGGGCATGTGCCAGTTTTGGTGCATTTCAGTTATTGGTGGCATGTGTCTGCATGTGTCCAGTTATGGTGGCATGTGTGCTGCATGTGACCATTATTGGGTGCATGTGTCTCATGAATGGTGATGTTGTGCATGTGACATTATTGTGCATGGTGCTGCAGTGTCCATATTGGGGCTGGTTGCATTGCCATATGGTGCATGTGTCTCATGCCAGTATTGTGGCATGGCTCATGTATATTGGTGCATGGTCTGCATGTCCAGTATTGGGTCATTGTGCGCAGTGCCATTATTGGTGGCATTTGCTGCATTCCAGTTATTGGTGATTGTGCTGATGGCCAGTATTGGTGATTTGCTGCATGTGCCATTTATGGGTGCATGGTGGATGTGCCATTATTGGTCATGTGTGTGCATGTGCCAGTTATTGGTGGCATGTGGCTGCATATAGGGTGATGTGCTGTCATTTTGGGTGCATGGCATTGGTGGCAGTGTGATCTTGGTGGGTCTATGTCCTATTGGGATGTTGTGAGCATATTGTGGCGGGCCTGAGTATTGTGAGTGTCCAGGATTGGATGTGCGATGGCATATTGTATGTGCTGATGCCTTGTGCTGGTGCGATGTCATATGGTGCGTGGTCCATGGTGGGGCATGTCCATTATTGGGTGTATGGTGTGGCATTGCATGTATGGGTGCTGTGTCAGTCTGTATGGGTGCGTGGATGGCAGTATTGGTGGATGTGTGCGCATGGCGTTATGGTGAGTGTTGGTCTTGTTGTTGGGCTATGGGCATGTGGCAGTTATTGTGGCTTTGGTGGCAGTGTCTTATGGGATGTTCATTATGGGTGCTGTTGCTTGCCATTGGTGCAGTGCGAGGCCAGTTTTGTCTGTCTTTATTGTGGCATGTGCGAGTGCCATTATGGTGCTGGTCTGAGTGTCAGTTTGGTTGCATCATATTGTGCATGGTGATGTACTGTGCATGTGGATGTGTCATATGGTCATGTGCCATATTGTGCATGTTGCAGTGGCATGTGTGCTGCATGTGTCCATTATGGGTGGCATGTGTTCGATGTGACCTTATTGGGTGGCATGTGTGCTGCATGTTGACAGTTATTGGGTGCATGTGTGTGCATGTGACAGTTATTGGGTGGCATGTGTGCTGCATGTGTCCAGTTATTGGGTGGCATGTGTGCTGCATGTGACCAGTTATTGGGTGGCATGTGTGCTGCATGTGTCAGTTATTGGGGGCATGTGGTGCATGTGTCCATTATTGGGTGGCATGTGCTGATGTGTCCAGTTATTGGGTGGCTTGGTGCTGCATGTGACAGTTATTGGTGGCTTTGGCTGCATGTGCAGTTATGGGTGCATTTGTGCATGTGCCAGTTATTGGGTGGCATGTGTGCTGCATGTGCCAGTTATTGGGTGGCATGTGTCTGCATGTGCCAGTTTTGGGTGGCATGTGTGCTGTTGTGGTATTGGGTGCATGTGTCGATGTGCATTTTTGGTGGCATGTGTAGTATGTGCCGTTATGGGTGGTCCATTTTGGGTGGATTGGTGCATGTGTCCAGTTATTGGGTGGCATGTGGTCGTGTCCAGTTATTGGGTGGCATGTGTCTGTGTGCCAGTTTTGGTGGCATGTGTGTGCATGTGTCCAGTTATTGGGTGGCATGTTTGTAGTATGGGTGGCAGTTGTTGGTGGCGTGTGTCATGGGTTATGGTGTTTCCAGTTTTGTGGGATGCATTGTTGTGCTGTCCATTATGGGGGCATGTGCATGTGTCATTTTGGGCTGGCCAGTTATTGGGTGGCATGTGCTGCATGTGTCAGTTATTGGGTGGCATGTGTCAGTGTATTTGGGTGGCGATGTTATGCAGTTATTGGCGGTATGGGTGCGCATGTGCCAGTATTGGTGGATGTGTGATGTCCGTTTTGGGTGGCATGGTGCTGATGTGACCGTTATTGGGTGGCATGTGTGTCAGTGTCCATTTGGGTTGGTGTGTGCATGGTCCGTTATTGGGTGGCATGGTGCATGGTCGTTATTGGGTGGCATGTGTGCTGCATGTGCCAGTTATTGGGTGGCATGTGTGCTGCATGTGACCAGTTATTGGGGGCATGTGTGCTGATGTGACCGTTATTGGGTGGCATGTGTGTGTGTCCAGTTTTGGGTGGCTGTGTGGCTGTGTCCAGTTATTGGGTGGCTGTGTGCTGTTGTGCATTTTGGTGGTGTGTGCTGCTGATGTCAGTATTGGTGCTGTGTGCTGATTGCCATTATTGGGTGGCATGTGTGCTGTGCGTTGTTGGTTTTGTGCTGCATGTGTCCAGTTATTGGGTGGCATTGTGTGTGTGCATTATTGGTGGCTGTGCAGTATGGTCCATGTATGGTGTGTCGTTTGGGTGGACCGTTATTGGTTGGCAGTGTGTGAGGTGTTATGTGATGTGGTTGATGTGGTGCATGTGACCGTTATTGGGTGGATGTGTGCTGCATGTGTCCAGTATTGGGTGGCATGTGTGCTGCATGTGCCAGTTTTGGGGCATGTGTCCGTTTGGTGGCATGTGGTGTATTGGCCGTTATTGGGTGCATGTGTGTCCATTTGGGTGGTTGTGCTGTGTGCAGTTTTGGGTCTGTGTGTGTGTGCCAGTTTTGGGTGCATTGGTGCTGTGGTGGTCATTATTGGGTGGCATGTGTGCTGCATGTGTCCAGTTATTGGGTGGCATGTGTGGCATGGTCCAGTTATTGGGTGGCATGTGTGCTGCATGTGACAGTTTTGGGGGGCATGTGTGTGCATGTGACCAGTTATTGGGTGGCATTGTGCTCGTCCGTTTTGGGTGGATGTCTGCATGTGTCCAGTTATTGGGTGGCATGTGTGCTGCATGTGCCAGTTTTGGGTGGCTGTGTGTTGTGCAGTTTGAGTGCCGTTTGGGTGCATGTGTGTGTGCAGTAGGTGTGTGTGCTGTCCAGTTATTGGGTGGCATGTGTCCAGTTATTGTGGGATGTGTGCTGTTGTGGCATTTTGTTCAGTTTGGTGTGCATGTGGCATGTGACATATGGTGCATTGCCGTATGGTGTGTGTGCTGTGTCCAGTTATTGGGGTGGCATGTGTCCAGTATGTGTGCATTTGTGGCTGTGTCCAGTATTGGGTGGCATGTGCCATTTGGATATGTGTGCTGTCGTTATTGGGTGGCATGTGTGT
>JARQOD010000006.1:443625294-443656220 GCA_033576555.1 Oophaga sylvatica
CATCATCAATGCCTCCCCATTATCAGCAATGCCTGCCCATCATCACACACAGACAGCACCACAGCACACAAGCACTCTCTCACATACAGACATATACACACACACACACAAAGCACCGCACTACATACACACAGACACACACAGAGACACACACACGTCTTACCTGTCCAGCGTCCGCGCGCTCTCTGCCACAGCCGGCCGCTGAATGATGACGTCATTCAGCAGCGCTGCTGTGAGAGGAAGCGCCGGCGCCCCTGGAGCCCGGAGCTGCGGCAGCGGAGGCACGGGAGAGGTAAGTATTGTGCCAGCTGATGCCGGGGCCCTGAGCAAGCGGGGGGGGCCCAGTGGCGGCGCTGACACCGCTAACGGGCGCGGGGGTGCCAGACTGCCAGTGGGCCCCCCCGCCTGCTCAGGGCCCCGGCACTTGCCCGGGTGTTGACGCCGGCCCTGCCTCCCGCAGCGCTGCTCTTCTCCTTGTGCCTCGGCTGCGTAGTGCACCACATGGCTAATTTGAATAGGTAAATAATTAGCCATGCGGTGCTGGAGGCTGGAGGGGCCCCCTCTCCCCTGGGGCCCCCGTTCAATGAACGGGCTGCACGGGCGGTAGGTCCGCCCCTGCATAGCCTCCCATATACAGCATGAGCCACACATAGCCTCCCATACACAGTGTGAGCCCCATATAGCCTTGCATATGCAGCATGAGCCCCATATAGCTTCACACATACAGCATGAGCCCCACTTAGCCTCTGATATACAGCATGAGCCTCACATAGCCTCCCATAAACAGTATGAGCCCCACATAGCGTCCCATATACAGCACGAGCCTCACAGTCTACCTATATATAGCATGAGCCCCACATAGCCTCCCATAGACAGTGTGAGCCCCACATAGCTTTCCATATATAGGATGAGTCCCACATAGCCTTCCTATATACAGTATTAGCCCTTCATAGCCTCCTTATATACAGCATAAGCCCCACATTGCCTGCCATATATAGTATGAGCCCCACATAGCCTCCCTATATACAGTATGAGCACCACATTACCTCCAATATACAGTATGAGCACCAAATAGCCTACTATGTATAGTATGAGCCCCACCTAGTCTGCATATATACAGCATGAGCCTCACATAGCCTCCCATAAACAGTATGAACCCCACATAGCATTCCATATACAGCACGAGCCTCAGTCTCCCTATATATAGCATGAGCCCCACATAGCCTCCCATAAACAGTGTGAGCCCCACATAGCTTTCCATATATATAGGATGAGTAACACATAGCATTCCTAATACAGTATTAGCCCTTCATAGCCTCCTTATATACAGCATAAGCCCCACATTGCCTGCTATATATAGTATGAGCCCCACATTACCTCCAATATACAGTATGAGCATCAAATAGCCTCCTATGTATAGTATGAGCCCCACATAGCCTGCATATATACAATGTGAGCTCCACATAGCCTCCCTATATACAGTATGAGCCCCACATAACCTCCTATATACAGTATGTGCCACACTTAACTTCCTATATGCAGTATGAGCCCCACATAGCCTCCTATGCATAGTATGAGCCCCACATAACCTCTTATATACAGTATGAGCCCCACATAACCTCTTATATACAGTATGAGCCCCACATAACCTCCTATATACAGTATGAGCCCCACATAACCTCTTATATACAGTATGAGCCACACATAACCTCCTATATACAGTATGAGCCCCACATAGCCTCCTATGCATAGTATGAGCCCCACATAACCTCTTATATACAGTATGAGCCCCACATAACCTCTTATATACAGTATGAGCCCCACATAACCTCCTATATACAGTATGAGCCCACATAACCTCCTATATACAGTATGAGCCCACATAGCCTCCTATATATAGTATGAGCCCCACATAGCCTCCTATGCATAGTATGAGCCCCACATAACCTCCTATATATAGTATGAGCCCCACATAACCTCTTATATACAGTATGAGCCCCACATAACCTCCTATATACAGTATGAGCCCACATAACCTCCTATATATAGTATGAGCCCCACATAGCCTCCTATGCATAGTATGAGCCCCCACATAACCTCCTATATATAGTATGAGCCCCACATAACCTCCTATATATAGTATGAGCCCCACATAACCTCTTATATACAGTATGCGCCCCACATAACCTCCTATATACAGTATGAGCCCTCACATAGCCTCCTATATATAGTATAAGCCCCACGTAACCTCTCTATATAGAGTATGAGCCCCCACATAACCTCCTATATATAGTATGAGTCCCACATAACCTCCTATATATAGTATGAGCCCCACATAACCTCCTATATATAGTATAAGCCCCACGTAACCTCTCTATATAGAGTATGAGCCCCACACAACCTCCTATATATAGTATAAGCCCCACGTAACCTCTCTATATATAGTATAAGCCCCACATAACCTCCTATATACAGTATGAGCCCTCACATAGCCTCCTATATATAGTATAAGCCCCACGTAACCTCTCTATATAGAGTATGAGCCCCCACATAACCTCCTATATATAGTATGAGTCCCACATAACCTCTTATATACAGTATGAGCCCCACATAACCTCCTATATATAGTATAAGCCCCACGTAACCTCTCTATATAGAGTATGAGCCCCACACAACCTCCTATATATAGTATAAGCCCCATGTAACCTCTCTATATATAGTATGAGCCCCCACATAACCTCCTATATATAGTATGAGCCCCACATAACCTCTTATATACAGTATGAGCCCCACATAACCTCCTATATACAGTATGAGCCCTCACATAATCTCCAATATAAAGTATAAGCCCCACGTAACCTCTCTATATAGAGTATGAGCCCCACACAACCTCCTATATATAGTATGAGCCCCACATAGCCTCCTTATATAGAGTATGAGCCCCACATAACCTCCTATATATAGTTTTAGCCCCTCATAGCCTCCTTATATAGAGTATGAGCCCCACATAGCCTCCTATATATAGTATGAGCCCTCACATAATCTGCAATATATAGTATGAGCCCTACGTAACCTATCTTTATAGAGTATGAGCCCCACACAACCTCCTATATATAGTATTAGCCCCACATAGCCCACCTATATAGAGTATGAGTCCCAAATAACCGCCTATATACAGTATTAGCCCCACATAGCCTCCTTATATAGAGTATGAGCCTCGCATAACCTCCTATATAGAATACGAGCCCCACATAACCTCTTATATACAGTATGAGCCCCACATAACCTCCTATATACAGTATGAGCCCCACATATCCTCCTATATATAGTATGAGCCCTCACATAATCTCCAATATATAGTATGAGCCCCACGTAACCTCTCTATATAGAGTATGAGCCCCACACAACCTCCTATATATAGTGTGAGCCCCAAATAGCTTTCCATATATATAGGATGAGTAACACATAGCATTCCTAATACAGTATTAGCCCTTCATAGCCTCCTTATATACAGCATAAGCCCCACATTGCCTGCTATATATAGTATGAGCCCCACATTACCTCCAATATACAGTATGAGCATCAAATAGCCTCCTATGTATAGTATGAGCCCTGTTGTGAATGGGTTTGAGATGAGTTCTGAGCAGAGGCTCCCTCTGGTGGTTACAAGCGGTGCTAGTCTGTCCAGTGAAGATTGTGAGGACTGGGAATCAGGTGTTACTGATTGGTCTTATATAAGGGAGTCACCTTCCCATCAGGGTTGCCGGTGATCAATTGTTCTGGTCTGGATCCTTTATTCCTGTTTCCCTTGTAGCCTGCTGTGTCGTGTCTGCATCTCCTGCTTACAGATAAGACATTTTCTTCTTTTGTGTTGTGGCTATATTTTTGCATTTTGTCCTGCACTTCTGTGGGGCCTTCAAGGTCCCCTCAGGGGGCTTTTGCCCTCTCAGTTTAGTTCAGCCACTGATGTTTTGTACATTTGCTTTTTCCGGTTTTTTCAGTGGCTGCTGTTTTGATTTTGTTACACCAGAGAACTAATTTAGGTGGTAGAGGTCGTGTGATCTCAGGTGTTTTTGAAATTAGTAGAGTTGGTGCCTTTCAGGGTTTTCTGGGATTGCAGTAAGTGCCCTTCCTATCCTTTTCTATTTAGTTAGTTTGGGCCCCAGCGTTTGCTCATACTATTTTCTTTCTGTGTCAGTATTTCATCTTGTCTAACCGCCATTACATGTTTGGGGGCTTTCTATTATCTTTGGGGTTCTGCTCCGGGGCAGATAGCTTTCCTATTTCTATCTTTAGGTGTAGTTAGTTTCTCAGGCTGTGACCAGGCGTCTAGGACCAACGTAGGAACGCTCCACGGCTGCCTCTAGTTATGGTGGTTAGTCAGGCTACTGCAATCTCATAGATTCCAACTGCTCTGGTCTATTGCCTTTTTTACCTGCACTCCTCAGCTACCGAAACATAACAGTATCACCGGCCTAAAAATTGAAAATTGTATGGTACTCACAGAAGGGAAAAAATATTGTGAAAGAAAAAAGGTTGTCAGAGTTGTCAGAGATATTTTTCTGTTTGTTGCATTTTTTTTTTTTTTTTTTCCCTCTGTATCTCTGGGTGCTGGGGAGGATCTTTTCTCTCAATGGAGTTTGCACAGTTGTCTGGCCGTGTGGATCAGCTTGCCGCTGAGGTTCGGAGTATTGCTATCTATCTTGCTGGGTTGCCTGTTGTGGAACCTAGGATTCCCATGCCAGATTTGTTTTTAGGGGATCGAGCTAAGTTTCAGAATTTCAAAAATAATTGTAAATTGTTTTTTGCCTTAAAACCTAAGTCCTCAGGGAACGCAGCGCAGCAGGTTCAAATTATCATCTCTCTCCTGCGCGGCGATCCTCAGGATTGGGCTTTTTCCCTGACACCTGGGGATCCTGTTTTGAGTGATGTTGATGCATTTTTTCAGGCCTTGGGGTTATTGTACGATGAGCCTAATGTCACTGATCAAGCTGAAAAAGCCTTGTTGGCATTAAATCAGGGGCTTGATGACGCTGAGTTATACTGTCAGAGATTCCGTAGGTGGGCAGTCCTGACCAAATGGAATGACGATGCTTTGGCAGCCCTTTTCCGGAAGGGTCTGTCTGATAATGTAAAGGATGTTATGGTGGGATTCCCTGTCCCCTCTGGTCTCAATGATTCTATGTCATTAGCGATTCAAATTGACAGACGTTTGCGTGAGCGGAGAAATATGCGTGGAATGGTGTTGCCTTGTGAACCTGCTTCTGAACCCATGCAGTGTGATAGAGTGGTGTCTGGGGCACAGCGTCATGAGTTTCGAAAGCGCAATGGGTTATGTTTCTACTGTGGTGATGCCTCTCATGCTATTTCAGTCTGCCCTAAGCGGGGAAGACGTTTTGCACGCTCAGTTGTCTTGGGTAGTGTTCAGACTAAGTTTTTATTAACTGTCACTCTGATATGCTCTCTGTCCTCATTTTCTGCTCAGGCTTTCGTTGATTCTGGAGCAGCTATTAACCTGATGAATTATGATTGTGCTAAACGTTGTGGATTTCCCTTGATACCCCTACAGAAGTCTATTCCCCTACTGGGGATCGATTCTACTCCTTTGGCTGAGAATAAACCCCAGTTTTCTACTCAGGTGATAATGAGGGTTGAACCTGATCACCAGGAGTGCTGCAAATTTTTGGTTCTGTATAATCTGCATGACATTATCGTGCTGGGTTTTCCTTGGTTACAGTCTCATAATCCTGTTTTGGATTGGAAATCTGTGTCTGTAACCAGTTGGGGCTGCCAATGTGTTAATACCAACACTCCTGTTTTTTCTGCCTCCCCCCAGGCTCAGGATGTTCCTGACTTTTTGATTGATTTTTCTGATGTGTTTAGCGAAAGTAAATCTGCATCCTTGCCTCCCCATAGGAGCTATGACTGCGCTATTGAATTAGTGCCGGGTAGTAAATTCCCTAAAGGTCGCCTTTTTAACTTGTCTGTACCTGAACATGATGCTATGCGGTCTTATATCAAGGAATCATTGGAGAAGGGTCATATCAGACCATCCTCTTCACCCTTAGGTGCCGGTTTTTTCTTTGTGGCCAAAAAGGATGGTTCATTAAGGCCGTGTATTGATTATCGTCTCTTGAACAATATTACTGTGAAATATCAATACCCGTTACCCTTGATTTCTGACCTGTTTTCCAGGGTGAAAAACGCTACTTGGTTTACCAAGCTTGACCTCAGGGGGGCGTATAACCTTATTCGCATTAAGCACGGGGATGAATGGAAGACGGCATTCAATACCCCTGAAGGGCATTTTGAGTACCTGGTGATGCCCTTTGGGCTCACTAATGCTCCTTCCGTCTTCCAGTCCTTCATGAATGACATTTTCAGGGATTTTGTGGACAAATTTCTGATTGTTTATTTGGATGATATCTTGATTTTTTCTAATGACTGGGACTCTCATGTGAAACATGTTCGAACTGTATTCCAGATTTTGAGAGAGAATGCTCTGTATGTGAAGGGATCAAAGTGTCTTTTTGGCGTACAGAGTATCTCATTTCTGGGATTCATTTTGTCCCCATCTGTTATTGAAATGGACCCTGTCAAGGTTCAGGCCATCTGTGATTGGGTCCAACCTACTTCATTAAAGGCTCTTCAGAGATTTTTGGGTTTTGCCAATTTTTATCGTAAATTTATTGGTAAATTCTCTTTTATTGTTAAACCATTAACTGATTTGACCAGAAAGGGTTCTGATGTGGTGAATTGGCCTCCTGAGGCAGTCTCTGCATTTCAGGAACTTAAGCAGAGATTCACTTCTGCTCCTGTTCTACGGCAGCCTGATGTTTCTCTGCCATTTCAGGTGGAGGTTGATGCCTCTGAAATTGGGGCAGGTGCCGTTTTGTCCCAAAAAGATCCAGAGACCTCTAAAAGTAACCCTTGTGCCTTTTTCTCTCGAAAATTTTCTCCTACTGAACGTAATTATGACGTGGGTAATCGGGAGTTATTGGCCATGAAGTGGGCTTTTGAAGAGTGGAGACATTGGCTGGAGGGAGCCAAACATCAGGTGGTGGTCCTTACGGACCATAAGAATCTGGTCTATCTGGAATCTGCCAAGCGACTCAATCCTAGACAGGCCAGGTGGGCCTTGTTTTTCACACGTTTTAATTTTGTGGTTTCCTTTCTTCCTGGCACTAAGAATGTTAAGGCGGATGCCCTCTCGAGGAGTTTCCTTGCGGATTCTCCTGAGTTATCTGATCCTTCTGTTATTTTGAAAGAGGGTGTAGTTCTTTCCGCCATCTCGCCCAATTTGAGACTTGCTCTGGAGGGGTGTCAGGAGGATAGGCCCGAGCGCTGCCCTGTTGGAAAATTGTTTGTCCCCGACCAGTGGAAAAAGAGTGTGATGTCTGAGATTCATTGTTCCGCATTGGCTGGGCATCCCGGAATTTTTGGTACCAGAGACTTGGTTAGTCGGTCCTTTTGGTGGCCTACCTTGTCTCGTGATGTCAGGGAATTTGTGCAGTCCTGCGGGACTTGCTCTCGCTCCAAGCCTTGCTCTCGCTCTAGTGGTTTGTTGATGCCATTGCCTGTGCCCAAGAGACCATGGACCCATATCTCTATGGATTTCATTTCCGACCTTCCTGTTTCTCAGAGAATGACCACCATCTGGGTAATTTGTGATAGGTTTTCCAAAATGATACATCTTGTGCCATTACCTAAGTTGCCTTCCTCCTCTGAATTGGTGCCGTTGTTCCTTCAGCACGTGGTTCGTTTACACGGCATTCCTGAGAACATTGTGTCTGACAGAGGAGTCCAGTTTGTTTCCAGATTTTGGAGGACTTTTTGTTCTAAACTGGGTGTTCAATTGTCTTTCTCCTCGGCATTTCATCCTCAGACCAATGGTCAAACTGAGAGAACAAACCAGACATTGGAGACTTATCTAAGATGCTTTGTGTCTGCTGATCAGGATGACTGGGTCTCTTTTTTGCCTTTGGCTGAGTTTGCTCTTAATAATAGGGCTAGCTCTGCCACTTTGATGTCTCCATTTTTTTGTAATTCTGGGTTTCACCCTTGATTTTCTTCAGGACAGACGGAGGCTTCTGTCTGTCCAGGTGTTGACTCTGTTGTGGAGCGTATGCAACAGATTTGGGACCAGGTAGTGGAGAGGTTGTCCCTCTCTCAGGAGAGGGCCCAGCGGTTTGCTAACCGGCATAGGATTGATGGTCCTCGGTTTAAAGTGGGGGACTTGGTCTGGTTGTCCTCAAAGAATATTCCTATGAGAGTAGCATCTCCTAAATTTAAGCCTAGGTTCATTGGACCTTATAAGATCATGGAGATTATTAATCCTGTTTCTTTTCGTTTGCTTCTTCCAGGGACATTTAAGATCCATAACGTGTTCCACAAGTCCTTGTTGAAGAGGTTTGTTGAGCCAGTGGTTCCTGCTGCTGTGCCTCCTGACCCTGTTTTGGTTGAGGGCAATCTGGAGTATGTGGTTGAGAAAATATTAGATTCTCGTTTTTCTAGACGGAAACTCCAGTATTTGGTTAAATGGAGAGGTTATGGTCAGGAAGACAATTCTTGGGTGTTTACTTCGGACATCCATGCTAGGAGACTTATCCGTGCGTATCATAGAACTCATCCTGACCGACCTGGTTGCTCAAATGAGGGTTCGGTGACCCCTCCTCAAGGGGGGGGTACTGTTGTGAATGGGTTTGAGATGAGTTCTGAGCAGAGGCTCCCTCTGGTGGTTACAAGCGGTGCTAGTCTGTCCAGTGAAGATTGTGAGGACTGGGAATCAGGTGTTACTGATTGGTCTTATATAAGGGAGTCACCTTCCCATCAGGGTTGCCGGTGATCAATTGTTCTGGTCTGGATCCTTTATTCCTGTTTCCCTTGTAGCCTGCTGTGTCGTGTCTGCATCTCCTGCTTACAGATAAGACATTTTCTTCTTTTGTGTTTGTGCTATATTTTTGCATTTTGTCCTGCACTTCTGTGGGGGCCTTCAGGGTCCCCTCAGGGGCTTTTGCCCTCTCAGTTTAGTTCAGCCACTGATGTTTTGTACATTTGCTTTTTCCGGTTTTTTCAGTGGCTGCTGTTTTGATTTTGTTACACCAGAGAACTAATTTAGGTGGTAGAGGTCGTGTGATCTCAGGTGATTTTGAAATTAGTAGAGTTGGTGCTTTTCAGGGTTTTCTGGGATTGCAGTAAGTACCCTTCCTATCCTTTTCTATTTAGTTAGTTTGGGCCCCAGCGTTTGCTCATACTATTTTCTTTCTGTGTCAGTATTTCATCTTGTCTAACCGCCATTACATGTTTGGGGGCTTTCTATTATCTTTGGGGTTCTGCTCTGGGGCAGATAGCTTTCCTATTTCTATCTTTAGGTGTAGTTAGTTTCTCAGGCTGTGACGAGGCGTCTAGGACCAATGTAAGAACGCTCCACGGCTGCCTCTAGTTGTGGTGGTTAGTCAGGGTACTGCAATCTCATAGATTCCAACTGCTCTGGTGTATTGCCTTTTTTACCTGCACTCCTCAGCTACCGAAACATAACAGAGCCCCACATAGCCTGCATATATACAATGTGAGCTCCACATAGCCTCCTATATACAGTATGTGCCACACTTAACTTCCTATATGCAGTATGAGCCCCACATAGCCTCCTATGCATAGTATGAGCCCCACATAACCTCTTATATACAGTATGAGCCCCACATAACCTCCTATATACAGTATGAGCCCCACATAACCTCTTATATACAGTATGAGCCACACATAACCTCCTATATACAGTATGAGCCCCACATAGCCTCCTATGCATAGTATGAGCCCCACATAACCTCTTATATACAGTATGAACCCCACATAACCTCCTATATACAGTATGAGCCCACATAGCCTCCTATATATAGTATGAGCCCCACATAGCCTCCTATGCATAGTATGAGCCCCCACATAACCTCCTATATATAGTATGAGCCCCACATAACCTCTTATATACAGTATGAGCCCCACATAACCTCCTATATACAGTATGAGCCCTCACATAGCCTCCTATATATAGTATAAGCCCCACGTAACCTCTCTATATATAGTATGAGCCCCCACATAACCTCCTATATATAGTATGAGCCCCACATAACCTCTTATATACAGTATGAGCCCCACATAACCTCCTATATACAGTATGAGCCCTCACATAATCTCCAATATAAAGTATAAGCCCCACGTAACCTCTCTATATAGAGTATGAGCCCCACACAACCTCCTATATATAGTATGAGCCCCACATAGCCTCCTTATATAGAGTATGAGCCCCACATAACCTCCTATATTAGTTTTAGCCCCTCATAGCCTCCTTATATAGAGTATGAGCCCCACATAGCCTCCTATATATAGTATGAGCCCTCACATAATCTGCAATATATAGTATGAGCCCTACGTAACCTCTCTTTATAGAGTATGAGCCCCACATAACCTCCTATATATAGTTTTAGCCCCTCATAGCCTCCTTATATAGAGTATGAGCCCCACATAGCCTCCTATATATAGTATGAGCCCTCACATAATCTGCAATATATAGTATGAGCCTACGTAACCTCTCTTTATAGAGTATGAGCCCCACACAACCTCCTATATATAGTATTAGCCCCACATAGCCCACCTATATAGAGTATGAGCCCCACATAACCTCCTATATACAGTATTAGCCCCACATAACCTCTTATATACAGTATGAGCCCCACATAACCTCCTATATACAGTATGAGCCCCACATAGCCTCCTATATATAGTATGAGCCCTCACATAATCTCCAATATATAGTATGAGCCCTCACATAATCTCCAATATATAGTATGAGCCCCACGTAACCTCTCTATATAGAGTATGAGCCCCACACAACCTCCTATATATAGTATGAGCCCCACATAGCCTCCTTAAATAGAGTATGAGCCCCACATAACCTCCTATATACAGTATGAGCCCCACATAGCCTCCTATATATAGTATGAGCCCTCACATAATCTCCAATATATAGTATAAGCCCCACGTAACCTCTCTATATAGAGTATGAGCCCCACACAACCTCCTATATATAGTATGAGCCCCACGTAACCTCTCTATATAGAGTATGAGCCCCACATAACCTCCTATATATAGTTTTAGCCCCACATAGCCTCCTTATATAGAGTATGAGCCCCACATAACCTCCTATATACAGTATTAGCCCCACATAGCCTCCTTATATAGAGTATGAGCCCCACATAACCTCCTATATATAGTATTAGCCCCACATAGCTCCCTATATAGAGTATGAGTCCCACATAACCTCCTATATACAGTGTTGGCCCCACATAGCCTCCTTATATAGAGTATGAGCCTCGCATAACCTCCTATATATAGTATTAGCCCCACATAGCCTCCTTATATAGAGTATGAGCCCCACATAACCTCCTATATACAGTGTTGGCCCCACATAGCCTCCTTATATAGAGTATGAGCCTCGCATAACCTCCTATATATAGTATTAGCCCCACATAGCCTCCTTATATAGAGTATGAGCCCCACATAACCTCCTATATATAGTATGAGTCCCACATAACCTCCTATATATAGTATTAGCCCCACATAGCCTCCTATTATAGAGTATGAGCCTCGCATAACCTCCTATATAGAATACGAGCCCCACATAGCATAGCATATACAGTGTGAGTCCCACATTGTCTTCTATGTACATACAAACATCCCATACACATGGAAAAATCACTGCATACTCTCTTCACTCCGTTCCCCCGGTACTCTGACTCTGCTGCGGTCTGTGGTGCACTGACTCTTCACAGTGCACAATTAACTTATGTCATCGGGTCAGCTGTCTCACATGCTTATTGGTGGAAGAAGGGGCTGGCAATGATTTCACTCCTGTCTGCTTCCCAAAGATGTGAATAGCAGTGACGGAGGATGGATGGCGGACGAGGAAGGGCACGGTTTCATCCCTTCAGTTGTCTCGGTCTGCAGGCTGGACTGGAACAGCCAGAGGGCCAGATATGGCCTGTGAGCTGCACTTTGCCCAGGTCTGCCCCAGAGGAAAATAAATTTGTGCAATTTTTCACCAGCTCCACCTATCTTAACTCTAGTTTAAAGTATAATCCCTGATGTAATTAACTAAAATAACTTTGTCTACACTGGATGTAACATTACGTAGCATTAGGCTGGGAAATATGTAACATTTGTACAGATTTTTAGCCTTCTGATAGAAATAAGAAAAATCCAATCACTGACAGCAAGAATTTGTTATGCAATGGATAAAACCTTTTTAATGAATGTTTAGCTTTGGTTTTGCACTATGTTACTACTGGGTGATGCTTCTTTAACAAGCATTGTATTAATAGCTTCTTTTGAGCTCCATTATCATCCATAGCTCTTTATTAATGACTCCAGATCATAGAAAGTAAGGGCTCATGCCCATGGCCATATTTTCAGTCCGAATGATATCCGACAAAAGATTGGATTGCATACGGACCAATGTTACTCTAAGAGTCCATGCACATTTCCAATTTTTTTCCTTCAGCAGAGACTGATCAAAGGCAAAATCACAGCATGTACGATTTGCATCCACTATTCGGATAGTAATTGGTCAATGAGTCCATGGAAAAAAATCAGATTGAACTTGTATGGCATCCAAGTTTAGTCCGACTTTCATGGACTGACAATGGAGAAGACAGAGACATTTTTTTTACCATCTTCTCTGACAAAATCAGATCACACTGTGATCACAATCTGGTAGATAATTGGACTGATTTTCTTGGATGAGAGAAAATATGGTTATGTGACTCCAGATCATCCAAAGTTGTGTGATCAGTGACTCCAGATCATCCACAGCTACGATCAGCAACTCCAGATCATCCACAGTTATGGTCAGTAATTCCAGATCATCCACAGCTACGATCAGTGACTCCAGATCCTCCACTGTTATATGGCAGCTGACATCAAGCCCAGGTGTTAGTAATGGAGAGGCATCTATAAATCACCCCATTACTAAGCCCATAGTTAGATTGTAAAAAAGACACAGCCAAAATAAAGTCCTTTAATTGAAATAAATACAATGACACCAAACACCAATATCTTAAATAAAATAAACTTTCTCACGCCGCAACTGGTGTCATAAGGTCAGAGGAGTTCATCAGCTATGAACTCGGGTGACCTTTCTCACGGGAGCTCAGTGCTACTCACTGCAGGAGCGTGATTACGCTCCAGTCTCAGTGTAAGCTGGCTGATGTGACCGCTATCCAAATCATCCTGATCTTCGTGGGACAGATACGGATTATTTCACGTTGGACAGGTGAGAATATGGTTGTTTATTATTTTTCTTCTTTTACATTGGACATGGGCTTCAGTGGATTAGGCGTAAAGGTGAGTATTTATATTGTTTATTATTTTATGTCTTTTACAGGGGATATGGGCTTCAGTGGATTAGGTGTAAATGTGAGTATAACTGTGCTTTTTTACTTTTATTTGAAATAAAGGAGTCTGTGTCATTATTTCAAAGGATTTTATTCTGGCTTGTTTTTTTTAAAACGTAACTATGGGGCTAGTAATTGGGGCATGTTATAGACACCTCTCCATTACCAACCTCTGTGCTTGATAGCAGCAGCCATAAAACAGCTGATATTAACGCCACAACTATTACCCAACTTACCATTGTACCTGTGAGTCGCACAGCCTGGGCCTGTGGGGTACTCGGCACCGAGCCCGTTCACTTCAATGGGGATGTCACGGACAGCACAGCTCGGTCCGTGGCCCTGGGACTCACCTCAAATGTGGGATATTTACAGGGGAATAAAGTATTTACAGTTTGTTCGTGATGCCACCTGTGGTACCTGGTCAGGGTGACCAGCGCTGCAAGGTAGATCCGCTGAGGGGTTGTTACTGGGCAGCAAGGTGTTAAGTCTTCCACAGGCAAGACTGATCCCTCAGGGTATATGGCGGTGTAGGGGTGCAGGAGCAATAAGGCAGACACACACACGAAAGTCTCTTTCTGTACCTTTACTGATGGTAGTTGCAGGCACGTCCCGGGAAGCTGGCAGGGTGGAGGATGCACGTCCAGTAATCCCATTGAGTAGGTGTAGGGCCTCCGTAGTCCTTTATGTGTGAGTTTCTGACCTGTATGAAACGAAGTCTAACTCTGTCTTCTCATATACGCCCGGCTGACTTTGTGGTGGAGCCTTCTCTTGGATAGAACTCAGTCTCTAATGGTTGCGCTGACCAGACTCCTGTTCTTCCTGACCCGGTTACGTATCAGCACTGCTGGGCCCCTGCGACTTGAAGTCCCACAGGGTCTCCGGTATCTCCTACTAGTCGTGAAGATGCTAGCAAGCTCGGACCCGGTGTCCGGTAGTTCAGAGTAGAGGTAAGCGATCAATGCTGTTTCAACCTCTGTCACTCTCTTTTCCCTTCCACTCGCCTTTCGTCCTACTTCGACCTTCAGCATCAGCACACTAGCAGTAGGTAGCTGGTTCTCCTTTCTCTTCACCGCTCTCAAAGCGTCGGCACGCTTGCTCACTGAAACTACACTCGGTTGACTCAGTTCTGACCAGGCTAAAGTGGCTATCTTCCTCCACTATTACTGGACTCCACACAGTAAACTAAGTACGCGCTGTAGTCTTCAGTCTTTCAGTAACTCTCTCTCTCTGTCAGCTCATCTGAGGTAAAAACTGACAACTACTCACTGCTCTCTAAGACGTTCTGAGGAGATCTCAAATCTAACTAACTGCCGTCTCTCAGCTCGTCTGAGGAGTTCTGAGGTAACTTGAGATCTGAGATCTGAGGTAACTCACGTGTCCACACTACCTTTATAAACTGCGAAAGGGCTCCCTCTGGTGGATCTAGGGAATAGTGCAAATGTGTTGTGTGCATATAGGTCACTGTGGGTTTACCTTTGTTGCATCCTCCTGGGAACATGTGGCTCCAGTCACAGCTGGGCTACACACCTGGTCAAGTGGGAAGAGCCAGTCAAAGTGCTAGAATTAGCACATCTAATAGATGCATATTTTCTGGGGCAGCTATGGGCTGCTATTTATAGGCTGGGTGGGCAATATCCATGGCTCCTTATCCAGTCTGAGAATACCAGCCCCCAGCTGTCTGCTTTAGCTTGGCTGGTTGTCAAAAATGGGGGGACCCCACACAGTTTTTTTAAATTATTCATTTAAGTAATTTAAAAAAAACGGCATGGGATCCCTCTATTCTTGATAACCAGCCATGATACAGCTGACAGCTGCACTCCCAGCTCAGAACTCACACTTCCTGAGGTAACTTCCAATTCTGGGCGGTTCAAGCTACCTGAGGGAGCAAACACTACTGCTCCCATCATATTTTTCCATGCGAGTCCACGCTGAGGGGACATCTTTCTCCACATAATCTCCTCCACAAAGGAGTGAAGTCTCATCCTATCAGAAGAGATAAGCTGCACATGTGCTCTCCTGCATGTTGGTTATCCTGTTTGCTTCTAGCCAGGACCAGATTCACGTGGCTGCCATGCCACTGACATTGCTTAACCTACCCCCTACGAAAGTGAACGGTAGACTCAAAACCGTGAGTACTTCCACACTTTAGTGTGTTTCCATGGAAAGCCAAACTTTGAAGGTCCCTTCATCAGTATAATATTTCTTGGACTGCGCATAGCATTTCTTCTAATAGCAAGTGTTGAGAACTCTGCTCCAGCCGCCCTGAGAGGCCATAACCTCGCTTGTCTCATGAGGAGAGAACCATTACTTTAATATGCACAGTATACTGTGAACTTTGCCTTTAAGAGAGAGACTGTACCTGATATCTGCAGTGTGTGTCTGCAGTGTGTATTTCAGAAGTGTGTATTTTAAAAGTGTGAGATATGAATTAAGCCAGAATTGAACCAGAAGAGACCTGAAGGTACCTGGATACAGTCATTGTATGCAATGTTTCTGTTCACTTTTACTCTGACCCCTATAATCCTTCACTTTCTGCTAACCCCCCTAATCCCAACACCAAGTAAAGAACTGTTCATCTCCTGTCATGATCCCAGTGCAGGTTTGGCCTGCACACCAGGGGTTAATGTCTTGATCCTAGTGCGGGCTCTGACCTGCACACCTGGGGTTTATTATTATGGCCTCTCTTTGGTTCGGGGAGAGCTTCTTATAGCCCTAGGAAGCTCCAATCCCCGTCAGTTATACTTTTGCCCTTGGCTGAGTGTGTTGACTCCTGATTGCCTGTGCCTTGTGCCTGTGTTCTAGCTTGTTTGTATGGTTCTGACCCGGTTCTGTTTCCCGTTGTGATTTTGCCTCTTGATTCTGTACTGTGTATATGCTTCTCTGGTTTTCTGACTCCTGCCACGTCCCTGACTATTCTTGATTTGCCTGCTGCTTGTGTACTGCGTTGTCTCTCACGTTTACTGACCACGGCTTGTCTTGGATTCTGTCTCCCTCTGGTGTCCGGTGACCCCCTTTCCACCTTCCAGGGGCAATACCGTGATTTGGGTGGTGGTGGACAGGTTTTCTAAACAGGCCCATTTCGTTCCCTTGGCAGCATTACCCTCAGCAGAAACATTGTCAAGATTGTTTGTGCTGCATGTGGTCCGTTTGCTTGGGGTACCCCTGAATGTTGTGTCTGACAGAGGTGTGCAGTTTGTGGCAAAATTTTGGAGGGCATTCTGTAAGAAATTGGGCATCTCACTCTCCTTCTCGTCGGCATATCACCCGGAAAGTAATGGTCAGACGGAGCGCACCAATCAATCCCTGGAACAGACTCTCAGGTGTCTGACCTCCACCAGACAGGAGGATTGGTGTGATGCGTTACCGTTGGCGGAATTTGCCTTTAACAACCGAGTGAGTCAATCCACCAACATGTCCCATTCCTGATTAATTATGGGTTTAATCCCCATTTTGGGGAGTTTTCACGGTTGGATTCCGGTTGTCCAGGGGCGGAGGGATCCGTTCTACGGTTAAAAAATATCTTGGCTGAAGTCCAGCGTAATATCTCTCGGGCCCAGGGGAGGTATAAATATTTTGCGGACAAAAAGAGAGCCCCGGGACACATGTTTCAGGTGGGGGAGAAGGTTTAGCTTTCCACACGTAACATCAACTTGAAGGTACCATCAGCTAAATTGGGACCGAAGTTCATCGGTCCGTACGAGATTGTGGAGATAGTCAATCCTGTGGCATATAGGTTGCATCTCCCCCGTCCTTAAAAATAACCAATGTGTTCCATAAATCTCTGTTGAAACCCGTGGGGTCTGTCAAGGAGGACTCTGAGTCTGTTGTTCCTCCAGTGTTAGTGGAGGGTCACTTGGAGTATGAGGTCGGACACATTGTGGACTCTCGGCGGGTGCGCCGCTCCTTGCAGTACCTGGTCCACTGGAAGGGATATGGACCAGAGGATCGCTCATGGGTCTCTGCTCACTCGGTACATGCGGATCTCCTGGTTCGGGCTTTCCATGCCAGGTACCCGGGCAAGCCTGGGGGTCTAGAGGCCCCCGTTGAGAGGGGGGGTACTGTCATGATCCCAGTGCAGGTTTGGCCTGCACACCAGGGGTTAATGTCTTGATCCCAGTGCAGGCTCTGACCTGCACACCTGGGGTTTATTATTATGGCCTCTCTTTGGTTCGGGGAGAGCTTCTTATAGCCCTAGGAAGCTCCAATCCCCGTCAGTTATACTTTTGCCCTTGGCTGAGTGTGTTGACCCCTGATTGCCTGTGCCTTGTGCCTGTGTTCTAGCTTGTTTGTATGGTTCTGACCCGTTCTGTTTCCCGTTGTGATTTTGCCTCTTGATTCTGTACTGTGTATATGCTTCTCTGGTTTTCTGACTCCTGCCACGTCCCTGACTATTCTTGATTTGCCTGCTCCTTGTGTACTGCGTTGTCTCTCACGTTTACTGACCTCGGCTTGTCTTGGATTCCGTCTCCCTCTGGTGCCCCGTCCTCTACCTGGTGTCCGGTGACCCCCTTTCCATTCTCCAGGGTCACAGTAGCTCCCTGCATTCATCCCCAGCTACAGGACGCTAAGCTCCGCCCCCTGGGGTCACATGACTGCAGGTCCTGGCAGTACACTCACCACTTGGTGTTCTGCTAACTCCAGCTCTGCTGTATTGCTATCGTCTTGCCCAGCACTGGGCGCTGTGAGTACCGCTGTCACAGGCCGTCGGAGGCTCCAGGCTCCCACTGTCAGAGCTGCTGAAACCGCTGGTAAGTGCCCACCTAGCGGTTTCTCGTGATATCTCCTCTTCAATCCTCCCCATCCATCTCACCTCTTCCTCAGATCTGTTTCTCAACATACAATCCT
Source organism: Oophaga sylvatica (assembly GCA_033576555.1). NCBI lineage: Eukaryota > Metazoa > Chordata > Amphibia > Anura > Dendrobatidae > Oophaga > Oophaga sylvatica. The sequence goes on from JARQOD010000006.1 coordinate 443,643,585, forward strand.
CTGTCTCCAAACACAGACAGCCCCTTCATGCCCTCTCCTGCTCCCACCTGCTAACACTCTCTCTGCTCCTTCTCACTGCTGGTGATATCTCTCCAAATCCTGGTCCTCCTCACCACATTCCCACAGTCATTTCTACCTCCCATCCACGCTCTATCACACATTTCGGTAACCTCTCCAACCTTATACCCATTCGCCCGTCCCCAGCTTCCCCAGTCCCACTAACAGGAGCTCTGTGGAACGCTCGCTCTGTCTGCAATAAACTTTCCTTCATCCATGATCTTTTTATTACTAACAAACTTTCCTTCCTCGCCATCACTGAAACCTAGCTCACTCCCTTTGACACAGCCTCTACTGCTCACTCTCCTATGGTGGATTCCACCTTTCCCACACATCCCGCACGAGCAGCTAGCATGGTGGAGAAGTTGGTTTTCTCCTGTCAGATAACTGTTTCTTCACACCAATCCCACTGCCACCCTCCCTTTCCTTTGAGGTGCACTCTGTGCGCATCTACTTCCTCTCCAACCTTCAACTAGCTGTCATTTACCGCCCCCCAGGATCAGCCACCACCTTCTTTGACCACTTCACCACCTGACTATTCATTTCCTTTCCACTGACATCCCCACTATCATCTTAGGCGACTTCAACATCCCTATTGACACTTCCCTCTCAGCTGCCACTAAACTTCTATCTCTCACTTCCTCCTTCAGCCTCACTCAATGGTCTTCTGCAGCCACTCACAAAGATGGCCACACACTAGACCTCATCTTCACCCGCCTTTGCTCCCTATCTAACCTCTCTAACTCACCTCTTCCTCTTTCTGACCACAACCTACTTACATTCTCTTCCCTCTGCTATCCAGGTCCACAATCCCCACCCCACAAACTTGCACACCCTCGCAGGAACCTTAAACATCTCGATCTACACTCACTGTCTGAATCCCTCCTCCCTCTTACAGACATAAGTTCCCTACATCAGATAACATCAGACACAGTTTTGGTCAACAACCCCCAGAGCTTTTCCTCCTAACTGCCCTGCCCTCCTCCTCCAAAACCAACTTTTCCACTATTAAGGTACTGCCACACTACACGATCCCGCTAACGATCTCGTTAGCGTCGCATACTAATGAGATCGCTAGTGGGATCGTTTACAATATCGCTAGTGTCGGCCACATTTAGCGATGTCGTTAAGGACGCTATCGCGGTTAGCGATCTCCTTAACGACTTTAGCGGTACAAAAGTACCGCTAAATCGCTAAAAAAGGTGCCACACTCAGCGATATATACTTACCCAGCGGGACGCCGACGATCAGAATAGGGTCCGGAACGATCAGGACGACGGACGAGATCACAGCAGGGGCCACGTCGTTGCTGCATGCCGCACACAACAACATCGCTAACGGGATCGCTAAATAGTGACGTTTTTTAGCGATCCCGTTAGCGATGTTGTTTAGTGTGGCATACCTTTTACAGAAGATCGACTCTCCATCCTACTATCAAGATCACATCTCACTACCTGTGCACTTGAACCAATCCAATCCCACTTCATCCCAAACCTCACCACAGTCTTCATCCCAACCCTAACCCATCTCTTCAACCTATCACTAACAACTGGTGTTTTCCCCTCAAGCTTTACACATGCCTCAATCACACCTATCCTCAAAAAGCCCTCTCTTGACCCATCCTCTGTATCTAGCTATCGCCCTATATCACTTCTCCCCTATGCCTCAAAACTACTGGAAAAACACGTCCATCTTGAACTGTCCTCCCACCTCTCTTCTTGCTCCCTCCTCGACCATCTACAATCTGGCTTCCGGCCACACCACTCCACTGAAACTGCCCTAACTAAGGTCACCAATGACCTATTAACTGCCAAGGCCAAGTGACACTACTCTGTCCTCCTCCTCCTGGACCTGTCCTCTGCCTTTGACACAGTGGACCATTCCCTATTACTACTGACCCTCTCACTCTTGGTATCACAGACTTGGCCCTATCTTGGATCGTGTCATACCTAACAGACCGGACATTCAGCGTCTCCAACTTGCACACCATCTCCTCACCACGCCCCGCAAGGTTCCCGCAAGGTTCAGTCCTAGGGCCCTTCTCTTCTCCATCTACACCTTCAGCCTCGGACAGCTCATAGAATCTCACGGCTTTGAATATCACCTCTATGCTGATGACACACAGATCTACATCTCTGGACCAGATATCACCTCCCTACTAAACAGAATCCCTCAATGTCTGTCCGCTATTTCATCCTTTTTCTCCGCTAGATTCCTAAAACTTATTATGGACAAAACAGAATTCGTCATCATTCCCCCATCTCACACAACCCCTCCAATGGACCTGTCAATTAATGTAAACGACTGCCCATTCTCTCCAGTCCCACAAGCTCGCTGCCTCTGGGTTATCTTTGACACTGATCTCTCTTTTAAACCACATATCCAAGCTACATGTCCCAGCTGGCCCTTCTGCAACATCTGGCGCCTCCCCAGTGGCTCACCACACCAGATCATGCATAGCTATGATCAGTGACTCCAGGTCATCTACAGCTTTGGTCAGTGACTCCAGATCATCCACAGCTTTGATCAGTGACTCCAGATCATACACAGCTACAATCAGTGACTCCAGATCATCCACAGCTATGATTGGTGACTTCAGATCAACCACAGCTTTGATCAGTGACTCCAGATCAACCACAGCTTTGATCAGTGACTCCATATCACACACAGCTTTGGTCAGTGACTCCATATCACACACAGCTTTGGTCAGTGACTCCATATCACACACAGCTTTGATCAGTGACTCCATATCACACACAGCTTTGGTCAGTGACTCCATATCACACACAGCTTTGATCAGTGACTCCATATCACACACAGCTTTGGTCAGTGACTCCATATCACACACAGCTTTGGTAAGTGACTCCATATCACACACAGCTTTGGTCAGTGACTCCAGATGATACACAGCTTTGGTAAGTGACTCCAGGTCATCCACAGCTATGATCAGTGACTCCAGATCAACCATAGCTTTGATCAGTGACTCCAGATCATACACAGCTACAATCAGTGACTCTAGATCATCCACAGCTATGATCAGTGACTCCAGATCAACCATAGCTTTGATCAGTGACTCCAGATCATACACAGCTACAATCAGTGACTCCAGATCATCCACAACTATGATCAGTGACTCCAGATTATCCACAGCTTTAGTCAGTGACTCCAGATCATCCACAGCTTTGGTCAGTGACTCCAGAAGATCATCCACAGCTATGATCAGTGACTCCAGATCATTCACAGCTTTGATCAGTCACTCCAGATCATACACAGCTACAATCAGTGACTCCAGATCATCCACAGCTATGATCAGTGACTTCAGGACAACCACAGCTTTGATCAGTGACTCCAGATCATACACAGCTATAATCAGTGACTCCAGATTATCCACAGATATGATCAGTGACTCCAGATCATACACAGCTTTGGTCAGTGACTCTAGGTCATACACAGAATTGATTACTGACTCCAGATCATACACAGCTATTATGAGTGACTCCAGATCATCCACAGCTATTATGAGTGACTCTAGATCATGCACAGCTTTGATCAGTGACTCTAGGTCATACACAGAATTGATTACTGACTCCAGATCATACACAGCTATTATGAGTGACTCCAGATCATCCACAGCTTTGATCAGTGACTCCAGACCATACACAGCTTTGGTCAGTGACTACAGATCATCCACAGCTTTGGTCAGTGACTCCAGACCATACACAGCTTTGGTCAGTGACTCCAGATCATCCACAGCTTTGATCAGTGACTCCAGACCATACACAGCTTTGGTCAGTGACTCCAGATCATACACAGCTACAATCAGTGACTCCAGATCATACACAGCTATGATCAGTGACTTCAGGACAACACAGCTTGATTCAGTGACTCCAGATCATACACAGCTATAATCAGTGACTCCAGATCATCCACAGATATGATCAGTGACTCCAGATCATACACAGCTTTGGTCAGTGACTCTAGGTCATACACAGAATTGATTACTGACTCCAGATCATACACAGCTATTATGAGTGACTCCAGATCATCCACAGCTATTATGAGTGACTCTAGATCATGCACAGCTTTGATCAGTGACTCTAGGTCATACACAGAATTGATTACTGACTCCAGATCATACACAGCTATTATGAGTGACTCCAGATCATCCACAGCTTTGATCAGTGACTCCAGACCATACACAGCTTTGGTCAGTGACTACAGATCATCCACAGCTTTGGTCAGTGACTCCAGACCATACACAGCTTTGGTCAGTGACTCCAGATCATCCACAGCTTTGATCAGTGACTCCAGACCATACACAGCTTTGGTCAGTGACTCCAGATCATACACAGCTACAATCAGTGACTCCAGATCATACACAGCTTTGGTCAGTGAATTCAGATCATACACAGCTTTGATCAGTGACTCCAGATCATCCACAGCTATGATCAGTGACTCCAGATCATACACAGCTATGATCAGTGACTCCAGATTATACACAGCTATGATCAATGACTCCAGATTATACACAGCTATTATGAGTGACTCCAGATCATCCACAGCTGTGATCAGTGTCTCCAGATCATCTACAGCTATTATGAGTGACTCCAGATCATGCACAGCTATGGTCAGTGACTCCAGATCATACACAGCTTTGGTCAGTGAATTCAGATCATACACAGCTTTGATCAGTGACTCCAGATCATCCACAGCTTTGATCAGTGACTCCAGATCATACACAGCTATGATCAGTGACTCCAGATTATACACAGCTATTATGAGTGATTCCAGATCATCCACAGCTGTGATCAGTGTCTCCAGATCATCTACAGCTATTATGAGTGACTCCAGATCATACACAGCTATGATCAGTGTCTCCAGATCATACACAGCTGTGATCAGTGTCTCCAGATCATGCACAGCTATGGTCAGTGACTCCAGATCATACACAGCTGTGATCAGTGTTTCCAGATCATACACAGCTGTGATCAGTGTTTCCAGATCATGCACAGCTATGGTCAGTGACTCCAGTTTAGCAACAATATCTATAGTAATCTGAAATCCACACTGCATATTTAAACAAATAACATTGTTACTGTAATTATTTCCCCACATTTTCTTACTGCACCTCCGCCTGCTCTGTTTAGCTGCTACTTAAAATCTCAAGCCCACCCCACTGCACCAAAACCCAAATCAAATAGTATTCAGGAAAGCATACTTTTTTCTTGCTTGGTTGTTTTTAGATTCATGTTTTGGAATAGTTTTGTGGATGTTTTTGAAGTGTTTATTTTCCACTTATTGTTTTGCAGCCTTTTGCCTTGACAGTGGCAAGTTTGGAGCAGATTACACGGGGAATTGACGTCAAAGAAGTGATAAAGAAGGGGGTCTGGAGATTAAATCTAAATGTTTATATCTGTAATAAAGAATTCTGCAACATACTCGTCACAATTCATTACAATAGATAATTGATTGCAGGTTTCATTTACTGCAGTGCATTACAGGAAAGGCGATAATTACATTGCTCCGTCTTCCTTCCTTCTTGCAGCTGCGACTTAAAAAAAATATATTTCTTAGTTTTGAAATTCGAATATTCTATTTCTTAATATATGAATCAACAGAAGGAGCCGTGCCCTGCTGCGCCAGAGATTTGTCTCACTTCATCCTCATATTGTTACTTGAAGGGGCAGGAAGGACTGAAGTGTCTGAGGAGAGGAGCGAATTTAGACATTTAGGAGGTGTCTGAGGAATTTCTAATGTAATCATGACTCTCTGGTCGCAGAGGAGAATACCTATCAGATAAGAGGATTTTGCATGAAATGTGCTGGTGCAGCTTCAGTGTCTCCTTCTCTGAACGATCTATCATCTTCACTCCGACACAAATGTTACATATTTTTAATCTCTTTATTTGGGGAAAAGATGAAAAGAAGAAGAAAAGCGATGATGGATCTCAAAGGAGTGCGGAGCAAATATTGAAGATGGTGGAAAGTGCTTGCAAAGCTTGTATAGAGCCTCCCGTACCACCACCCCGGGCAAGAAATAGCTGATGGTGCTTCTACCTCCTATCTAGACATAAGTGCAACTTGGGAATGGAGATCTGACATTAAAGTCACTCTCCACTGTGTCATAATGTTATCACTGCCAAAAAAAGTCATGACCATATGGTGACCCCTTATCAATCTAGTTCAAGAGATATAGTTCAGAGTAGAAAGTGTTAATCTGGACATGTAAGATGCAGTGGCACCAACTGTATCACTGTCCGGTGATAGAGGGCAGCACAGGAAGAGAATTAAGTGGTTATAATTGCCTCCAGTGGCTTAAAGGGGATCAGTTATAAAGTCAAAAGTGAACATTTTTTGCTCTTGTTTTCTTACTGCTGCTCACCTAAGTTATCCACTTTTTATTTTTTTAAAATCTGCCTTACGGTTCCAGAGATATGAGCCTTTTTATTTAGAGCTAATTTTTATGGTCTTTAGAAAAGGGGAGTGGTTCAAAGGGTAATTAAGACACGCCCCCCCAGGGAATCCTGTGAGCTGCCAATCCAGATCATCCAAATAAACAGGCTCATATCTCTGGAACCATACGACGGATTTAAAAAAATCCAAAAGTGAATTACTCACAGGACCAAGAGGAACAAAGCAAGACAAGTCTCACCTGATGACACGTCCACTCTAAAAGGGCAAGCAAAAACTTTATAAACCGCAAAGGATATGGTAATACTAACAAAATCAACTGAGATTAGTAGATCTACCAAAATTAATTTAGTGCTTAAAGCAGCTGGAGGATTTGAGTCAGTCCTTATACAATTTGGGTAGAATCAAATCTTCCCCAAAAAGAAGTTTATTATGTCCTGAGGTCTCCCCAGACACCAAAGAGAAATAAGTGGAGGGCCAGGAAAGAGTGAAGAAATGCAAATAAAAGATAACGCATCACTCACCTGTACTGCCACAACAAACCCTGCGTCTTCATTCGATTTCTCCCTGAGGTCATTGAGGTCTATAAATGTGAGGCCCTTGAGGCATAGTCAGAGCTAGAAAATCCAGACCAAAGAGAAGACCGGTGGGAGCCAGCGGAGGACCGAGTGTGGAGCTGTCATGGCAGGACAGAAGATCGGTGGGCCTAGGACAAGAGAGAATAATCTTTTTTTAATTTTTTTTCCAAATCAATTTTAATATCTGGTCTGGATTGAGGTGAAAATTAATTTGGGGTCTGAATTTATATTTTTGGGTTTGGTATGGGAATCTCAGATATTTTGGTGTCTGAATTGTTTTGAGCGTCTGTTGTGGGGTCAGAATTTTTCTTTTTTGTCTAATTTGTATTTTATATTTGGTTTTTCTATATTTGTATTTTATAATTTTAGATGTATTTTAAATTTTATATATATATGTATTTATTTATTCAATTTTTTAATTAGGGTTTTGGTCTGAGGTTTGAAATTATTCGGGGGTTTATTCTGTAGTCTGAATTAAATTTTTTTTAGGGTTTGATCTGAAGTTTTCAGGGTTTGGTCTGGGGTCTTAATTTGCTCTTTGTGGGTCTGAATTAGATTCATAATATGTTCCTGTGGCCGGAGTCACACTTCTATGCAGCCGCACGCTCCGGTCCGAGTGCCAGCGGCAGTGTCGGGTGTTGAGGCGAGAAACTTGTGCGAGTTTCTTGCATTACACTCGCAAGTGTGACATCAGCTGATAGTTGAGGATCATAAATTGGGCAGGGGGGTTGCAGAAATTTTGGGATATGAATCTTGTCTGGGCATCTAAATTAGCTGTAGAAGCTTATCTACGTGTCTGGGGTGGGATCAGAAATGTTTTTTAGTCTAGTCTGGAGTTTGTCTTTTCTGGTCTTTGGCGATTATATAAATTTTTTGTTTTTTACTCTTTTTATAACTTTTTTATTATGTAGTGAAGAGGGTGAAGGATTTGCATTTTCTGCGCTGCTTTGATGCTGCAGTTAGGAAATTGCCCTCTTCTATTTGCCGAGTCTTCGTTATCGTCCCCATGGCTAATAAACATATTAATTATGCGGGAGGTGATCTTGCAGAAGTCGGCGCACTTTATCTGGGGCTGTCAGAGCCGAGGACGTGCCGCTCCGTGCTGAGACGTGCGGATGACATAATCCCCGGCTACAAGTCGGCGGCTTCTCTGTAATGAGATGGAAATATTATGGAAAGAAGATTTCAGGAAAGTAGTTGAGGGAACGTGGACGGAGCAGAAATGCTTCATGTCACTTCACATGATGGTGTGAAGACTGCTGGAACCGCTAATTCCTGTAAGCCCCTGGGGGAAGCCGCCAGTGATGGAAGCGCACTGCGCTGATGGGTATATTATAATCAAGGATGACAATATGGATGTCATCAGCGAAGGAGTGACGGAGCGGGAATATAATGCGATGTTATGTGCAGGGGCCGCGGATCACCAGCGCACTCAGCACAATGGACACTGAGCGCGAATAATCGCATTTATAGATAGTTCTGCACTGAGCGCAAAGTACAGCAAGAGCATTATACTGTTATTACACTCCACCCGGGGCACCGGAGCCGAGGACAGCCAGTGTCATCCAGCCAAGGAAGGAGACTGCTACAGGACTAAGCAGATTACTAGGAATGCAGACTGTGCCCATCTACATGCTGGAATAACCTGGGCATCTTCTGCATATGTACAGCTGGTATAACCTGGGCATCTCCTGTATATAATATACGTACAGCTGGTATAACCTGGGCATCTTCTGTATATAATTATATATGTACAGCTGGTATAACCTGGGCATCTCCTGTATATAATATACGTACAGCTGGTATATCCTGGGTATCTCCTGTATATAATTATATATGTACAGCTGGTATAACCTGGGCATCTCCTGTATATAATATATGTACAGCTGGTATAACCTGGGCATCTCCTGTATATAATTATATATGTACAGCTGGTATAACCTGGGCATCTACTGTATATAATATACGTACAGCTGGTATAACCTGGGCATCTCCTGTATATAATTATATATGTACAGCTGGTATAACCTGGACGTCTCCTGTATATAATTATATATGTACAGCTGGTATAACCTGGGCATCTCCTGTATATAATTATATATGTACAGCTGGTATAACCTGGGCATCTCCTGTATATAATTATATATGTACAGCTGGTATAACCTGGGCATCTCCTGTATATAATTATATATGTACAGCTGGTATAACCTGGGTATCTCCTGTATATAATTATATATGTACAGCTGGTATAACCTGGGCATCTCCTGTATATAATTATATATGTACAGCGTATAACCTGGGCATCTCCTGTATATAATTATATATGTACACCAGTATAACCAGGGCATCTCCTGTAATAATTATATATGTACAGCTGATATAACCAGGGTATCTCCTGTATAATATATTTATATTATGTAAAAGTCTGGTATATCCTGGGCATCTCCTGTATATAATGATATATGTACAGCTGGGATAACCCGGGCATCTCCTGTATATAATTATATATGTACAGCTGGTATAACCTGGGTATCTCCTGTATATAATTATATATGTACAGCTGGTATAACCTGGGTATCTCCTGTATATAATTATATATGTACAGCTGGTATAACCTGGGCAGCTAATGTATATAATTATATATGTACAGCTGGTATAACCTGGACATCTCCTGTATATAATTATATAGTACAGCTGGTATAACCTGGGCATCTCCTGTATATAATGATATATGTACAGCTGGTATAACCTGGGTATCTCCTGTATATAATTATATATGTACAGATGGTATATCCTGGGTATCTCCTGTATATAATTATATATGTACAGCTGGGATAACCCGGGCATCTCCTGTATATAATTATATATGTACAGCTGGTATAACCTGGGTATCTCCTGTATATAATTATATATGTACAGCTGGTCTAACCTGGGCATCTTCTGTATATAATTATATATGTACAGCCGGTATAACCTGGGTATCTCCTGTATATAATTATATATGTACAGCTGGTATAACCTGGGCATCTCCTGTATATAATTATATATGTACAGCTGGTATAACCTGAGCATCTTCTGTATATAATTATATATGTACAGCTGGTATAACCTGGGTATCTCCTGTATATAATTATATATGTACAGCTGGTATAACTTGGGTATCTCCTGTATTTAATTATATATGTACAGCTGGGATAACCTGGGCATCTTCTGTGTATAATTATGTATGTACAGCTGGTATAACCTGAGCATCTCCTGTATATAATTATTATGTACAGCGCTATAACCTGGGTATCTCCCGTATTTAAAATTTTATATGTAAGTGGGTTTAACCCCGGGATCTCCTGAAAAATTTATATGTACATGTATAACCTGGGATCTCTGTATATAATTTTTATATGACGTTGGTTAACTGGGGATCTCCTGTATATAATTTTATATTACAGTGGTATAACCTGGCATTTGTTTTTAAAAATAATTTAAACTGGATTAACCCGGGTATCTCCGTTATAAATTTATATGTCGCTGGGAAACCTGGGGGTTCGTATATAATTAATTGTACGCCCGGGATAATGGGCATTCCCCTATTAATTTTTAAAAATTCAGCTGGGAAACCTGGGTATCTTTATTAATTTTTATATGTAAGTTATAACCCGGGCCTTTCCCGTATAAATTTTATAGTACATGGTATAACGGGAACTCCTGATATAATTATTTGACAGCTATAAAATGGGGATCTCCCGTATAAAATTTTTAAAAGTCAGTGGATAACCTGGGTATCTCCTGTATATAAAAAAATTATGACAGCTGGTATAACCTGGGTATTCTCCTAATTTTTAAAATGTACAGCTGGTATAACCTGGACTCCGTTTTTAATTATATTGTACAGCTGGGATACCCCGGGTTCTCCTGTAAATTATAAATTTTCTTGTTTCCTGGGATCTCCTGTATTAATGAATATGTACAGCGGTAAACCGGGGAACTCCCTTTTTTAAAATTTTTTTGTCAGTGTAAACTGGGTGTCTCGAATAATTTTTAAATGTACAGCATTATCCTGGGCTTTGTATTTAATATGTAAGCTGGGATAACCGGGGATTCCTGTATTAATTTAATGTACAGCGGTAAAACCTGGGATCCTGTTATAATGATATATGTACAGCTGAAATCTGGGCATCTCCTGTTTTATTTTACAGCCGGATAAAATGGGCATTCCCTTTTTAATTTTTATGGGCCTTTGGGATAATCTGGGCATCTCCTGTATATAATTAATATGTAAAGCTGGTTTAACCCGGGTTCTGTTATAATTATTATGTACAGCTGTAAAGGGCATTCCTTATATAATTATTTATGTACCTGATATAACCTGGGATTTGTATATAATTTTTATATAAACTGGGATAACCGGGTATCTCCCGTAATAATTATATATGTACGCTGGTTAACCGGGTATCTCCCCATATATAATTATTTGACAGCTGGTTAACTGGGGGTCTCCTGTTTTAAATATTACAGCTGGTATAACCCGGGTATCTCCTTATAAAATTTTAGTACAGCTGGTATAACCTGGGCTCTCCTGTAAAATTATACATATACGTGGATAACCTGGGGATCTCCCGTATAATTTTATATGTACGCTGTATAACCTGGGTTCTCCCGTATTAAAAAATTATGTACAGCTGGTATAACCTCGGAAATTTCCCGTTATAATTTTAATGTACAGCTGAAACCGGTTATCTCCGTATAAATTAATTGTACAGTTTGGGTTTAAACCCGGGGATCTCCTGTATCAATTAATATGTACAGTGTAAAACCTGGGATCCCGTATTTTTATTTGTACACGGTATCCCTGGGTATCTCCTGAATTTAAATTTTTTTACATGGTTTAAACCCGGGCATCTCCCGTAATAATTATATATTTCAGCGGTTTTTAACCCGGGCACTCCCGTATTAATTATATTGTACAGCCGGTAAACCTGGGATCTCCTGTATATAATTATATATGTACACTGGGGTTTAAAATGGGGGTCTCTGTATATAATTATATTTGTAAGCTGGTATAACCTGGGCATACCTGTTATAATTATTTAAAAGTACAGCGGTTAACCTGGGGTTCCTGTATATAATTTTATATGTACAGCGATAAAACCTGGGCTCCCTGTATATAAATTTTAGTACAGTGGTAAACCCCGGGTTCTCCCGTATAAATTTTATATGTACGCTGGGTTTAAATGGGGATCTCCCATAAATAAAACTGTCAGCTGGTTAACCGGGCTCTCCGTATATAAAAATATATGACGTGGTATAACTGGGTTCTCCCGTAATAATTATATTGTCAGTGTTTCTGGGCATTCCTGTAAAAAATGTTATTTCATGGTATAAACCGGGTAACTCCTTAATAAATTTTATTTGTACAGCTGGTATAACCTGGTATCTCCTGTATATAATTTTATATGTACACTGATATTTCCCGGGGTCTCCCGTATATTTATATGTACGGTATAACCTGGGATCCCTGTATATAATTAATGTACAGTGGTATAACCCGGGCATTTTCCTGTATATAATGATATTGTCAGCTGTATATTGGGCAT
>JARQOD010000006.1:443656320-443742980 GCA_033576555.1 Oophaga sylvatica
GGGATGACCCTATAATCATTGCCGGAAAGATGCCCCTATAATCAGTGCCAGAAGGATGTCCCTATAATCAGTGCCAGAAGGATGCCCTATAATCAGTGCCAGAAGGATGTCCCTATAATCAGTGCCAGAAGGATGTCCCTATAATCAGTGCCAGAAGGATGTCCCTATAATCAGTGCCAGAGGGATGCCCCTATAATCAGTGCCAGAAGGATGTCCCTATAATCAGTGCCAGAAGGATGTCCCTATAATCAGTGCCGGGGGATGACCCTATAATCATTGCCGGAAAGATGCCCCTATAATCAGTGCCAGAAGGATGTCCCTATAATCAGTGCCAGAAGGATGTCCCTATAATCAGTGCCAGGGGATGACCCTATAATCATTCCCGGAAAGATGCCCCTATAATCAGTGCCAGAAGGATGTCCCTATAATCAGTGCCAGAAGGATGCCCCTATAATCAGTGCCAGAAGGATGTCCCTATAATCAGTGCCAGAAGGATGCCCTATAATCAGTGCCAGAAGGATGTCCCTTTAATCAGTGCCAGAAGGATGTTCCTATAATCAGTGCCAGAAGGATGTCCCTATAATCAGTGCCAGAAGGATGTCCCTATAATCAGTGCTAGAAGGATGTCCCTATAATCAGTGCCAGAAGGATGTCCCTATAATCAGTGCCAGAAGGATGCCCTATAATCAGTGCCAGAAGGATGTCCCTATAATCAGTGCTAGAAGGATGTCCCTATAATCAGTGCCAGAAGGATGTCCCTATAATCAGTGCCAGAAGGATGTCCCTATAATCAGTGCTAGAAGGATGTCCTATAATCAGTGCCAGAAGGATGTCCCTATAATCAGTGCCAGAAGGATGTCCCTATAATCAGTGCTAGAAGGATGCCCCTATAATCATGCCAGAGGGATTCTCTATAATCAGCAGCAAGAGTCCCCTATAATCAGTGCTTGAATTACGGACCTATTTTCAGTGTCAGGATGCCCCTATAATCAGTGCCAAAAGAATTCCTCTATAATCAGTGTCTGATTTATTGAAACAGCAGTACACAGCCTAGTAAGTGACACATCACTGGAATCAGGGTCTCTGCCCCTGCATGATGCTGCTCTCGGATCATATAGCACAAACCTGCTGACAGATACCATTTAACAATATCACATTGCATTGTTATGTAGCATTTTTTGTACTTTTTGACTAGTGCATGGATTTTGTGAGTCAGGAAATTTCCCAGGCACAACAATATAAATCTTTAAATCCGAAACAGCATGGTGGTTCAGTGGTTAGCACTAAATGAAGGCTGTTGGTTAGCACTGTACGTTGGCTCAGTGGTTAGCACTGTACTGTGGCTCAGTAGTTAGCACTATGTGGTGGCTCAGTGGTTAGCACTATATGGTGGCTTAGTACTTAGCACCATATGGTGGCTCAGTGGTTAGCACTATACGGTGGTTCAGTGGTTAGCAATATACAATGGCTCAGTGTTTAGCACTGTATGGTGGCTCATTGATTAGCACTGTACGGTGGCTCTGTGGTTAGCACTATATGGTGGCTCAGTGGTTAGCACTTCATGGTGGCTCAGTGGTTAGCACTTCATGGTGGCTCAGTGGTTAGCACTGCACAGTGGCTCAGTGGTTTTCACTTTATGGTGGCTCAGTGGTTAGCACTATATAGTGGCTCAGTGGTTAGCAATGTATGGTGGCTCAGTGGTTAGCACTGTACAGTGGTTCAATGGTTAGCAATATTGCTTTGCAGAGTTTGTATGTCCTTTCACACCCAAAGACATTGACTGGGAATATGGATTGTGAGCCCAATGAGATGTCTGTAAAGCACCACGGAAATAAAAAAAAAAATGTTAAATGCCATGTTAAATAAAGTTCACTTCTCTCTGATTGGCCAGAGATCCGGATCTGTTAAATGACCTTGTAGGTTGACTGAGCATCAATTAAGGCTCCCACATAGCGCATGCGCCACTTGACATTTCCATCTGTGACATAATGTGGCAAAATAAGTGTAAGGTGGTGATGACGTCATTGTGCATCATTATAAGCCCCTCACGATATACGCCTCACTGGTGCCCCCATGTGCCGAGGCACTGTTATGTATAGCACAAGAGATTGGACGATCGCAGCTTCAAGTCCCCTTAGAGGACGATTGAAACCAATAAAAAGTAAAAAAAAAAGTTTTAAAAAATATGAAAAAAAAATAAAAGTTTAAATCAGCCACCTATTCACCCCATTAAAAATAAAGAATGAAAAAATGTAAAAATACAAAAATTTTGGTATTGCTGTATTTGTAATATTCTATCAAAACAGAAAATAAACTAACCTGCTTGGTAAGGAAAAGCAAATACAACAAACAGGCCCTCACACAGCCCCTTCGTCCAAAAATTAAAAACGATACAGATCTCGGAAAATGGCGACTTTTGGCAAATTTTTTTTTTTAATTTCCAATTTTTTTTTCATTAGTTAAAAAAAACTACACACGTATGGTATCTGCGTGATTGTACTGACCTGGGGAATTATATTGCTTGGTCAGTTTTACTGCGTAGTGAACATCTTAGCTAAAAAAAAACAACAAAAACAATTGCAGAATTGCTGTTTTTTTTCCCTCTATTTTAGATTTTTTTCCCCACTTTCCAGTGTATCACATTAAAAAATGAATGATGTCATTCAAAAGTACAAGTCATCCTGCAAAAAAGCAGCAAGCCTTCGTATGGCTGTGTGGACGGAACAATAAAAAAAGTTATAGCTCTGGCAAAAAGGGGAGGAAAAAAAAAAAGAGAGAGCAAAAACGGAAAATCGTCAGGTCCGGAGTGCAACTGTTTAGCAGTGGAACTTTTTTGGGCACCGGCACAATGTAGCTCTTATAATTAGGCACCATGTATGTCTGATTGTGTGGGCACCGTGTGACAGAAGGTACCGGCCAAGACACCATCCAATCCTAAATTAACCCTTTCACTACCCACCCATTCCTGGGAATATATAAGCGGGAAAAGAAAAGCAGAATACGGGTCAGGTGCAGGTTTTTCTGTCGCCTGCATCCTGCTACATCTCTTTTTTTTATTTTTTTTCCATTTTTCTCCTCTGTAACCATTTTCTTCTCACTTTTTGGTATTCATGTCTGCTTCTCAGGGAGATATATGGGCTTGTTTTATATATTAAATTGTAATAAAACATGAGTAATGTGAGGATAATTCTCCCGGAGAAACTGTCATTATGTAAAACATCGGCTTCCATTGACAGTTCCAATTTATTTTCCCAATATCAACATGACGACCATAAAACACGCGCGTTCCACGGCGGAGCTGAGAAGCATCTTGCTGCTTTCGTAGTGTTGTTCGGCAATCACTAAATGTCACTCACAGGTAGGAGGTCCGCGTCGTCCCCTGACAAAAAGGCGATTCGCAAACGACAAATTTTTGTACGTTCCCTGGGGAGTAAAAAAAAAAGAAAAATCCCCGGTGAATGTACAGCAATCCATCCATGTAAGAGATGCTCATCCGGAAATCACTGGAATTAATAACTCAGCGGGACCATGATTTTATGGACTAATTATATAAATAATTCATTGTGCCGGAGTAATAACGAAATAAAGACGTTTACGAAACCATTTATCAATATCCCAGTGGTCTGACGTGAACATGGCGCGCAAAGACAAAAAATTGACAAAAATATGATGTATGGATTTTTTTAAAATCAGGTGTCAACTTGGACATACAGTAGATTGTTCTGGATCTTCGAGCCAATGTATAAAAGTAATAAAACTAAAAATAACCCTAAAATAACAATATATTTGCTTCTATCCCCAAAATATTGTTAGACACAATTTCTGCATGAGGCCAGATGTCATGATACAGATGGGACTGATCGATTCCTGTGTGAGGAGAAGACTTCTGTCAAAAGGCAAATCTTTGAGAAAAGAACGATCAGGCATGTTGGATTTCAACATGCTCAATCCTTTGCTCCTGTTGGAAATAAGTCAGTGCCCTCTGATTTAGTTCGACCTGCTGGATATATCACATGTATAGGGGCTCCTGACTTTCTCGAAATAGCAATATGTTAGTGGGAAGTAAAGATTGGACATGCTGGATTTCAACATGCCTATCCTGATGCCTCCTGATTTCGGTGAGATTTTCCAAAAATGAGACGTATAGATGGAGATGTCAGAATTTGTGACCATTAGTGATAAGCTACAGTCTATGATGCAGGTAGGTCTGGTGGAAAATCTGATTTACAGCAGGTGAAATAAGCATTGAACACGTCACCAATTTTCTAAGTAAACATATTTCTAAAAGTTGGTAACAGCTCATCCAATCCACATGTAAGGAGGAAGACCGGGCTGTGGGTACTTTCATCATGCCAGGTCCGGAACTGTCGAGGTTGCGTCCAGTGTTGCTGTCGGGAAAGAATAGGGACTGGACAGCTACTGAGAGGACTGTGCCCGGGCAGAAGGGCGGGTGCCAAGTGCAGATCCCGGGGCAGCTCCCATTGTCTTAGTCCGAAAAAAGGACGGAACCCTGCGTTTTGTGTCGATTACAGACAACTGAATGCTTGTACAGTGCGGGACTAATATCCCCTGCTCAAAATTGAGGAGTCGTTATCTGCTTTGGGAAAGGTGAAGTACTTTTCGTCCCTGGATCTGGCTGGCGGGTGCCCATGACTGAGCACGATCAACTGAAGACAGCGTTCATACTGCTCATGGGATTGTTTGAATTCAATTGGATGCCCTTCGGCCTGACTAACGCTCCCAGAACGTTTCAGCAGTCAATGGAGAGGTGCCTGGGGAACTGAATTTCGAAGCAACACTCATCTATATGGACGATACCATTGTCTACGCAGCCACCTTTGAAGAACATCTCCGGCGGCTGGAGCAAGTGTTGGGTCGACTGCAGAAATACGGCCTGAAGGTGAAGACCCAAAAATGTCACCTCTCCCGTAATCAAATTGAATACCTGGGACACATCGTTTCCGCTGAAGGAGTGAGATCTGCATGTGAGAAGATAGCGGCGGTGCAGGACTGGCCTACCTTGAAGACAGTGAAGGACGTTCGGGCCTTTCTGGGGCTTAACGGGTACTACCGAAGGTTTGTGAAGAATTTCACCCATATCGCTAATCCGCTGCTGGAACTACTGAAGGGGGTGCCATCCGGCGCAAGAAATCAGACTATCCAATGGGGAAGTAGCCAGGAAGCACCCTTCCAAGCTTTGAAGATGGCCTTAACCAAAGCCCCAATCCTCGCCTATGCGGATTTCTCACAGCCCTTCATTCTTCACACCGATGGAAGTCTACTTGGCCTGGGGCTGTCCTATCACAGATACAGGAAGGAAAAGAATGAGTGATTACCAATAAGAGCCAGTCACCTCACAACTCGGAACGGAACCCGGACAACTGCTGGCCTTGGTGTGGACGATGACCGAAAAGTTCGCGGAATACTTGTCGGGGTCTGAAGTCCTGGTGCACAACAATAACAATCCCCTAGCCCACCTTCAAAAGGCAAAATTGGGGGACTTAGAGCAGTGATGAGTGGCCCTCATGGGGAAGTATCGGTACAGGATTGCTTATCGGCCCGGAGCCGAAAATACGCATTCTGATGCCCTTTCCAGAGTGACCCTTGAATGGCCTAAACATGACCGAGATGAAGATTTGGAGGCAGTAGAGATTCCTGGCTTTCGGGACTTTGCCAGGTCATTGGTGGTGATGCAGAGACAGATCGGAGAGGCATCTGGAGAACAGGTGCTGGAATGCCCCCCAGGATGACTGGGTGCAACTCCATCAAGCAGATAACTGGGCCAGTTGAGACAGTGGGTGGCTCTGAAGCGACTTTCCAACCTACGCGAGAGAGACCCTCTGTCCCCGGGGCTCTGCAGATCCTGAGACAGTGGGAGAGAATCCAGTTAGAGGACAGCTTGCTGTATAGAAGAGAGCAGCTGGTGCGGGAGTTGGAGGTCACCTGGCAAGTGGAGCTCCCCGAGAAGTTGATCTGTGTAGTGGCTATGGAGGCCCATGAGAAAGGGGCTCACTTTGGTCCTGAGAAGACGTTCCAGTGGTTACAGAGGCTGGTTTATCACCCCCACTGAAGACTGCCGTAGAAGAGGCCTGTCAACGATGCAGGAGCTGTGAACTAGCCAAACCTCCAGAGCAGAGAACCCCAACGCAGACCATCGTGACTTCTGCCCCCTTAGAGTTGTTGATGATCGATTACTTAACTGTGGGCCCCGCCCTTCTTGGGTATGAACATTGCCTGGTGATGACTGACCACTTCACTAAATTCGCTGTGGTGACTCCAATTCGGAATTAGACTGCAGAGTCAGCGGCACAGGCCACTTGCCAAGACATCATCCGGGTGTACGGTTGCCCGAAGAGAATCCACTCTGACCAGGGCGCTTGTTTCCAAGGCCGAGTGATGGAAGAGTTACATCGTCTGTATCGGATCGAGAAGTCCAGGGCAACGCCCTATCATCCTCAGGGAAATGGATCCTGTGAACGCTTTAATCGGATGTTAATTCAAATGCTCCAAACATTGGAGGATAATCCCCATTTTAGGCCAGTAGAAATGCTGGGCTAGCCTGGCCTTAGTCTTGGCGATCCCTAAGTGTCCGGCCATCGGAACCTCATGTGCAATCCGCTGCAACTCCACCCTGCTCCTTAAGGGCCTTCAGGCTGTCGTCGGCTTCCAACGCTGTCTGAAACCCCTGCCCACCCTGGGGTGGTTCTGGTATTCTTCATGATTTATTGTTGCACTGTTTGAATTTATTAATCATTTACTACAAAAATTCCACGAGAGTGTGCGGTGAATTCCTACTCATTACTATATAGGACCAACGGGTCCCTTTCGCCAGCACCTCGCCTTTCAGACTAGAGTGCATACTATTTCTTCTATTTCTGAAACTCCTGACTAGACGTGGCCAGAATGGACGAAACTGCCATGTCTTCGTCAGTTCCCCGGGACCCGTCTCCAGGCCTCACTCTGGCTCAGCCACCACTTGGACGGAAGGGGGAAGGCCATTGGACCTCCGTGAGGCTCCTTGGGCTCCAGCACTCCGTCTCCTGGTAACAGTGGCCACAACCGCTGTAACCCTGGGTAGTGCCTGCCTCCCCTCGACTTCCAGACAAGTCGCCGAGTCAGTTGGACCAACCTGGTCTCCTGGCATCCCGGATGTTGGGACCTTCTGCCTTGGGGCATTACCTGGAAGCTCCACCTCTCCTGTGACAGCCCCAACCCCATTGGCATGTTCTCCTTCCTGCAGCTGCACAGAACCCAGCAGTTTGGACTCATCTAGGGGCCCTACAATTCCTGCGGCAGCCCCTCCCACCAACTCTGTTTCTGGCCTTGCAGTTACCTGACCCCCACCTCTCTCTCCAGAGCACACTGTCTCATCACACCTGGGGCATTCTCACACCTTCCTGTGTCTTCTCTGTCTCATCTGTGCACGCTGCATGTGTCCTGTCAGTACAGGAGTGACTCTCAGCTCTGACCTCCCCCCTTGACACAGAGGGAACAGGCAACACACTTACAACATTATTAGCAGTAGACAAATCAAGACACAGTGGGGGACCAGGACTAGGGGTCTCAGTAGCCACATACTGTGACACTAGCCACCCCAAATCTGTCCCAAGTTAAACACTCGCGGGAATATTCGCTGACACTCCCACCTCCTTCATTCCCCTCCTGGCGCCCCAGTCCGGATGAACCCTGGCGACGGGCAGCGCCGGTTCAACGCCTCCAATCCCGAGGGTCATCTCAGCGCCGGTGTCCCGCAGTCCCATAGCAGTGGCTTGGTTTACGGTGACGGGCTGGTAATTGTCACGGGACCTCCCACCACCCCAACCCACACACATGACAGGGGCCATTTTTGGGAATGAAGACGGGGCCTTGTGGCGCTGGGGACATATGGCCCTGAAGTGTCCGGGTAGGTTGCAGAGGTGACACCTCCTGGATTCTACCCCTGGCCTTGAGAGGGAAACAGAGGAGGGCACTCCTTGCATTCTTTGGGCTGGGGAAACAGGGGCAGGATGAGTCTTGCCCCCTCTCCAGGTGCTGTGGACGGCCCGCTTGGCTTCAGGGGCCCGATTTTGGCATAGTCATCTGCCAGGGTGGCTGTAGCAGTGGCTCCTTTTGGTTTTCAGTCACGGATGTCTTGCTGAAGATCCTCTGGGCAGTTCTACAAGAATTATTCCGTGACAACCTCCTCCTGGATCTCCTGGCCGGTGGTGAGCTCCAGGCCCTTGGTCCAGTGCATCTGCAGCTCTCATAAGGGCGCGCATGTTGTCGGCCCACGTGTCCTTGGGGCCTTTTTGCAGGCTCCGGAACTTCCTGTGGTAAGACTCCCGGGTGAGGTTGAACTGATGGATCAGGGCCTGTTTGATGCTTTCATAGTCCTGTTCCTCCCCAGCAGGTAAGTCCCCCGAAACTTCTAGAGACTTACACCTCAAACGGGGGGTCAAGTACTTGGCCCACTGATCCAAGGCCAGATGTCTGCTCAAAGGCCCACAGAAATGAGTCCCGGTCTCCGTCCTTCTCCAGCAAAGGGACGTCCTCGGCTCGGACCTTGGCTGTCTTGGGTTCCGGAGGTGCTGTGAAGGGCCGTATGAGACCCTGTTGAGCCAACTCCAGCTGATGCTGTCGTTCTGCAGCCTCACGACGTTCCACCACCTCACGCTCTGCTTGGCGTTCTGCCACCTCCCGCTCTGCCTGGCATTCTCCCGCTTTCAGGAGGGCTGCGTAGGCTTCCTCGCGCCCCACTTTGAGGCTCATCAGGGCAGCTTGAAAGAGGGCCTCTGATCTGAGCTGTTGTCACGCGGTCTTAAGATATGTGTACGATGTCAGTAAACTATTCTTAAAAGAACAACACTCTATACAACATATAGATTAGCAACATCAGCATGTAAATATAGAATAGATTTACCTGACACGATATCCGTTGAACTCAGGGTTAATCTTGAGGACTTGATACACTGTCACAGGAAAGAGGAGGACCGGGGGTCTAACCTGACCCTAAACTGGGGTCCTAACTAATCCCTCACCTTGGAGGTACTGATAATGGTTCAGAGGTCCAAGTCTCCAGCCTAACCCTGTCTCCTATCAGTCCCTGAACCCTGTAATCAGTCCTAAGAAGGATTCTGATTACCACCAAAGGATATGGGCTGATCTCTGCTAAATACACAGATTAGACATATAAGACAGACTGGAGAAAACACAGACTTGCATACACACTCAAACACAGAAGGAACATAAATGATCTGGGATATTAAACTCTAAGCAAGGTGAGCTTAAAACAACTAAGGAGCTCTTTAACTTAAGTCTATACAGATACAATCCTATCTGTGGTCTGCATGAAGAATTTCACTGGCAACTCCCAACACAGACAACCAGAGATTTAAAGGAAACCAATCAACAAATAATTGCAGCCGGGAGAAAACTGCACCCAGTCCCAGAACTGAGCACAGACAGAATTAACTCCCTAACTGCCAAACACAAAGAAACAGCAACTCAGCTGTGAGAAGTCAGAATGTGCAACCGCGACGATCTTCGTGGCGATGCACACATGACAGTACCCCCCCTTCTACGAGGGGCCTCCGGACGCTCAGGGCCAGGTTTGCCCGGGTGAGTTCTGTGGAAGGTCCGCACCAAACGATCTGCGTTAATGTCAGACGCAGGAACCCACGTCCTCTCCTCTGGACCATACCCCTTCCAATGCACCAAGTACTGAAGGGACCGGCGATTCAAACGTGAGTCAATGATCTTTGACACTTGAAACTCCAAGTTACCATTGACCACCACTGGAGGAGGAGGTAGAGGTGATGGTATGACTGGTGCCACGTACCTCTTAAGTAATAACTTGTGGAACACATTATGAATTTTAAACGTAGGAGGGAGGTCCAGACGAAATGCCACAGGATTAATTATGGAACTGATCCTGTACGGCCCGATGAATCTGGGGCCCAGCTTCCAGGAGGGAACTTTAAGTTTTATATTCCTGGTAGACAACCATACCAGATCGTTCACATTAAGATCTGGACCAGAAACTCTCCTCCTATCAGCCATACGTTTATAACGGTTCCCCATAGCACTCAGATTATTCAATACACCTCTCCACACTGAAGCAAGTGACGACGAGAAACGCTCCTCCTCAGGAACCCCAGAAGGGCCCCCCCCATTGAATGTACAAAACTGGGGATGAAAACCATATGCCCCAAAAAACGGGGACTTACCAGTGGACTCGCTCCGCCTGTTGTTAAGAGCGAACTCTGCCAGAGGCAAGAAAGAAGACCAGTCCTCCTGGTTCTCTGAGACAAAACACCGAAGATAAGTCTCTAGGCTTTGATTCAGACGCTCTGTCTGACCATTGGTCTGCGGATGAAAAGCCGAGGAAAATGACAATTGCATCCCCCGACGTAAACAAAATGCCCTCCAAAACTTGGACACAAACTGAGACCCCCTATCTGACACCACATCAGAAGGCAACCCATGAAGTCTCACAATCTCCCCAATGAACACCTGCGCCAGAGTTTTAGCATTAGGGAGGGCAGGAAGAGCAATGAAATGTGCCATCTTACTGAACCTGTCAACAACCACCAGTATGACAGTCTTCCCTGACGACTGAGGAAGGTCCGTGATGAAGTCCATAGACAAATGAGTCCATGGACGCTCCGGAAGTTTCAAGGGTAAGAGGGTCCCAGACGGATGGGTATGAGGGGTCTTAGAGCGAGCACAAACCCCACAGGACGCGACAAAAGTTAAAACATCTTTATTAACGTTAGGCCACCAAAACCGGCGAGAAAGGAGATCTAAAGTAGCCTTACTCCCTGGATGTCCTGCTAAAGCAGAATTATGATGTGCCTCAATAACCTTTTGTCTCAACTGATTTGGGACAAACAGTCTCCCTGGAGGTCCTGCAGGGGCGTCCCCCTGAGCCTCTAACACCTCCTCCTCAAGCTCAGAACATACAGCCGACACTACCACCCCCTCCTGAAGGATAGGAATCGGGTCATCCATTTTCCCGGCCCCTGGGAAACTGCGAGACAAGGCATCCGCCTTAACATTCTTAGATCCAGGGCGATAAGTGACAACAAAATTAAACCTGGTAAAAAACAACGACCATCGAGCTTGTCTGGAATTCAGACGCTTAGCAGATTCCAAATACAGCAGGGTTTTTGTGATCAGTAATGACGGTGACCGGGTGGACTGCCCCCTCCAAAAAGTGACGCCATTCTTCAAAAGCCAACTTAATGGCCAAAAGTTCCCTATTGCCGATATCATAATTCCTTTCGGCGGACGACAATTTTTTAGAAAAGAAAGCGCACGGATGCCATTTACCAGGGGACGGACCCTGGGACAATATTGCACCCACCTACGTCAGACGCGTCCACCTCCACAACGAACGGCTGTGATGCATCTGGTTGGATGAGAACGGGTGCCGAAGCAAAACATTTTTTCAAAGAGGAAAAAGCTTGGCAAGCTTTGTCCGACCATTTAGAAAAATCCGTCCCTTTTCTTGTCATGTCAGTGAGAGGTTTGACAACAGATGAGAAATTACAAATAAATTTCCGGTAGTAGTTAGCAAACCCCAGAAAACGCTGCAGAGCCTTAAGATCCTCTGGCTGATCCCATTCAAGCACTGCTCTCACCTTTTCAGGGTCCATACGGAAACCGGAGGCTGACACCAAGAAACCCAAAAACTGAAGTTCCTGTACGGCGAATACACACTTTTCCAGTTTGGCGTATAGTTTATTGTCTCGCAAGATCTGCAACACCTGTCACACATGCTCCTGGTGAGACACAAGATCTGGTGAGTAAATTAAAATGTCATCCAAATATACGACCACAAACAGCCCCACCAGATGACGAAAAATGTCATTAACAAAATGTTGGAATACTGCTGGTGCAGTAGTCAGACCAAAAGGCATGACAAGGTTCTCATAATGTCCCTCCGGCGTGTTAAACGCCGTTTTCCACTCATCCCCCTCTTTTATCCTAATCAGATTATACGCCCCTCTGAGATCCAATTTAGAGAACCATTTGGCGCCAACAATTTGATTGAAGAGATCAGGAATCAGAGGGAGTGGATACGGATCTCGAACAGTAATCCGATTAAGTTCGCGGAAATCCAAGCAAGGGCGTAGGCCTCCATCTTTTTTCTTCACAAAGAAGAACCCCGCGGCCACTGGGAAGATGAAGGTCTAATATGCCCTTTGGCCAGACTTTCCGAAATATAATCTTTCATAGCCTGCCTCTCAGGACCAGAAAGGTTATATAACCTAGCTTTAGGTAACTTAGCATCAGGAAGTAAATTAATAGAGCAGTCATACACGCAATGAGGAGGCAACTCCTGACACCCCTCCTCAGAGAACACATCCCCAAAGTCCTCCAAAAAAGGAGGCAAAGTACTAGGCACGACCGCACTGATGACTGTGTTCATGCAGTTACTTTTGCAAAACTCCCCCCATTGGCTTATATCTCTGGACTGCCAATTAATCACAGGGTTATGTTTAACCAACCAAGGAAGTCCCAACACAATAGGAGTAGGTAGACCCTCCAACACATAACAAGATAATAGTTCCCTATGTATTGCCCCTACCCGAAGGTCAATGTTATGAACCTCATGAACAAAGCTACCTTGGCCGAGAGGCCTGGCGTCAATGGAGAATATAGGGATCGGTTTGACCAATACACTCAGATGCATACCTTGAGCCTGAGCAAACTGAGCGTCAACCAGATTAGCCCCGGAACCACTATCAAGAAGAACAGAAAATCTCTCCACTCTCGTACCAACCACCACCTCCACTGGTACAAGGAACTGAGAAGAACTAGCGGACGAAATACATACTCCCAGGTTGTCGTCCACCACACAACCTGGGATTAACAGTTTTCCGGCGACTTTTGCTCAACAAGGCACGGGATGGACATCCCCCAACAAAATGTCCCTCTTTCCCGCAGAAGAAACACCTTCTAGTCCTGCGGCGTACCGCCAATCCCCTCCTACGAAATGATGTCCCTCCCAACTGCATAGGCTCCTCCGAACAGACAAGGGGAACCTCAACATAAGGGACTTTAGTAGTAGGTGGAGTAACAACAGGGGGCGGAGTTACCTCGCACCTCTCCCGGAGCCGTCTATCAGTACGGATAGCTAGGGCCATAGCAGCCTCCAGTGATGGAGGAGAATCATACTGAGCCAAAACGTCCTTTAATTTGTCAGAAAGCCCATGACAAAACTGGCTCCTAAGAGCTGGGTCATTCCACTGAGTATCTGTGGCCCATCTACGGAACTCAGAAGCAAATTCCTCCGCCGGACGATCTCCCTGCTGTATCTTACGTAATTTTGTCTCAGCAAGAGAGACCCGATCTGGGTCATCATATACCAAACCCAGGGCAGTAAAAAATCGATCTACTGACTGTAGAGCCGGGGATCCCGGAGGAAGGGAGAAGGCCCAGGATTGAGGGTCCCCTTGTAGGAGCGAGATAACAATTCCCACTCTCTGCTCTTCACTCCCTGATGATCGAGGCCGAAGCCGAAAATACAATTTACATGCTTCCCTGAAGGTAAAAAATTTGTCTCGCCCACCAGTGAACCTGTCCGGGAGAGCTACTTTAGGTTCAAATCTGGTTTGCTCCGAGGGAGACAAAACTTTGGACTTAATGTCCGTCAGCTCCATGGATAATCCCTGCAACTGCAGAGCCAGCTGGGCTACTGGATCCATGGCAACTGGGAATAATTTTATGGGCCAGTGAAAATGTCACGCGGTCTTATGATATGTGTACGATGTCAGTAAACTATTCTTAAAAGAACAACACTCTATACAACATAATAGATTAGCAACATCAGCATGTAAATATAGAATAGATTTACCTGACACGATATCCGTTGAACTCAGGTTAATCTTGAGGACTTGATACACTGTCACAGGAAAGAGGAGGACCGGGGGTCTAACCTGACTAACTAATCCCTCACCTTGGAGGTACTGATAATGGTTCAGAGGTCCAAGTCTCCAGCCTAACCCTGTCTCCTATCAGTCCCTGAACCCTGTAATCAGTCCTAAGAAGGATTCTGATTACCACCAAAGGGATATGGGCTGATCTCTGCTAAATACACAGATTAGACATATAAGACAGACTGGAGAAAACACAGACTTGCATACACACTCAAACACAGAAGGAACATAAATGATCTGGGATATTAAACTCTAAGCAAGGTGAGCTTAAAACAACTAAGGAGCTCTTTAACTTAAGTTTATACAGATACAATCCTATCTGTGGTCTGCATGAAGAATTTCACTGGCAACTCCCAACACAGACAACCAGAGATTTAAAGGAAACCAATCAACAAATAATTAATTGCAGCCGGGAGAAAACTGCACCCAGTCCCAGAACTGAGCACAGACAGAATTAACTCCCTAACTGCCAAACACAAAGAATTAGCAACTCAGCTGTGAGAAGTCAGAATGTGCAACCGCGACGATCTTCGTGGCGATGCACACATGACAGCTGTCCAGGGAGAAGGGCAGTAGGAGGGCCTTCTCCTGCAGGGTAGTGCACTGGCGGTGAGACACTTGGGGGAGCCCGGGCTGCACCCCCCCTGTTTCGCCCCTTCTTCGGAATCAGTACAGTCATTCTCTGCATTACGGGCTAGCTCCACGGCTATCATTTTTGTCCGGCTTTGAGTGCTTGCAGCCAGTCTTTTCAGCCCTCAGTCGTGGACACAGTGGCAACCAGAGCACCCACACCTCTATGGTACTTGCACTCGGACTGTCTAGTGCTGAGCTGATCTTAAGACCCCAGCAGCAAAAGCTACTCCTGTTAGTGCTTAGTGTCGGGGAGTAGGGATCCCACGCACACTATTATCTCGATCCCACTGCTCTGCCACCAATCTGTGAGGGATCTCCCAGGGGGGTCGACTTCGCTCACCTCGGGGGGAGGGGAGAGAAGGACCTAGCAGGGGTCGGCTCTCTGGCGCGACCACTTGCCCCAGGTCAGTCAGGGAACTGCACCGAGAGCAAATAGTCGCCAGAAAGGCTTCCCTTATAGATACGAGTTAGTGAGGTGCTCCCAGTGAGGGGGGGATTTATATCACCAGTCCAGGCTGGGTATATATGTATAAACCTCCCGGCCGTCACTGCCAGAGTTCCTCACTAAAACAATACGGTATTCTACCACCAGTTCGTCGTTTGAAATAAGCCCCGTCTGACAGCAGGCTTATATCGGGTTAGGAACCCATACGGGTAGCGTATCATAAAACCAACCGAGCGTGCGGACGTGGGGATTCTTGGATCGAGATAAAAGAGCAGCCCAAGATTAATTTTATATTTAATCACCTAAAAGGGGCACTAGAAATATACAAGCATATATTCACAGAAAAATATACAGGTATGCAGTCAGGAGTGTAGTACAAAGGATAGGGTAAAGATAGGTTGCAATTACCGTGTTATGTAGCATGTGACCACAGGGAGGCGCTGATGGATCACAGGTCCAAATCTTAGTTACAGGCTTTCTTAGCTCCGTCTGATAACAGGTCCTCCGGCCAAAAGAAAACTACAAACTGAGCTCCAAGTGAGGAGCTGACACTTATCTCCTTGGCTGCTTCCCCCACACTCTGCGCCCACCCCTGGGCTTGTGCAGCCTCTCTCCTTCCATCTCTGAGAGTATGATTTTCAGTCCAGAACCGTGAACGGCCAATAACTTTTCGCCTGAAGCTCTGAATGGAATGGCAGCAGCGCCACTGGATTTGGCTGGATTTTATCTGTGCATCAAGTCTAAAAAGGCCTATTGTATGTA
This sequence comes from Oophaga sylvatica, assembly GCA_033576555.1. Lineage (NCBI taxonomy): Eukaryota > Metazoa > Chordata > Amphibia > Anura > Dendrobatidae > Oophaga > Oophaga sylvatica. The sequence goes on from JARQOD010000006.1 coordinate 443,672,083, forward strand.
ATTCCTGGTGACTGAGCTTTATGACTCCATAGCACAGAGTACTACAACTGGTTGCCAGACACAGGCATATGGGGGAAGGAATGCCGATTCGGATGATGTGGTCGGCTAGGCTCAGAAATATTGTGTTTTGTTATTATAGGTCATTTTCCAGATTCAATACCTCATAGCCTTGCTGTGATTTGTTGTACGACGATGAATATCCGTGTGCTTCGTCACACAAAAGGGCCAGCTGGCTTGCAGCTGCAGAAGTTTTCACACCTTATTGTTATCAGCTTCAAAGGCTTGTTCTTGGTTTTTAATTAAAGATAAACACTGCCTGGCTTTTTATGGCCTTGGGGAATGCAAGGGTGGGGGCACATTTCAGGAGAGGAAGGAGTTTTCCTGAACTTAAAATCCAAAATGGATTCTCCCTTGTCCCTCAGAGGAACTTCTAAAGTTCTCTACATAGCAGATGTTGGAAGAAAAGATTGGGCATGTTGGATTTCAACATGCTTGATTGGTGGTGGCCATTAGAGATAAACCATACTTCTCAAGTTAGGTAGGACTGGTCAAAAATCTGATGTGTATAGAGGATTCTTAAATTTCTACAAAGGGCAGATGTACTTTTTTCAACATGACTGATCTTTTTGTCCCTTTTCTCCAGATTTAGATGGTATAGGTTAAATATCTTATATGTGAGATACTCCGGCTTTCCTTTCAGTGATAAATGTTGGGGGTAGGAAAATGTATCCTTTGGGGGAGATAAGATATGGGCGTATTTGGAAGCGGCTGCACAAGTCAATTTTCCGCCCTACCTAAGGAGGCATTGCCAGGCTGCTCCACAACTGAGGTGGCCGAAAACACCCTCGGGCCATCATGGGGAATTTCAATGCATGACGATTTTGCCCCTGACTTACATAAAATTTTGTAAAAACTGCTACTTTTTGTGAAAAAAATCGGCAAAACTTCAATGTGCTTTCACAGAACTCGCAAGTAATCTTCCTCCCACTCCCCAGTCTGGATGTATATTTCATATTTTACAGTGTGTTAATGGCATTAAGGTAATAAAATCATCGTCCATATGTTTCTCCATGAATGATTATAAATGTCACGGAACGTTCCTCACGGTTACTGGCATCAGATAATGGAGACATATAAATTAGTGATACATTGTATCTGGAATGAACTGTGCGGAGTAATGAGATTTGCATTTAGATTTTATGACAGTGAAGCTTGTAAAAAAATATAAGAAATGATCACAAGGCGATATTACTGACAAATGATCTTCAAATAAAAGGGAGAATAGTCAGTGCTGATGTTACATATAGATGTACAGCGCTGTGCAAACTTTATAGGCAGGTGCTGAAAAAAATGCTGCAGAGTAAGAAGCTTTGAGAAATAGAAGTAATAGTTTATTTTAGAGCAAGGAACAAAATGCAAAGTGAACGAACGAAAGAGAAATGTAAATCACATCAATATTTGGTGAACGCACTTTGCCTTGGTCAAGTCTTTTAGGCAAACATCTTGGAGACCTGACCCCACATCTTCTGCTTATGAGGCTTGTGTAGTGATCCTTCTGTTTCTAAGGCCTCCTTCACACATCTGGTGATTCTTGTACAGGAAAAAACAGTACAGGTGAGATCCGTGGTAAGTGTGCCATCTGTGTGGCCATGTGCTGCATCCGTGTGTCCGAATCCATGTGCCATCTATGTGTCTGTATCTGTGTATCCATATCTGTGTACCATCTGTGTGTCTGTGTGCCATCCGTGTGTCCGTATCCATGTGTCCATATCCATGTATCCATATCTGTGTGCCATTGTGCCATTTATGTGTCCATGTGCCATCCGTGTGTCCATGTGCAACGTCCATGTTTTGTCCTGGAAAAAACATACGATAGTTAAACAATTGATTTAATCTGTGTAAACGTTATAAACCAGCCAATTAAAGGAATTGCGTGGGATTTTTTTTCCTGCACTTGAATTTATTGGATAAATAAATAAATACATTTATAAAAAAAAAAAAACGGTATGTACTCCCGTATATTTTTATAACCAGCAGAGGGAAAGACGACCCCTGTAGGCTTTTAATAATAATCTGGGAAAGGGTCCATTAGTCCTAAATGTTCTCAGCTTATTAGTAACAACTCACAGGTGTTTAATTACCCTTTACTGGTTAGTTTACAGGTGGACCCCAGAAAAAAATGACATAAGGTCCCCCTATAATTTCTAACCATCAAAGGCTAAATAGAGCTGTGAGCTGATATTAATAGCCTGGGAAGGGGCCATGGATCCGGCGTCAGAACCCGGGCATTTATTAGCATAAAATTAAAAATAAAAAAACACTGTATGCCTCATCTGTCTGACGATAATCCATTTGAATGACATCATAATCCATCTCTGCTTTATCTGGATGCCTTGTTGAACGGTGGCATGATGCAACTTTTCAACCTGGTATCCAGGAAACACTGAGCTGAGCATCTGAGCGCAGCTTCAGTGACCTGCGATTATATAATTGAGGTTACTGCAGGTCACTGAGGCTGCAGTTTCCACGGTAACTCATTTTGAGTGACCCAATGAACTGCAGTGACCATCACTGCTAGCACTGTGTCACCGGGGTCCTTCTCCAGTATCACACAATCAACAGAGCAAGAGAAGTGCGAACACTCCCAAGACCTTTATTATAGGCAAAACTAAAAGGTCCATAAACAAACCACCACACTGAGGATACAATAGTCCAGAACACGAATGCAGTACAGTAACAGGATAAATGTCCCAGGAGATGAGTCCAATAATCCAGACAACAGAGGATAAACAAAAGAAACCATATCCTTCTTTCTCTCTGACGTGCTGTGTCCTTACACCATCCTCACCATCCTCACAGGATCTGACTTCCCCCTCTCTGTCCTCCTCAGACCCCCTCGTCCAGGGGTAGTCAGACCGGTTCGATGGCTTTCAGGCCTCTCTGACCTGGGAAAGGTGCCTCAGGAATTAAGGCACTACAGGGGTGACTGGCTGCTTTTGGATAGCTGAGGGGTCAAGAATGGACAATCAGGAAATGTCAGCAGGGGTTTCAGCGAAAAGGCTGACAATTGAGACTCTAGACAATATGTGGAATACACAGAATGATACCGGGCAACAAGAGAACACCATGTAAATCAGTAAAATAGAAATATACACAAAATGATACCCACAGAACATATCACACCATCACACACTGTGAAAAACGAACGTGTGAAATGGGCATTAATATGATCCTATACTGGATGATGTGAGATTAGGGCTCTGTGGGGCCAGATCATTACTTCCACGACTATTTGCTGTTCTTTAAGATGGTTCTTAAAGAGGACCTTTCAATAAATATTTCCTGTTGACTGGACTTTTTTTTTCTTATTTGGCCTATCTGTTGCAGAAATATTAGCAATCAAAGTATTTGGCACCTAATAAGTAAATTTTTGCTAACTTTGAGTGGGTGTTATCAGAGAGTTTTTACTGGGGGCGTGCATGTCTTCCTCCTGTATGATGTTGACCAATCATAAGCAGACAATAAAGCACCAGAAAAAGAAAACTCCCTGTCATAGCTTAGATCAGGCTTCTCCTGTGTGAGACTTATAATGACAGACAACCTGCTCTCACTGCTGAGCGATTACAAATTACTCTGAGCACAACAGACCTGAGTGTCCTTTCAGCTTTCATCTCCTGGCAGCCCATGTTGATGAAAGGGAGTGCAGACGAATTTAGCTGTGTCACATTACAAACCCTCCTAACAACTCTCCCCTCATATTGGGAAAGCTCAGCTATGCTGCTTCTTCCCAGACATTGCCTGTCCAAAGATCAAAACTCAAAAGTAATAGTAATGAAACTCAGGCTTGCTGTGCTCACAGCAACTTATAACCTTTCTGCAGTGAGATCTGTGCTGTCTGTCATTATATGTCTCAAGCAGGGGTAGCCAGTGCTAAGCTATGGTGAAGGCATCTGAGTCACACGTAGCCAGGGCCTGTGGGTACTCGGCACCGAGCCCGTTCACTTCACTGGGGAATGTCACGGGTAGCACAGCTCGGTCCGTTGCCCTGGGCGCTCACTAAAAGGTGGATATTTACAGGGGATTATAGGTTTGTAGAAATATTCGTGACGCCACCTGTGGTTCCTGGTCAGGGTGACCAGCGCTGCAGGGTAGATCCTCTGAGGGGTTGTTACTGGGCAGCAAGGTGTTAAGTCTCCCACAGGCGAGACTGATCCCTCAGGGTATATGGCGGTGTAATATAGGGGTGCAGGAGCAATAAGGCAGACACACACAAGAAAGTCTCTTTTTGTACCTTTACTGATGGTGAAGTTGTAGGCACGACCCGGGAAGCTGTCAGGGTGGAGGATGCACGTCCAGTAATTCCACCGAGTAGGTGTAGGGCCTCCTTACTCCTTTAATGAGTGTGAGTTTCTGACTTGCATAAAACAAAGCCTAACTCCGTCTTCTCAGCTACGCCCGGCTGACCTTGTGGTGAGGCCTTCTTGTGGACAGAACTAAGTCTCTATATGGCTGATCAGGCCAGACTCCTGTTCTTCCTGACCCTGGTTACGTATCAACACTGTTGGGCCCCTGCGACCTGTAGTCCAGCAGGGTCTCCGGTGTCTCCTACCAGTCGTGCAGATGCTGGCAAGCGCGGACCCAGTGTCCGGTGGTGCAGAGTGGAGGTAAGGTATCAATGCTGGTTAACCTCTGTCACTCTCTCTCTTCTTTCTTCCACCTGCCTTTCGTCCTACTCTCACCACTATCATAAGCACAAGCTAGCAGTAGATGTCAGCTTTCTTTATCTTCACCGCTCTCCAAGCGTCGGCACGCTTACTCACTGAAATGCTCACTGAAGGTCTCTCAGTAAACTCAATTTTGACCAGGCTAAGTGGTAATCTTTCCCACTACTACTGGACTCCACTCCTAAACTGAGTGTTTGCTGAAGTCTTCAGGCTTTCTCTTTCTGGCTAGTCTTTCCCTCTCAGCTCGTCTAAGGTCACTGCCGTTCTGACTAGAATCTCTCACAGTCTGCTCTAATCTCCTCTGCTGAGGTAAACTGACACTCTGAGGTAAAACCAACGACTAGCTAACTCTCAGCTAGAGTGCCTTCATCTCCCTGCTGTCGTCTCCAAGGGCTCCCTCTGGTGGCACCAGGAAAATGTGGAGTGTTGTGTGCTTATGGGTTGTTGTGGGTTTACCTTTCGTGCATCTTCCAGGGTAACATGTGGCTCCAGTCACAGCTGGGCTACACATCCCCCCCTAGTTAATATCAGCACTCCTGGGCTGAAAAAGAAAACAATTTTTTTTATAACATGAACAAATAACATAATTATAACTCTTCCCTTGCGGGAGGTAAGGACACTTTGAACGTTTCATAATACAAGTAACATATATACAAATATTTACACAAATCTTATTTACATTTTTACACTTGGATATTGGTTCACTGGCTTAATTTGCTAGGCCTACTCTTGGTACCTAACAGGTAACCTGCCTTTTGTCGTGCGTACTGACCTACGTGGTGTTGCGTCAGGTATAGTAGCATCTGGCCTATCTGTCCTGCGTGCCGGCAAACTGTAATACTGCCTTAACCTCTCTAGGTGTCAAGATCCCGTCTGGGTTGGAGCCGATGTTACTGCAAACACTAGGGGAAGCAGAGGCAGGTAGCGTAGTCAGATGGCAGCCGGAGGTCGGTACACAGGAAAGCAGTGTTTGTAGCAATGGATCAGGCGGATAACGTAGTCAGGTGGCAGCCGGAGGTCGGTACACAGGAGAGCAGTGTTTGTAGCAATGGATCAGGCGGAGAGCGTAGTCAGAAGGCAGGCCGAGGTCGGTTCACAGGAGAGCAGTGTTTGTAGCAATGGATCAGGCGGAGAGCGTAGTCAGAAGGCAGGCCGAGGTCGGTTCACAGGAGAGCAGTGTTTGTAGCAATGGATCAGGCGGAGAGCGTAGTCAGAAGGCAGGCCGAGGTCGGTTCACAGGAGAGCAGTGTTTGTAGCAATGGATCAGCAGGAAACGCTTGACTAAAGGCTTGGAGCTCAATAATCTCGCAATGACACACCCACAGGGCCAGGTTTATATAGGGTGTGTAATTGGCAATCAGAGGCCCAATCAAGAGAGCACTAGGTGTAGCCAATCAGGAAGAACAGTCAATGGTATCTGGGTTCAGCAAGGAACTTTGCAGCCAGCAGAATAGCTCAGATGGTAGAGCTGCTGGCCAGTGGACAAGAGGTACTGGGTTCGACTCCTGACAGTACTCCCCTCCTTCCAGGATGGCCTCTGGACATCTCAGGAGCTGGCTTATCCGGGTACCTTTGATGAAAGGCTCTTGTTAGTCTAGGAGCATGGACGTTGTCCCTTGGTTGCCATGAATTTTCCTCTGGTCCGTAACCCTTCCACTGCACCAGATACTGCAGTTTACCTCTGAATTTTCGGGAGTCCAGAATCTTATCCACAATGTATTCTTCTTCACCACGGATCCTTTCTGGTGGAGGAGGTGGCTGAATTCTTCCTGGAAACGGGTTTTCACAGAAGGGTTTGAGCAAGGATATGTGAAACACTGGATGAATCTTTAGATTGTTGGGAAGTTTTAAACGAAAAGCAACCTGGTTAATTTTTGCAGAAATTTGAAAAGGTCCAATGAATTTCTGACCCAATTTGGAGGATGGCACATGTGTCTTAAGGTTTTTAGTGGACAGCCAAACTTTGTCTCCAACCTGAAGAGCAGGGGCACTCTCCGATGTTTATCTGCTGCTTCCTTATATTCTTCCTGGGTCTTGAGCAATATCTCTGATAATTCCTTCTGGGATTCCTGTAATTTTGTAAGCCTGTCATTAACAGCAGGAATGGGAGTGTTCACTGGCAGATTAGGGATAAATACTGGATGTACTCCATAATTAGCAAAAAATGGGGTTTGAGATGTAGCTCTATGTATGGAGTTGTTGTAGGCAAACTCTGCTGTTGGTAAACAGTCCACCCAGTCATCCTGAAGATAGGAAATGAAGCAACGGAGGTATTGCTCCAAAGTCTGGTTCGTTCTCTCCGTCTGGCCATTGGACTGAGGATGGAAAGCGGTAGAAAGATTCACCGTGACTCCCAAGGCTGTACAGAAACTCTTCCAAAATTTTGACGTAAACTGAACGCCTCTGTCAGACACCACGCTGTCAGGAATTCCATGTAACCTGAATACTTCTTTGATCATCAGTTCTGCAGTTTTTTCAGCAGTAGGAATTCCTTCAGTTGGAATAAAGTGGGCCATTTTTGTGAGTCGGTCCACTATGACAAGGATGACGGTCATCTGTTTGGAAGGGGGTAGTTCCACAATAAAATCCATGGAAATAGATCCCCAAGGCCTGGATGGAACTGGGAGTGGTTGCAAGAGTCCTAGAGGAGACGATCGTGAGGTCTTGTTTCGTGCGCATGTTAAACAGGTTGAAACATATTTCCTCACGTCCTTCCTACAATTAGGCCACCAAAAGAAACGAAGTAGTAAGTCTTGTGTTTTTGCAACTCCAGGATGTCCTGCCAGTTTAGAATCATGGACACTTTTGAGGACTTCAAGGCGAGAAGATTCAGGTACATATATTTGGTGTTTCTGCATCCAAAACCCCTCTTTGAATGAAAGATCGACGTCTTCCGAAGGATGGTTAAGGAAAGAGTCCTCTTGATATCCATCTTTAATTCTATTACCTAGTCCTCTAGAGTGCAATATTCCCAAAAAATTTTTAGGGCCTAGAATTGTATCATCATTACTAGACCTCTCCTGAGGTTCCGAACACATCCTAGACAAGGCGTCAGCCTTGCCATTCCTTGAACCAGGCCGGTAAGAGATTATAAAATTGAATCTTGAGAAAAATAAGGCCCATCGTGCTTGTCTTGCAGACAATCTTTTTGCTGTACGGAGGAATTCAAGATTCTTGTGGTCCGTGAGGACAGTCACAGGGTGATTGGCACCTTCCAGAAGATGTCTCCACTCGGAGAAGGCAACTTTAATGGCTAACAGTTCTTTATTACCAATGTCGTAGTTCTTTTCTGCAGATGACATGGTGTGGGAAAGAAACGCACATGGGTGAAGTTGCATCTTGTCCCCAACTCGCTGAGACAGAATAGCTCCCACTGCAGAGTCCGAGGCGTCCACTTCGACAGTAAATGGCAATTCAGGATTTGGGTGTACTAACAATGGAGCAGACGTAAAAAGAGTTTTCAACTTGTCAAAAGCCTCCTGTGCCTCTGGAGACCAGAAAAATGCTTTTGTCTTTTTTGTTAGTGTAGTAATTGGTAGTATGATCCGTGAAAAGTTCTTTATAAATTTTCGGTAAAAATTTGCAAATCCTATGAAACGCTGGACGTCTTTTAAATTTCTTGGAACAGGCCAGTCCACTACAGCATTGATTTTGCCGGGATCCATGCTCAGACCTTCTGGGGAGATGATATATCCCAGAAATTGGATACTGGTTTGTTCAAACTCACATTTTTCAAGTTTAATGTAGAGATGGTTCTCCTGTAGTCGTTCCAAGACTAACTGGACGTGCCTGCGATGCTCTTCCAAGGTGTCTGAAAATATAAGAATGTCATCGAGATAAGCCACAACGAATTGGTCCAAGAAATCTCGAAATACATCATTAATAAAATGTTGAAAGGTGGCTGGGGCATTGCTAAGGCCAAAGGTCATAACAAGAGATTCAAAATGTCCATATCTCGTTCTGAAGGCGGTCTTCCACTCATCTCCTGGGCGAATCCGTATGAGGTTGTAAGCCCCTCTAAGATCCAGCTTCGTAAAGATTTTCGCAGAACGGAGTCTCTCAAATAGTTCAGGAATCAAGGGTAGCGGGTAGCGATTCTTGACAGTGATATTATTCATCTCTCTGTAGTCAATACATGGCCGCAGAGTGGAGTCTTTCTTTTCAACAAAGAACAGGGGTGCCCCAGCTGGAGATGTGGAAGGTCGAATAAAGCCTTTCTCTAAATTTTCATCCAGGAACTTTCTTAATACCTTCAATTCAGGTTCGGAAAGATTGTAAATCCGTCCAAATGGAATGGTTGCTCCTGGCAGCAATTCAATGGGACAGTCATAAGGACGGTGAGGAGGTAATTGATCTGCTTTCTTCTTACTGCAGACATCAGAGAACTGCTGATATTGAGGTGGTAGTTTCTCTTCCTTCTCATGCGAAATCTCAGAGATTTGGACTTGTTGGAGAACAGGGGGTTCCTTATGACAATTATTCTTACAGTAGTCAGATGGAAAGGTGATGGTCCTTGATGCCCAGTTGATAGAAGGGTTATGGACTGAAAACCAGGGGATCCCTAGAATAACCGGAAATTTCGGAGATGAAATAAGGTGGAAACTGACAGCTTCATGATGATCCGGGTCGATACAAATCTCCAGTTCGATTGTCTCATGCGTGACAGGTCCAGAAGACAAAGGTGATCCATCCACAGTTTCCATTTCAATTGGTGTGGATTTGGTCCTACTGGAAATATCATTATCACGTGTAAATTTTAAGTCCATAAAATTTCCTCCTGCTCCCGAATCCAACAGGGCAGAGCATTGTATTTTTTGGGTGCCCATTACAACCTGAATGGGGATTACAAAATGAGATGATGTGGTATGTATTTTGTCTATTTCTGGCGTTACTGATGAGATAGTCTGCAAGATGGAATCCGACTGCTGAGAAAGGTCCGTATTGCTGGCAGACCTGTTGTTGGTAAAGGCTATAGTCCTTTTGTTAGGACAGTTGATGGCATAGTGTCCAGGGTCCCCACAATAGAGGCAGAGATGTTCTGCACGTCGCCTCTCCTTCTCCTGTGCAGAGAGTGGTCTTCGGATGACGTCGATCTGCATCGGTTCAGACACAACTTGCGTCTTTTCTTGGTGGTCTGATGCTGAAAATGAGAAGCCAGGGCTATTCCCAAGTGCTCGCAGTCTCTCCTTTCTCCTTTCAGTAAGTCTCTGGTCAATCCGGATACATAGTTGAATAAAGTCCTCCAACTGGTCAGGGGTCTCAACCCTGGCAAGCTCGTCTTTCACTGGTTCTGATAACCCTCGTCGAAATTGACTTCTCTGGGCCGCTGGATTCCAGGTGGTGTCGGCCACCCAGCGACGGAACTCCGATGTATATTCCGCAACAGAGCGACGTCCTTGGCGCAAATTATGTAATTTGGTTTCTGCTGTGGCACAGCGGTTTGGGTCATCAAAAACTTGATTCATAGCTGCGATGAAAGCTTCCAGGTCATTAAGGAGGGCATAGTCCTTTTCTACATAAGGTGAAGCCCAAGCAAGAGCTTCATCCGTCAGGAGATTTATCATGAAAAAAACTTTCTTCCTCTCACTGGTAAAGGGAGCAGGTTGCATCTGGAAGTATATGCGGCATTGATTGAGGAATCCTCGGTACTGCTTGCGATCCCCACTGAACTTTGCAGGCAGCGGCAGCCGCGCATTTGATTCGGACCCTGAATTGCGCACGTCCAGTAGTTGTTTTTGTAGCTCAATTACTTCCTGTTGTATCGCCGTGAAATCAGTTTGTAACTTGGCATATTTTCCTTGAGAGTCCGTACAAAAACTTTGAAGCTCCGTAACTTGCCGTCTCAGGGTGTTCACAGCGGACTCCATTTTGGCGCGAGATTATTCTGTCAAGATCCCGTCTGGGTTGGAGCCGATGTTACTGCAAACACTAGGGGAAGCAGAGGCAGGTAGCGTAGTCAGATGGCAGCCGGAGGTCGGTACACAGGAAAGCAGTGTTTGTAGCAATGGATCAGGCGGATAACGTAGTCAGGTGGCAGCCGGAGGTCGGTACACAGGAGAGCAGTGTTTGTAGCAATGGATCAGGCGGAGAGCGTAGTCAGAAGGCAGGCCGAGGTCGGTTCACAGGAGAGCAGTGTTTGTAGCAATGGATCAGGCGGAGAGCGTAGTCAGAAGGCAGGCCGAGGTCGGTTCACAGGAGAGCAGTGTTTGTAGCAATGGATCAGGCGGAGAGCGTAGTCAGAAGGCAGGCCGAGGTCGGTTCACAGGAGAGCAGTGTTTGTAGCAATGGATCAGCAGGAAACGCTTGACTAAAGGCTTGGAGCTCAATAATCTCGCAATGACACACCCACAGGGCCAGGTTTATATAGGGTGTGTAATTGGCAATCAGAGGCCCAATCAAGAGAGCACTAGGTGTAGCCAATCAGGAAGAACAGTCAATGGTATCTGGGTTCAGCAAGGAACTTTGCAGCCAGCAGAATAGCTCAGATGGTAGAGCTGCTGGCCAGTGGACAAGAGGTACTGGGTTTGACTCCTGACACTAGGGATCTGGCAAGCATACTTGTGGCTGGGCAATGCGGTTCTATTTCGCTAGGGGATTCTTCTGGTAGTTCCACGTCTTGAGGTTCCACTTCTCGAGACTCTACTTCTAGAGGTGCTACAGGAGCAGGTTCCTCTTGAACTATTTCTTCTGCTGCGGCAACTGGCTCAACTGGAAGTTGAAGCGCTTCTTGTGGTTGGTAAAATTGAAGTACTGGAATAATCACAGCATCCCCGATACAAGGCCAATCTGCAGGAAAATCTCCTAGGTCCGTGTGTATGACTTCACCTGGTTTCTCTTTTTCCATAACAGGTTCTTCTTCGTGAAGTTTTAACATGTCTGGACACAGTTTTAGGTGGTCTCTTGATACAGTGGTGGTCATCTTTCCTCCATCTTTGCTAATGGTACAGGTTTTCCTATTGTCAAACTTGGAATTTTGCATGACATATGGCTCTTTTTCCCACTGATCGTCTAGTTTGTGCATTCTTCTTTTTCTTTTTAGCACAATCTCTCCAGGTGCAAAAGGTTCAGCTGGCGCACTTTTGTTGTAGTTCTCCTCTTGCTTTTCCCTTACTTTATTGAGACTATCTTCCACGCAGGCTTGTACTCTCCTGTACTGTTCCTGTCGGTTCGTGTCCCAATCTTCAGTAGTAACATCAGCTTCTGGTTCTACAACACCAAGTTCCAAATCCATGGGCAGCTTTCCTGGTCTTGCTCGCATAAGGCAGGCTGGAGTGCAATTGGTGGAACTCACAGGTATATGATTGTACAGATCTACCAGGTCAGGTAGTAGGTCTGGCCACCGATTCCTCTCCTCAAGTGGTACCGTCTTCAGCAGATCAATGACGATGTGATTCATCTTTTCACAGAGACCATTTGTTTGGGGGTGTTACGGTGTGGTTCTTATCTTCTTGCATCCGTACAAATGACAGAATTCCTTAAACAATTCGGCTTCAAAGACAGGACCCTGATCAGTTAACACTTGCTCTGGATATCCATGGGGTCTGCAGAAATACGCTTGAAACGTTTTTGCTGCTGTTTCAGCTGTCAGATCTTAGACAGGGGCAACCACCAGGAACCTGGAATAGTGATCCACCTTCGTCAGGGCATATGAGTATCCTGACCGACTGGGTGACAACTTTACATGGTCCAAGGCCACGATCTCCAAGGGACAAGTCGTCTTGATGGGCTGCAGGGGTGCTTTCTGGCTGCTGTAGTCTTTTCTTCGGAGGCTACAGGACACACAGTTTTTACACCATTTCTCGATGGAACTGCGCATTCCCACCCAGTAGAAACGACACTTCAGCAAGGTTTCCAGCTTCTTCCAGCCAAAGTGCCCCGCTCGATTGTGGTAGGCTTCCAACACCATCTGGATGTCCGTTCTGGGGACTACTATCTGCCATACCATCTCATGGGTTCTTGGGTTGACGTACCTTCGGCACAGCTTCTCTCGGTAGATGAACAGCCGGCTTCTCTCATTCCACAGCTGCTTTGCTTGTTGAGACGCATCCTTCTCTAAGGAGGAACCTTCCTGAGTTATCAGCTCCTTGATAAGGCTGACAACCGGGTCACTGTTCTGGGTCTCCTTCCAGCTGTGGTGAGGTAAAGGGTTTAATGTCTTACCACGCTGCCTCCTGCAGGCTCGTTGCTCGTGGATCATCCCATTTCTGTGGAATGCAGGTAGCTCAATCTCTTCTAGGTCATCCAATTCCTCTTCCGTGTCAGACTCATGCGGCATTCTGGACAAGGCATCAGCGTTGGCATTCTTACGGCCTACCCTGTACTTGATTGTGAATTGATAGTTCGACAGCCGAGCCATCCAACGTTGCTCCATGGCTCCCAGCTTGGCTGTTTCAAGATGTGTCAAGGGGTTATTGTCAGTGTAAGCAGTGAACTTGCTGGAGGCTAGGTAATGCTTGAATCTTTCTGTAATGGCCCAGACCAGCGCCAGGAACTCCAACTTGAAGCTGCTATAGTTCTCTGGGTTCCTCTCGGTCGGCCTGAGCTTCCTGCTAGCATATGCGATGACTTTCTCGAGGCCATTTTGCTTCTGACTGAGGACAGCTCCCAATCCTTCGTTGCTGGCATCAGTGTACAGCAGGAACGGCTGGCTGTAGTCAGGGTAGGCTAAGATCTCATCGCCTGTCAGGATCTCCTTCATCTCCTTGAATGCCTCAACTTGTTCTTTACCCCAGTGGAATGGAGGATTTCTGCTCTTAAGGGATTGTCCTACCAGGAGGTCCTGCAGAGGCGCTGCTTCTTGGTGTATTCCTTTACAAACCTCTGATAGTAACCTGCCAGTCCCAGGAACTGGTGCACCTCCTTGAGATTCCTCTGGCCATTTCTGGATGGCAGTGACCTTCTCGGGGTCTGGCGCTACTCCTTCTGAGCTGACAATATGTCCCAAGTACTGTACCTTTTGTTTGAGCAGATGGCACTTTGAAGGCTTCAGTTTCATCCCATACTTGGACAGTAACTCGAATACCTCCGCCAGGTGCTTCAGATTATCCTCATACATCTTGCAGTACACAATTACGTCGTCCAGGTACAGCAACACGGTTTCAAAGTTGAGATGTCCCAGGCAACTCTCCATCACTCTCTGGAACGTTCCCGGGGCACTGCTGAGTCCAAACGGCATTCTGTCAAACTCACAGAGTCCCATCGGGGTGGTGAAAGCCGTCTTCTCCCGATCCTCCTCAGCCACAGCTACTTGCCAGTACCCACTAGTGAGGTCAAGGGTGGAAAAGTAGTTAGCAGTTTTTAATGCAGCTAAGGATTCCTCAATGCGTGGTAGTGGGTATGCATCTTTATGTGTAATGCGATTCACCTGTCTGTAATCTACACACATTCTCATGCTTCCGTCCTTTTTCCTGACTAGGACTAGAAGTGCTGCCCAGGGACTACAACTATCCCTTATCACCCCTGCTTCCTTCATGTCACGCAACATCTCCTTGGCTTTTTGGTAGTGTGCTGGAGGTATAGGCCTGTACCGCTCTTTAATGGGAGGATGGCTGCCTGTAGGGATATGATTGTCACGCTGTATAGCAGATATATATATATATGTGATGACAGTAATCTATATCAAAAGGGCAACATACAATATAACATGCGCATAGATATATGATAACATAGAATTACCTGACAGAAAGTCCAGTGGGTCAATACGGAATCCGTTATACGCTGTCTCCGGCTAGAGGGTGACCGGGGTCTATGCTGACCCTAAACTGGGGTCCAGTGGCGTAACTAGAAATGGCGGGGCCCCACAGCAAAATTTTGAACGGGGCCCCCTCTCCCAAACGGGCGACGGGGGGGCGGGGTTCTGATAGTGGGCGGAGCCAATAGCAGTGGGCGGAGCAAATCACAGCAATTCTCTAGGCCCAAAAAATACTCTTCAGTCTCATAGCGGCCAGCTTTTTGCCCAAATCAGAGCTGTATTTAAAGCAGACATTATGGAAACACAATATAATATAATGGACTGGTAGCAATGCAGCCCCCTTATGCTACCATTACTAGTAACCATGTCCCGCATAACTATTAATGCAGGCACATTATGCCCCCATAACTAGTAATAAGCCCTCTTATTCTCCCATCAGTAGTAATGTGCCCCTCAAGTAGTAATGCAGCCAAGAATGCAGAGTTATCACTCACACAGTATGTGCCCCCGTTAATCTTCGGTGGTATCTTCAGCTCCACAGTGGAGCACACTCACCACCAGTGTTCACCCTTCTGGGCGCCGCCGACGAGTGACGTCAGCAGCGTGATCACATGACATGATCACGCTGCAGACGTCGCTCTGACCCGGCGGTCAGAGCTTCAATTGTACTGGCGTCTGTATAGACACCAGTACAATTGATTCCTGGGAGACGGCACGCAGCAGCTTCTCTGCGCCGGCTGTCAGCATGACAGCCAGCACAGGGAACCGCCGACTCTCAGGCCATGGGCGGCGGAACACAGCCGCAGGGGAGACAGCTGCAGCAGGGACGGGCCCCCTGCTAGCCCGGGCCCTATGGCAGCTGCTTCCCCTGCTTCCACGATAGTTCCGCCCCTGCTGGGGTCCTAACTAATCCCTCTACCTGGAGGTACTGTTAAAGGTACAGAGGTCCAGGCCACCAGCGTAAACCCTGTCTCCTATCAATCCCTGCCAACTGTAATCTAGTCCTAAGAAGGACCCTGATTACCACCAAAGGGAATGAACAGGTAACGGTTAATGAACAGAAAGACATACAAGAAAGACAAGAAATAAAGTAAATAAAGTCTTACATACAACACTCACACACAGTAGGAACACCTAAGGTCTCAGAGATAAACTATAAGCTATAAGACTAAAAACAACTAAGGAGCTCTTAGCTTAAGTATTCTCAGAACCGATCCAGTCTGCTAGACTACATAAAGGCTTTCACCGGCATCTAACAAGCAGACTGGCAGGTATATGAAGGAATCTAATTAGAACATAATCAAAAGCAGCCGGGCGAGGCTGGACCTAGTCTTAGCAAAGAGCTAGGTAAAATTAACTCCCTCATTACCAAACACAAAGAAACAGCAACTCAGCTGTGAGAAGTCAGAGTGTGTAATCGCGACGATCCTTGTGGCGATACACCCATGACAATGATGTTGTACTCCCTTAATTGTCCCAAAGTCAAGTGGGTGTTTGCTAAATACCTGTGTGTACTCCTGTACCACCCGTAGTACTCCCTGTTTCTGGTGGGCCGGAGTGGTGTCTGTCCTGACATGGAGCTGCTGACACCAATCCTCCACCTGGGTTGCTGGGTCATTATCCTACACTGGTTGGTGGGAGGCTAAGGACTCCGTCGTGAGAATGGAGTTATTATCTACAGTATGTAATTTAGCAACAGTAGCATAACGTGGTAAATTCACTTCATCTTCTCCCCAGTTGAGAAGACGCACAGGCACCCTCCCATTTCGTACTTCTACTACCCCTCTAGCAGTTAAGAGTGTAGGTCTGTGCTCTGAACAATGGGGTTCTACTACTGCTTGGTAGTTCTGTCCTCTCAGACCTATTGCTGCTCTACACCATATAAGCATTTCACTCATTGGGGGTATCACAATGGGATTCGGGTCTGTTACCCGTACATTACCAATTTCACCATCTGTAAGCTTCGCTTGCTGCTGGCACATCAGGGCCCGGATCTCCCTCTGGATCACTCCCTTTTGCTTTGGCCTGGCAACTTCGGCGAGCTGTTGGAGCAAAAACACAACTTCTCCCAGACAGTTACTGATAATGTTTGTACCTAAAACCACATTTAAGCCATTTTCCTCATTTACAGTTTTTACTACTAAGAGTCCCTGGTCCCTCAGCTCCACTCTGCCCACCTTTACGTCCACGTTTTTGGCTCCGAGTATTTCAACAGGGAGACCATTAGAGGCGTACACAGCAAAGTCAGGGCTCGGGGGCTGGAGACTGTCCATGGACCAAAACTTATTATACAGGACATCAGGTATGATGGTTACCTGAGATCCAGTGTCCAGCAAGGCAGGAATTGCGATCCCGTCCAGGATGATGGACAGGTAGGGTCTTCCTCCCACAAACCTGCGGTTCCAGTCTGAGGGGCCTGAAGAGTCTATTCCTGGGTGTTGGCCCTCGGACCCAGGATCTGCTCGTTTAAAGGACACTGTCTGGCTAGATGACCATCTCTGTTGCAACGGTAGCAGATGATCTCTCGGCGAGGATGGTGTTGATCAGGGGTCGCTCCTGGGGGTGGCGTTGTCCTCCTCCGATGGGGCGACGTCCTCCTTCTCCTCCGGTTCATCCAAGGGACATCCTCTGGGCAGTCAGCTAGCAGGATCTTTCCTCCTTCTTCCTTCCGCAGTTGCAGGGCACTCATTACAGCGGCCAGGTTTTTAGTCAGCTGGCGCACTTCTGAGCGCAGACAGTCCAACTCAGTAGGGGGCGCTAGCTGTGTTTTGGCTTACGCCACCAGCGGGGAAAAGGTGGATGCTGCTGGCTTTAGAGGGGCTTCACCCGGGTGACACTGGGTTACCACCTCGGGCTTCTCCAGGGGTCGCAGTCCTTTTATAGCCATATCCTTTAGGGCATCAAAGGTAGCGTCAGGATGATCCAAGGACCACACCACAGTTCTGCTTTCAGCTTGGGACCTCAGTCCCCGTACAAATTGTTCCTTCAACATTTTGCTTTCATTAATGGCACTTATAGGGTTGACCTGTTTGAGAGCTCGCAGGGCCCCCTGTAGTCAGCAGGCGTAGTCCCTAATACTGTCATCTGGTCTCTGGGAGCATTGGTAAAACCCTCAACCGGAGATCTGTTTCAGTGCGGTCCTCAAAAATAGTCTGTAGCTTTAAGAAAATTGAAAGCACTGATTCCTGGTCTGCAGCTGTCCAAGTCTCTACTTCCCTCTCTGCAGCACCAATCAATTGTCCCAATACCACTGCAGCTCTTTGTTTCTCTGTCATAGGGTACATGTCCATTATGCTGCATATTTTACGCTTAAACCCTGACAGGGTGTCTGGCTTACCGCTATACTGAGGGAGCCACTTTGCTCCAGGCAGGTATGGCAGCGTCAGCGGTACTATCGGGGCCACAGGACCAGGTTAGGGGCCAGCGTTCCCATCCTGCGCGGCAGCGCCGGTGGGTAAGTTATTGAAGCGGTCGCCCTCGACCACGCTGTCAGCTTGCGGCTGCGACATATCTGCGCCCCCCTAGTTAAGCGTGGCCTACCTTCTCCTGAAGGCTGCAGCTCTGCAGGGTACAGCGATGTAGAAGGACCTGCGTCGCCGGCGCTCTGACGTCAGAGCATTCACTGAAGCTCTCCACAGGACCTGCGACACGTCAGCGTTGGGGGCGTGTCCGGGACTCTGCGCGCTTTCTGCAGGTACGCCCCTTCTCTTTGCGCTGTAGCGCTGTACTTGGCGGGCAATGGCGGACAATTGGCGCCAAAAATCACAGCAACAGTAACACAGTCTCTTGCACAAAAAAACAGTCCACTTCAGGCACACAGGACTCACATATAGCGAGCTTCGTATCCTGTTCGTGACGCCAAAGATGAGTCGCACGTAGCCAGGGCCTGTGGGGTACTCGGCACCGAGCCCGTTCACTTCACTGGGGAATGTCACGGGTAGAACAGCTCGGTCCGTTGCCCTGGGCGCTCACTAAAAGGGGGATATTTACAGGGGATTATAGGTTTGTAGAAATGTTCGTGACGCCACCTGTGGTTCCTGGTCAGGGTGACCAGCGCTGCAGGGTAGATCCTCTGAGGGGTTGTTACTGGGCAGCAAGGTGTTAAGTCTCCCACAGGCGAGACTGATCCCTCAGGGTATATGACGGTGTAATATAGGGGTGCAGGGGCAATAAGGCAGACACACACAAGAAAGTCTCTTTCTGTACCTTTACTGATGGTGAAGTTGTAGGCACGACCCGGGAAGCTGTCAGGGTGGAGGATGCACGTCCAGTAATTCCACCGAGTAGGTGTAGGGCCTCCTTACTCCTTTAATGTGTGTGAGTTTCTGACTTGCATAAAACAAAGCCTAACTCCGTCTTCTCAGCTACGCCCGGCTGACCTTGTGGTGAGGCCTTCTTGTGGACAGAACTAAGTCTCCATATGGCTGATAAGGCCAGACTCCTGTTCTTCCTGACCCCGGTTACGTATCAACACTGTTGGGCCCCTGCGACCTGTAGTCCAGCAGGGTCTCTGGTGTCTCCTACCAGTCGTGCAGATGCTGGCAAGCGCGGACCCAGTGTCCGGTGGTGCAGAGTGGAGGTAAGGTATCAATGCTGGTTAACCTCCGTCACTCTCTCTCTTCTTTCTTCCACCTGCCTTTCGTCCTACTCTCACCACTATCATAAGCACAAGCTAGCAGCAGATGTCAGCTTTCTTTATCTTCACCGCTCTCCAAGCGTCGGCACGCTTACTCACTGAAATGCTCACTGAAGGTCTCTCAATAAACTCAATTTTGACCAGGCTAAGTGGTAATCTTTCCCACTACTACTGGACTCCACTCCTAAACTGAGTGTTTGCTGAAGTCTTCAGGCTTTCTCTTTCTGGCTAGTCTTTCCCTCTCAACTCGTCTGAGGTCACTGCCGTTCTGACTAGCATCTCTCACAGTCTGCTCTAATCTCCTCTGCTGAGGTAAACTGACACTCTGAGGTAAAACCAACGACTAGCTAACTCTCAGCTAGACTGCCTTCATCTCCCTGCTGTCGTCTCCAAGGGCTCCCTCTGGTGGCACCAGGAAAATGTGGAGTGCTGTGTGCTTTTGGGTTGTTGTGGGTTTACCTTTCATGCATCTTCCAGGGTAACATGTGGCTCCAGTCACAGCTGGGCTACACACATCTTTTTCTTCTCCTGAGTGTTGCTGCCTGCTTATGATTAGTCAGCTTCATGCAGGGGCAAGAAGTCAATGCCCTCAATGAGAGCACTCTGATTGCACCCACTTAGACTTAACAAAAATAAACTCATTAGGTTTTAAATACTTTGATTTCTAATATCTCCACAAAGGAGAGAAAAAATAAAGAAAGACAGTTTTATTCCCCTCTGCAGCCACTATTATGTCATATGTTCAGTTCAACATGTAACATTTGGTAAAAGTTATTTTTTAATGACAGTGGCTGTATGTTATGACTCGTTGTCCTGCTGCAGAATAAATGTCAAGCCAATCAGACTCCTCCATGATGGTATTACATGATGGGTAAGTATCTGCCTGATTTCTCAGCTTTGTGGACACCAATAGTCCTGACTAGGGATGTTTGGGTCCGCCTGGTTTGACCAAACAGTTAAAAAAAGTTTGGGTTTGGGTACCAGAGCAGTAATGGGACCCGAACCCGTACCCCATTCACTTGAATGAGGGGCCTGAACATACAGTGTTTGCGATACAGTCATGTGCATGACAGTTCGGCAAACACTGCTTCCAATCGGTGGTAAAATCATTACCGCCGGTCAGAGAGTCGCGGTTCCCACACTGTCAAATGACAGCTTGAGCCCGCAGTTGTGACCAGAGGTATAAAGTTTACCTCCGACGACTGGCATTGGCTGATGGGACTACTGCTCCCGTCAGCCTACGCCTGCTGCCACTTATAACAGCGAGAGCAGGCAGCAGCTGTTAGGAGCATTCATCAGCCGGTGCCTGTGCTCTAAATAAATTCCCCTGAATTTTTGATAACCAGCAAGGCAAAACTGACAGCTAGGGCTGCAACCCTCAGAAGTCAGCTTTAGCAAGGCTGGTTATCAGGGATAGAGGGGTCCCCAAGCTTTTTTAAAAATTATTTGAATAAATAATTTTAAAAAAACGGCATGGGGTCCCCCCATTTTTGACAACAAGCCTTGCTAAAGCAAACAGCTGGGGGCTCATATTCTCAGACTGGAAAGGGGCCATTGATATTGCTGCACAGCCTAAAAACAGCAGCCGGCAGCCGCCCAGAAAAGGAACATCTATTTGATCAGGGGTGGGGAACCTCAGGCCCCAGGGCCATTTACGGCCCTCGATGACCTTTTATCCGGCCCCCGGGCAGATTCTCAGGGACCGCTGTGCTTTGGCAGGGAGCTGTGTTATGTTTCGGTAGCTGAGGAGGACAGGAACAACAGCAGGGCAGCCGAACACCTGAGATGTTGGTAACTTATGGGTTGCAGATTCCTAAACTAACGACACAACTATAGTCATGGCCAAAAGTTTTGAGAATGACACAAATATTAATTTTTACAAAGTCTACTGCTTCACTTTTTCTAATGGCAATTTGCATATACTCCAGAATGTTATAAAGAGTGATCAGCTTAACAGCAATTACTTGCAAAGTCAATATTTGCTAGAAAATGAACTTTATCCCCCAAAACACATTTCAACTTCATTGCAGCCCTGCCTTAAAAGGACCAGCTAACCTTTTTTCAGTGATTGCTCCATTAACACAGGTGTGGGTGTTGATGAGGACATGGCTGGAGATCAATCTGTCATGATTAAGTAAGAATGACACCACTGGACACTTTAAAAGGAGGCTGGTGCTTGGCATCATTGTTTCTCTTCTGTTAACCATGGTTATCTCTAAAGAAACACGTGCAGTCATCATTGCAATGCACAAAAATGGCCTAACAGGGAAGAGTATCGCAGCCAGAAAGATTGCACCTCAGTCAACAATCTATCGCATCATCAAGAACTTCAAGGAGAGAGGTTCCATTGTTGCCAAAAAGGCTTCAGGGCGCCCAAGAAAGACCAGCAAACGCCAGGACAGTCTCTTAAAAGTGTTTCAGCTGTGGGATCGGGCTACCAGCAGTGCAGAGCTTGCTCAGGAATGGCAGCAGGCAGGTGTGAGTGCATCTGCACGCACTGTGAGGCGGAGACTCTTGGAGCAAGGCCTGGTCTCAAGGAGGGCAGCAAAGAAGCCACTTCTCTCCAGAAAAAACATCATGGACAGACTGATATTCTGCAAAAGGTACAGGCAGTGGACTGCTGAGGACTGGGGTAAAGTTATTTTCTCTGATGAATCCCCTTTTCGATTGTTTGGGACATCAGGAAAACGCCTCATTCGGAGAAGACAAGGTAAGCACTACCACCAGTCTTGTCTCATGCCAACTGTTAAGCATCCTGAAACCATTCATGTGTGGGGTTGCTTCTCAGCCAAGGGAATCGGCTCTCTCACAGTCTTGCCTAAAAACACAGCCATGAATAAAGAATGGTACCAGAATGTCCTCTAAGAGCAACTTCTCCCAACCCTCCAAGAGCAGCTTGGCGATCAACAATGCCTTTTCCAGCATGATGGAGCACCTTGCCATAAAGCAAAGGTGATAACTAAATGGCTCAGGGAACAAAACATAGAGATTTTGGGTCCATGGCCTGGAAACTCCACAGATCTTAATCCCATTGAGAACTTGTGGTCAATCATCAAGAGACGGGTGGACAAACAAAAACCTAAAAATTCTGACAAAATGAAAGCATTGATTGTGCAAGAATGGACTGCTATCAGTCAGGATTTGGTCCAGAAGTTGATTAAGAGCATGCCAGGGAGAATTGCAGAGGTCCTGAAGAAGAAGGGTCAACACTGCAAATATTGACTTGCTGCATTAACTCATTCTAACAGTCAATATAAGCTTTTGTTACTGATATGTTTGCAATTATTATATTTCTGTCTGTGATTAAAACATCTGTCAAACACACATAAAAACCAGAGGGCAGCAGATCATGTGAAAATATAATATTTGTGTCATTCTCAAAACTTTTGGCCATGACTGTAGAGGTAGCCGTGGAGCATTCCTACGTTGATCCTAGACGCCTCGTCACAGCCTGAGAGATAACTACACCTAAAGGCAGAAAGATGAAAGCTATCTGCCCCGGAACAGATCCCCAAAGAAAATAGGAAACCCCCAAACATATAATGGCGGTTAGACAAGATGAAAATACAAACATAGGCAGAAAATAGACTGAGCAAACGCTGGGGCCACAAGCTGACTAAATAGGATAGGACAGGAGAGATTACTTTCTGCAACCCAGAAAACCCTACAAAAATCCAACAATTCTGATTACAAAAATACTGAGATCACACGATCTCGCCACCCACTAAATCAGATCTCAGTGTGAACAAAAACCAAGCCGCAGCCGCTGAAAAAACAGGAAAAAGCAAATGAGCAAATAACAGTGGCTGCAGATAAACTGTGAGGAGCTCAGGCCCCAGGAGGGGACCTGGCTGACCTCCACAAAAGTGCAGAAAACAATGCAAAAAGCAAGCACAAAAAGAAAAGCAAAAAATATCTTATCTGAAAGCAGGAGATGCAGGCAAGACTCCAGCAAACTTCCAAATGAACCAGGAACCACAATTGAGAGAAGAAAAATTGATCACTGGCAACCATCATGGGAGGGAACCTCCCTTATATCAGACCAGTCAGTGAACCCAGATTGCCACTCCTCGCTGAAAGGTTCAGTACTGTCTGTAACCACCAGAGGGAGCCTCTGCTCAGAAACCATGTCTATCACATTCATAACAGTACCCCCCCTTGAGGAGGGGTCACCGAACCCTCACTTGTGCAATCAGGCAGATCAGGATGAGCTCGGTGATAGGCACGGATCAGTCTCCTAGCATGGATGTCCGAAGCAAACACCCAAGAATTGTCCTCCTGACCATAACCTCTCCATTTAAAAAACGAGAATCCAATATTTTCTCAACCACATACTCCAGATTGCCCTCAACCAAAACAGGGTCAGGAGGCGCAGCCATAGGAACCACTGGCTCGACAAACCTCTTCAATAAGGACTTGTGGAACACGTTATGGATCTTAAATGTCCCTGGAAGAAGCAAACGGAAGGAAACAGGATTAAGAATCTCCATGATCTTATAAGGTCCAATGAACCTGGGCTTAAACTTTGGAGATGCAACCCTCATAGGGATATTTCTTGAGGACAACCAAACCAAGTCCCCCACTTTAAACCGAGGACCATCAGTCCTATGCCGGTTGGCAAACTGTTGGGCCTTCTCCTGAGAGAGACAACCTCTCCACTACCTGGTCCCAAATCTGCTGCATTCGCTCCACAACAGAGTCAACACCCGGACAGACAGAAGCCTCCGCCTTATCGAAGAAAATCGAGGGTGAAACCCAAAATTGCAGGAAAATGGAGACATCAAGGTGGCAGAGCTAGCCCTATTATTAAGAGCAAACTCAGCCAAAGGCAAAAAAGAGACCCAGTCATCTTGATCAGCAGACACAAAACATCTCAAATAAGTCTCCAAGGTCTGGTTTGTTCTCTCGGTTTGTCCATTGGTCTGAGGATGAAAAGCAGAGGAGAAAGATAATTGAACACCAAGTTTAGAACAAAATGTCCTCCAAAATCTGGAAACAAACTGGACTCCTCTGTCAGACACAAATGTTCTCCGGAATGCCATGTAACCGAACCACGTGCTGAAGGAACAAAGGCACCAATTCGGAGGAGGAAGGCAACTTAGGTAATGGCACAAGATGTATCATCTTGGAAAACCTATCACAGATTACCCAGATAACGGTCATTCTCTGAGAAACAGGGAGGTCGGAAATAAAATTCATAGAGATATGGGTCCATGGCCTCTTGGGCACAGGTAATGACATTAACAAACCACTAGAGTGAGAGCAAGGCTTGGAGCGAGAGCAAGTCCCACAGGACTGCACAAATTCCCTGACGTCACGAGACAAAGTAGGCCACCAAAAGGACCGACTCACCAAGTCTCTGGTACCAAAAATCCCGGGATGACCAGCCAACGCGGAACAATGAATCTCAGACATCACACTCTTCTTCCACTGGTCTGGGACAAACAATTTCACAATAGGGCAGCGCTCAGGTTTATCCTCCTGACACCCTTCCAAGGCCAGTCTCAAATTGGGCGAGATGGCGGAAAGAACTACACCCTCTTTCAAAATAACAGTAGGATCAGATAACTCAGGAGATTCCGCAAAGAAACTCCTCGAGAGGGCATCCGCCTTAACATTTATAGTGCCAGGAAGAAAAGAAAGCACAAAATTAAAACTTGTGAAAAACAAGGCCCACCTGGCCTGTCTAGGATTAAGTTGCTTGGCTGATTCGAGATAAACCAGATTCTTATGGTCCGTGAGGACCACCACCTGATGTTGGCTCCTTCCAGCCAATGTCTCCACTCTTCAAAGGCCCACTTCATGGCCAATAACTCCCGATTACCCACGTCATAATTACGTTCAGTTGGAGAAAATTTTCGAGAGAAAATGGCACAAGGGTTGCTCTTAGAGGTCTCTGGATCTCTATGGGACAAAACGGCACCTGCCCCAATTTCAGAGGCATCAATATCATTCAAAACAGGATCCCCAGGTGTCAGGGAAAAAGCCCAATCCTGAGGATCGCCGCGCAGGAGAGAGATGACAATTTGAACCTGCTGTGCTGCGTTACCTGAGGACTTAGGCTTTAAGGCAAAAAACAACTTACAGTTATTTTTGAAATTCAGAAATTTAGCCCGATCCCCCAAAAACAAATCTGGCATGGGAGTCCTAGGTTCCACAACCGGCAACCCAGCAAGATAGGTAGCAATACTCCGAACCTCAGTGGCAAGCTGATCCACATGGCCAGACAACTGTGCAAACTCCATTGAGGAAAAAAAAAATCCTCCTCAGCACCCAGAGAAAAAGAGGGAAAAAAAGCTAAAGACAGAAAAAAAAAATCTCTGACAACTTTTTTCTTTCAACACTATTTTTCCCTTCGGTGAGTACCATATAATTTTCAGTTCTGGCCGGTGATACTGTTATGTTTCAGTAGCTGAGGAGGACAGGAACAACAGCAGGACAGCCGAACACCTGAGATGTTGGTAACTGATGGGTTGCAGATTCCTAAACTAACGACACAACTAGAGGCAGCCGTGGAGCGTTCCTACGTTGATCCTAGACGCCTCGTCACAGCCTGAGAGATAACTACACCTAAAGGCAGAAAGATGAAAGCTATCTGCCCCGGAGCAGATCCCCAAAGAAAATAGTAAGCCCCCAAACATATAATGTCGGTTAGACAAGATGAAAATACAAACATAGGCAGAAAATAGACTGAGCAAACGCTGGGGCCACAAGCTGACTAAATAGGATAGGACAGGAGAGATTACTTTCTGCAACCCAGAAAACCCTACAAAAATCCAACAATTCTGATTACAAAAATACTGAGATCACACGATCTCGCCACCCACTAAATCAGATCTCAGTGTGAACAAAAACCAAGCTGCAGCCACTGAAAAAACAGGAAAAAGCAAATGAGCAAATAACAGTGGCTGCAGATAAACTGTGAGGAGCTCAGGCCCCAGGAGGGGACCTGGCTGACCTCCACAAAAGTGCAGAAAACAATGCAAAAAGCAAGCACAAAAAGAAAAGCAAAAAATATCTTATCTGAAAGCAGGAGATGCAGGCAAGACTACAGCAAACTTCCAAATGAACCAGGAGCCATGATTGAGACAAGAACAATTGATCACCGGCAACCATCATGGGAGGGAACCTCCCTTATATCAGACCAGTCAGTGAACCCAGATTGCCACTCCTCGCTGAAAGGTTCAGTACTGTCTGTAACCACTAGAGGGAGCCTCTGCTCAGAAACCATCTCTAACATATTCATAACAGAGCTGTATTTTGATTGCCACCAGCTCATTAATTTCTTCTTGCTCTGTAAGTACACATGTAGTGTTCACTACTGAACACTGAAGAGCATGCAATGAAAGATTATGTCTTGACACCAGTGCCAGAGTCAGGATGTACTTTGTGGGCGGAGTTTGTATGGCCCCCGAAGGATGGTATAAATATCCAAATGGCCCTTGGCAGAAAAAATATTCCCCACCCCTGTATTAGATGAACCATTTCTAGCACTTTGCCCTTCTCTTCCCACTTGCTATGCAGCGGTGGCAAGTGGGGTTCATATTTGTGGGGTTGATGTCACCTTTGCATTGCCTGGTGACATCAAGCCCACAGCTCAGTAATGGAGAAGCGTCTATAAAACACCCATCCATTACTAATCCTAATGTTATCTTGTAAAAAAAAAAAATCCAGAATAAAGTCCTTTAATTGAAAGAATGACACAGACTCCTTTAATGATTCTAAATTAAACCATTCTCACATCATCGCACATTCCATTGAAGCTATCGTCTTCTGTAATAAAACAAAAATAGAAAACAACAATATCCTTCACCTCTCCATCGTTCTGTTCCACTACGTAATCTATGTCTGGGGATAAACAGGAAAGATGTATATCTTTGTACCGTGTTAGCCAGTAGATAGAAAAATATTCAGTATTGAGAGTCCTCAGTGGTTGATAGCTTTTAATTATTATTATTATTAGTATTATTATTTATTTATATAGCGCCATTAATTCCATGGTGCTGTACATGAGAAGGGGTTACATACAAAGTTATAGATATCATTTACAGTAAACAAATTTACAATTACAGACTGGTACAGAGGGGAGAGGACCCTGTCCTTGCGGACTTACATTCTACGAACTGTTCCAATATTTATGGCCATAACGGTCTATCACTCTCCAATAATGACAGTTCTGCTTCACGTCACTTGTCTTATCTATTGCATTTTTTCTGTGCTGTGTTGTGCACAAATATGTGATTCTTCAGATTTTGTATTAGTCAATGCCTGATGAAGAAACCTGAGTAGTCTCGAAAGCTGCAGTTTGTTACCATCTTTTCAGTTAGCCATTAAAAGGTATCAACCTCTGGGGACAAAGAGTTTTCAATCTGCCAGACTGAGAACCACTGATGAATGAGCTTCTGCGAGTGCAGCCTCAGTGACTAGTGGTGACTTCATAGAAGTTACCACTCGTCACGGAAGCTGCGTTCCCAACCGGGCCCCTGATCTGCGGTGACGTCGGTGAAATCCCCGCTAGCACTGTGAGAAAGTCTCATGGTGCAGCGCCGAGCTCAGAGAGTTCACCGAAGTTCACTGGGAGAAATTTCTCCCGGTGAACTGTAGTGAACTCACCACTGCGCCGTGAGGCTTTTTTCTCACTGAGCTTGCGATAACCATCTGTTGTTCGGGGGGGAGAACCAGAACAGTAACATGGACTTCCTGGTGAAGTCCATGTCCAGTGTCCGTGCCCGAACAGTAGGTGTTCAGTACGGACGCTGAACTTTTCTGTTCAGGTTCTCTAGTCATGGGTCAGAAAATACATTACAACATTTCTTATATTCACTTATACTATTGATTTATACAAAGCTTGTTAACACGAAAGTGACCAATTCAAGGTGCCTTCAAAAATGATCTTCAGATATGGTCCCAATTGGCCTCATTAGGCAATCAGCCATGTATGGAGCCTCCAGCAAAACATTGATTTTCATCTCTGCTCAAGTAATGCCAACCAAGAGTAATTTTTGAGACGGACATATCCTCCAAGTCAGCGATTTTATTTTGTTTTTACTTTAAGGATATCATAACCATAGAGGTAAGGTTAATAATGTTTACCTTAGTCGCATTTTCGGCAAAGGAAATTGTTTCCATATTTGTTATCTGCATTCATGCTTTATAAAGCTCCCCCTGCCCCAATAATTGTGACATTTTTCACATAAACACCTTGGTTCTCCCTTCCTGCTCGCTTCTCGCTGTAGATCACCAGCATGTATAGAAAAACTAGTTTTGCTGTGATGACAGCTTAATTCCTCTCTCAGTGAACGGATAGAATATCTATGTCTTCCTAATGGCTGGTATTTGTTATTCACGGGACAGACTGATGCATTTTAATGCAATCCAAACCTTACAGCAGTGAGATAAAAAACCAATTGTGAGCATATTCCCCAACAATTACTTGTGCCGTGACATTGTATTGACCTTAGCAAACTAATCGTTATGGAACAAGCCTCTCCAAGGGACTGATTAAAAAATAACAAGTCCTGTTAGTATTGAAACTTTCCCAATTTGACAAATTTGATCTGTCCGTCTGTAGGACTCTTAGTAAATCTGCACAGGGATAAGGAAGAAGCGGATAAAGAATTCAGTTATATTAAGGCAGTTTCCAAACATAAATATTTACATAGGTAATAATAAAAATATTTAAATATGTTGCTTTGGTGCAAAGCAAAATAATTAATTAATAAAATAAATCATTATTATTAATGTTATTAATACAAATAGTAGAAATGTAGTTACATATTGTGTGGTAAACATTGCCAGTAAAGTTAGGATCAGGGATAATTTTTTTTAAAAACTTTCCTGACATAGAAAAAGTTGCAAGTTTGTTTAATTTCATTTTTGTGCCCCCCCAAAAAAAAAAAAAGTTAAACTTTTGAAATGTAGATAGAAAAATAAACCACTACTTTATCAACTCAGGACCCCAAATAAAAGTTAAAACAGCAGATATTCACCTCCTGCAATGACCCCTCATTGGCGGCAGCGGGCACAAGACACAAGGTCACATCACCCTTTGGGGAAAAAGAGGCACGGATATTACTGGAAGGTTAGTAGTCATTGTTGTTATTTCAATTGGGGTCTGACGCCTGAGTTGATTAAGCAGGAAATGTCCAGCAGTAGACAACCTAATTTGTGACATTTAAAAAAAAAGTTGCAATTCTTGCTTAATTAGAAGGAAGATGAAAAAAGTAGAGAAAAAACTCTATACAGAAATTAGATATGACAAATTTACCACACAATTTATTAAATAAAATTAGAGAACTTCTAACAAACCAGTGGTCTTCAAAAATCCCTCTCATGGTAATTGTCATTGAAGAACTACTAAAATTGTCCAGTATATAAACTATTATAATACTGCTCCTATGTACAAGAATATAACTACTATAATACTGCCCCTATGTACAAGAATATAACTACTATAATACTGCTCCTATGTACAAGAATATAACTCCTATAATACTGCCCCTATGTACAAGAATATAACTACTATAATACTGCTCCTATGTACAAGAATATAACTACTATAATACTGCCCCTATGTACAAGAATATAACTACTATAATACTGCCCCTATGTACAAGAATATAACTACTATAATACTGCTCTTATGTACAAGAATATAACTACTATAATACTGCCCCTATATCAGGGCCGGATTAACGTAGGGGCTGATGGAGCTGCAGCTCCAGGCCCCTTGTTAGAGATAGGCCCATCCCCCGGCCCAGCCAGCCGCTTGTTATCTAATGGCTCTCTGCTCTCCTCCCTTCCCTGTGCTGCTGACGTCAGCCTGGTGATGGAGGGGGAGGTGAGGAGCCAGGAGAGACTGTGTGCTGGAGGGGGAGAGAGGAAACCTGGTGCTGAAAGTACTATAGGAGAGGAGTCGGCAGCAGCACAGTGTTATCTCATTCACCCAATCCAGAAGCAGGATGTAAATGAAGGCAGAACATGTGACCACAGAGCAGCCAGTCACAGCTCACCTTTCACTTGTCCTCATCCATGCACTGTCTTCTTACAGCTTTGCCTATTGGCATCCTGCCCTGTGTTCAGTGTCACGTTGTAGTGACGGTCCCTGTCTGGAGGAGAGAGTTAGAGACAGGCAGGCAGAGGTGTGTGTGCTGTTACAAGAATCCCAGCCATATTACAGTGAAAGCAGATGGAGAATCCTGAAGTCTCTGCACAGGTTTGTGTTATAAAGTGTGTGGTTTCTGACAAATTCCATCAGTAGCATTGAATGGCCCATAGTATATATAATGCAGCATTGAGAGGCCCATTCTAGTATATAGCGCAGCATTGAATGGCCCATAGTATATATAGGGCAGCATTTAGAGGCCCTCTCAATGCTGCATTATATATACTATGGGCCATTCAATGCTGTGCTATATATACTATGGGCCATTCAATGCTGCGCTATATGGGCCTCTCAATGCTGCATTATATATACTATGGGCCATGCAATGCTGTGCTATATATACTATGGGCCATGCAATGCTGCGCTATATATACTATGGGCCATTCAATGCTGCATTATATATACTATGGGCCATGCAATGCTGCGCTATATATACTATGGGCCATGCAATGCTGCGCTATATATACTATGGGCCATTCAATGCTGCATTATATATACTATGGGCCATGCAATGCTGCGCTATATATACTATGGGCCATTCAATGCTGCATTATATATACTATGGGCCATGCAATGCTGCGCTATATATACTATGGGCCATGCAATGCTGCGCTATATACTAGAATGGGCCTCTCAATGCTGCGCTATATATACTATGGGCCATGCAATGCTGCGCTATATATACTATGGGCCATGCAATGCTGCGCTATATAACTATGGGCCATTCAATGCTGCATTATATATACTATGGGCCATGCAATGCTGCGCTATATATACTATGGGCCATGCAATGCTGCGCTATATATACTATGGGCCTTCAATGCGGCCTATTCTATGGCATGCATGCTGCTATATTAGAATGGCCATTCATGCTGCATTTTACTATGGGCCATGCAATGCTGCGCTATATGGGCCTCTCAATGCTGCATTATATATACTATGGGCCATTCAATGCTGCGCTATATATACTATGGGCCATGCAATGCTGCGCTATATGGGCCTCTCAATGCTGCATTTATATACTATGGGCCATGCAATGCTGCATTATATATACTATATGGGCCATTCAATGCTGCATTATATATACTATGGGCCATTCAATGCTGCGCTATATACTAGAATGGGCCTCTCAATGTCGCCCTATATTACTATGGGACATTCAATGCTGCGTTATATACTAGAATGGGCCTCTCAATGTTGCCCTATATTACTATGGGACAGTCAATGCTGCACCATATACTAGAATGGGAGCGTTTAAATGCCCTCTCTCTGTTATGTATTGAAAATAGATTGCTGAATGAGCTTAATCTTGATTCTGCAATTGAGGAATTTGCAAGCAAAAAAGCACGAAAAGTGAATGTGTAGTTTAATTTTCTTCTACCAGTTTGATTTATTTACGATAAAACACAGTTTAGCGTTCAGTGAATAACCCTGTTTATTTGCCTCATAAGTTACTATCAGCGTGATAACCATAACAGACTTTCTATATCCACCATATACTAGAATGGGCCTCTCAATGTTGCCATATATGTGTATGGGGCCTCTCTGACGCAATATTACTAATGTGGCTATGTATGGCAGTATTATTGAGATGGCTATGTGTGGCACTATAAGAGGGCTATGTGTGGCAGTATTAAGGGCCCTTTAGACTGTCCAAATTCTTGTCTGATCGGCCGGACTTTAATTATTTCCCAGGGTGCCCTGAGGCTGAGAAGGTTGAGAAAAACTGCTATAGGAGGACGTCAAACTGAGGTGTGAGTTGTGTGTTCCTGTGGAGCAGGTACTAATGTTATAATACATCTTGTGCTGCTGACATATATACAGACATGTTATTGCTATGTATAGCTGTGGTACTGGTATATAAGCAGGTACTAATGTTATAGATGGGCTGCTGACATATATACAGACATGTTATTGCTATGTATAGCTGTGGTACTGGTATATAAGCAGGTACTAATGTTATACATAGATGTGCTGCTGACATATATACACACGCAGTACTGGTATATATGGCTGTGATACTGGTTATAGGCAGGTACTAATGTTATAGATGGGCTGCTGACATACATACAGACACAGAACTGGTATATATAGCCGTGGTACTGGTATATACGCAGGTATTAATGTTATATGTAGATGTGCTGTGACATATATACAGACAGGTGGCCAATCAGTGGCTACTGTCTGAAGTTCTGGCATGGTGGCCGCCATCATGCTAGGAGTTCTGACAGTGACTGCTGCAGCGGATGATTGTCACACCTGTCCGGCGCATAATCTCATTACTTGGACCATTGCCATTAATATGGAGGTTGATTGGGGATTGTGATCCACCAGCTGCTTGTTAGTCCCTGGATTGTGGATTATTATCTGTATTTACCCACATAGTCAATGTCCGCACGTGTAGATTGTGCCTGGATTGTGGATTTTAATCTGTATTTATTTGCCTCATAAGTTACTATCAGCGTGCGTAATAACCATAACATACTTTATATCCACTGTATTTATATTAGGCATGTATCATATATTTATATTTACTTTGTTCTATAGCTTTATTTACAATAAAACACAGTTTAACGTTCAGTGAATAACCCTGCTTATTTGCCTCATAAGTTACTATCAGCGCAATAACCATAACAGACTTTCTATATCCACTGTATTTATATTAGGCATGTATCATATATTTACTTTGTTTATATCTTTTACGTTACATTTTTGGCCTTTGTGAATTGCCGTGTTTGGCCCCACCCCTTGCCCCGCCCCTTGCCCCACCCCTTCAGCTCCAGGCCCATCATGTTCTTAATCCGGCCCTGCCCTATATACAAGAATATAACTACTATAATACTGCTCCTATATACAAGAATATATCTACTATAATACTGCTCCTATATACAAGAATATAACTACTATAATACTGCTCCTATATACAAGAATATAACTACTATAATACTGCCCCTATGTACAAGAATATAACTACTATAATACTGCTCTTATGTACAAGAATATAACTACTATAATACTGCCCCTATGTACAAGAATATAACTACTATAATACTGCTCTTATGTACAAGAATATAACTACTATAATACTGCCCCTATATACAAGAATATAACTACTATAATACTGCCCCTATATACAAGAATATATCTACTATAATACTGCTCCTATGTACAAGATATAACTGCTATAATACTGCTCCTATATACAAGAATATAACTACTATAATACTGCCCCTATGTACAAGAATATAACTACTATAATACTGCTCCTATGTACAACAA
Source organism: Oophaga sylvatica (assembly GCA_033576555.1). Lineage (NCBI taxonomy): Eukaryota > Metazoa > Chordata > Amphibia > Anura > Dendrobatidae > Oophaga > Oophaga sylvatica. Next base: position 443,705,577 of record JARQOD010000006.1, read on the forward strand.
TATAACTCCTATAATACTGCCCCTATGTACAAGAATATATCTACTATAATACTGCTCCTATGTACAAGAATATAACTGCTATAATACTGCTCCTATATACAAGAATATAACTACTATAATACTGCCCCTATGTACAAGAATATAACTTCTATAATACTGCCCCTATGTACAAGAATATAACTACTATAATACTGCTCCCTATGTACAAGAATATAACTACTATAATACTGCTCCTATGTACAAGAATATAACTACTGTAATACTGCCCCTATGTACAAGAATATAACTACTATAATACTGCCCCTATGTACATGAATATAACTACTATAATACTGCCCCTATGTACAAGAATATAACTACTATAATACTGCCCCTATGTACATGAATATAACTACTATAATACTGCCCTATGTACAAGAATATAACTACTACAATATTGCCCCTATGTACAGGAATATAACTACTATAATACTGCCCCTATGTACAAGAATATAACTCTATAATACTGCCCCTATGTACAAGAATATAACTACTATAATACTGCCCTATGTACAAGAATATAACTACTATAATACTGCTCCTATGTACAAGAATATAACTACTATAATACTGCCCTATGTACAAGAATATAACTACTATAATACTGCCCTATGTACAAGAATATAACTACTATAATACTGCCCCTATGTACAAGAATATAACTACTATAATACTGCCCTATGTACAAGAATATAACTACTATAATACTGCCCTATGTACAAGAATATAACTACTATAATACTGCCCTATGTACAAGAATATATAAAGCTGTACAATATATTATACTGCCCCTATGTACAAGAATATAACTACTATAATACTGCCCCTATGTACAAGAATATAACTACTATAATACTGCCCCTATGTACAAGAATATAAACTATAAATATCTGCTCCTATGTACAAGAATATAACTACTATAATACTGCCCCTATGTACAAGAATATAACTACTATAAATACTGCCCCTATGTACAAGAATATAACTACTATAATACTGCCCCATATGTACAAATATGAACTGACAGATAATACTGCTCCTATGTACAAGAATAAACTACTATAATACTGCTCCTATATACAAGAATATAACTACTATAATACTGCTCCTATGTACAAGAATATAACTGCTATATAATACTGCCCTATGTACAAGAATATAACTACTATAATACTGCTCCTATGTACAAGAATATAACTACTATAATACTGCTCCTATGTACAAGAATATAACTACTATAATACTGCCCCTATGTACAAGAATATAACTACTATAATACTGCCTCCTATTACAAGAATATAACTACTATAATACTGCCCTTTTATACAAGAATATAACTACTATAATACTGCCCTATAATACAAGAATATAAACTAACTATAATATCTGCTCCCTATTACAAGAATATAACTATATAATACTGCCCTATGTACAAGAATATAACTATATAATACTGCTCCTATGTAAAGAATATAACTACTATAATACTGCCCCTATGTACAAGAATATAACTACTATAATACTGCCCCTATGTACAAGAATATAACTACTATAATACTGCCCTATGTACAAGAATATAACTACTATAATACTGCCCTATGTACAAGAATATAACTACTATAATACTGCCCTATGTACAAGAATATATCTACTATAATACTGCTCCTATGTACAAGAATATAACTGCTATAATACTGCCCTATATACAAGAATATAACTACTATAATACTGCCCCTATGTACAAGAATATAACTTACTATAATACTGCCCCTATGTACAAGAATATAACTACTATAATACTGCTCCTATGTACAAGAATATAACTACTTAATACTGCTCCTATGTACAAGAATATAACTACTTAATACTGCCCCTATGTACAAGAATATAACTACTATAATACTGCCCCTATGTACAAGAATATAACTACTATAATACTGCCCCTATGTACAGAATATAATACTAATACTGCCCCTATGTACATGAATATACTACTTATATGCTCCTATGTACAAGAATATAACTACTACAATATTGCCCCTATGTACAGGAATATAACTACTATAATACTGTCCCCTATGTACAAGAATATAACTACTACAATACTGTCCCTATGTACAAGAATATAACTTCTATAATACTGCCCCTATGTACAAGAATATTAACTACTATAATACTGTCCCTATATACAAGAATATAACTACCATAATACTGCTCCTATGTATAAGAATATAACTACTATAATACTGCCCCTATGTACAAGAATATAACTACTATAATACTGCCTCCTATGTACAAGAATATAACTACTATAATACTGCCCCTATGTACAAGAATATAACTACTATAATACTGCTCCTATGTACAAGAATATAACTCCTATAATACTGCCCTGTGTACAAGAATATAACTACTATAATACTGCCTCCTAGCTGAGAGGTTGTGTTTTGTGGATCTCCTCATGTCTGGAGCAAGCCCAGGGAGGGGCCACCCTGGGCGGGAAAGTTCCCCAGGCAAGGCCCAGGCTTCTCGGCCTACACTGGGACAAGCCTCCCAGGCCTCTCCTAATGGGAATGTTAATCCCAGAGCCACTGTCAGAGCAGTGAATGCAGCGAGCCAAAGCTGCAGCAGTTCTGTGAAGGAGGAAAAAGCCGTCAGTAAAGTTTTGGGAGGAAAACCTTCTCCAAGTCCAGCAAAGAAGCAAGAAGGAAAAGTGTCGGTCAGCGAAGGGTTACAGCACATTGTGAAGTCAGGTAACTCCCCAGTCAGCAAGCAGCTCCTGCCAGGTGCACAGGTGAGATCAGCCCCAGCTGTGCAGATCACCTCTCCTGCTCCCAGGCAGAGACGGACGTCTTTGGAAAGACAAACCATCCAGGAGAACTTACAGCAGCATGGCAGTATGGCGCGGTCAGGACGCACACGGTCGCAGTCAGGTGGCAGCGATAAACCTGCTGCGGAGCCTGCATCCAGCCAAGGAGCCACAAAACCATCTGTGGTGGAACCGCACAGGACTGTGTTCAGAAGCCCTGTACCCGTGGTGAAGACTAAAGCTGTGGAGCCGGCGCGTGCACCCGAGCTGCAGCTAGCGGATGAGATACCGGGACTGGTCAGAAAACTGGGTGAGTTACAGCAGCAGAAAAAAGCGCTGCAACTGGAGGTAGACTTTATCTATACCCTAAAGACCACTAATCCTGCCTGTAATGATGCCTATGACCTGAGACTGAACACACTGGGTGTACAGCTGGCTAGTGTTGTGCAGGACATTGAGTCTGTGATGGAGGGCATGGGGCCCCTTGCAGAGACCTACAGGAACCAGGAGCGGTTCGCCTCCTATAAGCAGGGCTGTGCTGTAGAGACCAGGACCCCTGATGTTCAGGACGGGACCCCCCAGCAGCGGACACGGCCAGTGTTACAGGCTGCCCGCTTCTGCTTCGAGGAGGGAAAACAACCGCAGCAGCAAACAGCGAAGTGTGAACAGGAGCATACACTTCAGACTCCAGCAGAGGCACCACAGGTCCCAGAGTGCCCCACACAGGAGCAGGACAGTATATGTGAGACTGTTTGTGCTGATGAGGCTGAGGCAGCTGAGTGTGAACAAGAACATACACTTCAGACTCCTGCAGAGGCACCACAGGTCCCAGAAAGCCCCACACAGGAGCAGGACAGTATATGGGGGACTGTTTGTGCTGATGAGGCTGGGGCACAGACTGTGGCTGGTGATGCTGTGCCCATGGGGTCGGGGGTTGGAGGGGTTTCACATTCTGCAATTGACGTGACACTGTCTGATGATAATGATGCTGCTAATGATAATGTGCATGATATGTGTGACTATCCCCCTTTACCATCTAGTCCACAAGGTGTGACAGCCCCCCCTGCTGCAGGCCCTCTCCCTGTCAGTCAACCCAGTGTGACCCGTCAGGTGCCCCCCAGGAATGACTGGAGCCGCGACGCCCCATCCTTCACTTCCAGCGCCAGGTATACCGGCCAGACATTCAGACGCATTAATGTGGTGCGGTTTAAATACTTAGGTGCCAAGGAGGATCTGCCACAACGCAGGTATGTGGTGAGAGAGCTGCTATGCGGCCAGATGGGGTTTGAGGTTAATCAGATACTGGCGGTGTCTAATCTTCAGGACAGGCAGGGCTATGAGGTCAGCTTCAAGCTCTCGTCTGACCTGGACAGATTCTGGGCCAGTTACCCCAAGTTCAGGGATGCTGAGGGCTGGAATAAGTTTATGATGGTTCCTATCTCCAGGCCGGACACAGTCACAGTAAATGTCACCTTCTGGAATGAGGCCGTTCCCCCACAGGACATCGAGGTGTGGCTCCGGAGACACTGTGACCTTGTCTCTGGACTCACCAAGGTCAGAGATGAGGACGGCATCTGGACAATGGGGTGGAAAGCTTTAGTGAAACTGCAGCAGTATAATAACATCACTGCCCACTTACCCAACTCCTTCTTCATTGGGAGGGAGAAGGGAAGATGTTATTATCCCGGGCAGCCCAGAAAGTGCTTCAAATGTGGTGGGAAAGGTCATCTGGCTAACGTCTGTACTGTGGTGAAGTGCAGTCTGTGTGGGGCAATCGGCCATGTTGCTGCAGACTGCCGGGACGTCAGGTGCAACCTCTGTGGTCAGATGGGCCACGCTCACAGGGACTGTCCAGACGCCTGGCACAACATCTGCAGAGTCTTCCCTGATGAGGATGTGATGGCAGGGGCAGAGGCTCAGGAGGATGAGGATGTGGTGATAGGGGCACATGGGGAGGAGGATTCAATGTCAGGAGAGATGCTGACCAGTACAGATGCCCACCAGGAGTCCACTCATGTAACACCAGAGCAGGAGGGTGCAGAGGGGAACATGGAGGTCGTCCCTCAGGTCCAGCAGCCTCAGGTAGCCCTCCCTTCAGCATCACTGTCTGTATCTGATGACTGGAGCAGTAATCATAATAAAAGAAAGAAAAAGAACACCTCCTCCCGTAAACCTGAGGCAAAATATGACACCGGTCAGAGTGCGAGTAAGAAGGCTCCAAATCCTGCAGGTGTGATGGTCGTGTCCAATAAGTATGCAATTTTATCAGAGTCCAACGATGACAATTATGAGAAAGAGTTGAGGAAAATTGATGCTGAGTGTGTCAGGGATATAGAGGACGATCCCCCGCCAAAGCGGAAGCCCTTATGTGTAGACCCTCAGGTAGAATCTGACATTGACACCAGTGGTGGACAGAACATCTCTAACTCATGATGATGGCTGTTTCTCTGCTCCTTCTATATTGTGTTGTGATGGCGGGGTTCTCATTAACACTGACCTCCAGTAATGTCAATAGTATTAAGGCGAGGAGGACTAGACAAGCAGTGTATAAACATCTCACATATCTGGACACAGATGTCATCTTCCTGCAGGAGACACGACTGACATCTCTGGGGCTTATGAGAGAGGCTGAGAGGGAATGGCGGTCCGGTCCATCTTTCTGGTCACTGGCTGTGGAGCCTTATGCCGGGGTCGCTGTCCTGTTTAACACCAATGATGTGACTGTGCATAGGATGACGGAGGTGGTCATGGGAAGATGTCTGGTCCTGGAAGTCACTATCCATGGTAGGCGACTCCGGCTTATTAACATCTATGGGCCACAGACGGTGACTGACAGGATCCAGCTGTTTAATGACGTCAAGCCTTACCTCTTCACTTCTCTTCCAGTGGTGATGGCGGGGGACTTTAATGCCATACTGACATCAGGTGACAGCTCTTCAGGCAGGACAGTGACCAGGGACGGAAAGGTCCTACATAACATCATAACGCAGGCTGGACTGACTGACGTTTTCACACAGTGAGGTCGACAGCCAAAATTCACGTATTCATGTTCCAACAGGTGCAGTAGGATAGATTTTGCTTTTGTGAGTCCTACTGAGGCTGTCGGCACCCTAAGTGAGAAGGTCGTCCCTTACTCTGATCACCTCGCCTTGTGCTTCTGTCTGGGGACCTCTAACCGTCCGGACATTGGTAGAGGGTTGTGGAAGCTCAATTCCAGTCTTCTGGATGATGCCTATGTTCAGAGTTGTGTCCACTCCCTTATCCAGCTTCATCTAGACAGGGTTGACTTCTATGACAACATGACCGACTGGTGGGAGGACGTCAAGGAGGATATCAGATCCCTCTTAAAGAGACTGTCAGTTAACCCCTTCACCCCCAAGGGTGGTTTGCACGTTAATGACCGGGACAATTTTTACAATTCTGACCACTGTCTCTTTATGAGGTTATAACTCCGGAACGCTTCAACGGATCTTCGCGATTCTGAGATTGTTTTCTCGTGACATATTGTACTTCATGTTAGTGGTAAAATTTCTTCCATATAACTTGCGTTTATTTTTGAAAAATACGCAAATATGGCGAAAATTTTGAAAATTTAGCAATTTTCAAACTTTGAATTTTTATTCCCTTAAAACAGAGAAATATGTAACACAAAATAGTTAAGAAATAACATTTCCCACATGTCTACTTTACATCAGCACAATTTTGGAATCAAAATTTTTTTTTGTTAAGAAGTTATAAGGGTTAAAAGTTGACCAGCGATTTCTCATTTTTACAACAAAATTTACAAAGCCATTTTTTTTAGGGACCACCTCACATTTGAAGTCACTTTGAGGGGTCTACATGACAGAAAATACCCAAAAGTGACACCATTCTAAAAACTGCACCCCTCAAGGTACTCAAAACCACATTCAAGAAGTTTATTAACCCTTCAGGTGCTTCACAGGAACTAAAGCAACGTGGAAGGAAAAAATGAATATTTAACTTTTTAGCCACAAAAATTATTTTTTACAAACTTTTTTTTTATTTTCACAAGGGTAAAAGGAGAAAATGGACAGATAAGGTTGTTATGCAATTTCTCCTGAGTACGCCAATACCCCATATGTGGGGGAAAACCACTGTTTGGGCACACGGCAGAGCTCGTAAGGGAAGGAGCGCCGTTTGACTTTTTCAAACTAAAATTGGCTGGAGTTGAGATTGGACGCCATGTCGCACTTGGAGAACCTCTGATGCGCCTAAACAGTGGAAACCCCCCACAAGTGACACCATTTTGGAAACTAGACCCCCTAAGGTACTTATCTAGATCTGTTGTGAGCACTTTGAACCCCCAAGTGTTTCACAAAAGTTTATAATGCCTGGGTGTGAAAAAAAAAAAAAAATTCCACAAAAATGATTTTTTAGTCCTAAATTTTTGAATTTTCCCAAGGAAATTGGACACCAAAAGTTGTTGTCCAATTTGTCCTGAGTACGCTGATACCCCATATGTGGGGGTGGAAAACTGTTTGGGCGCACAGCAGGGCTTGGAAAGGAAGTAGTAATGTTTTGGAATGCAGACGTTGATGGGGGTCATGTTCCGTTTGCAGTGCCTCAGATGAGCGTAAACAGTGGAAATCCCCCACAAGTGACCCCATTTTGGAAACTAGACCCCCTAAGGAACTTATCTAGATCTTTGGTGAGCACTTTGAACCCCCAAGTGCTTCACACAAGTTTATAATGCCCGGGCATGAAAATAAAAAATCCTAATTTTTTCCCACAAAAATTATCTTTTAGTCACTAATTTTTTATTTTCCCAAGGGTATCAGGAGAAATTGGACCACATAAGTTGTTGTCCAATTTGTCCTGAGTACGCTGATGCCCCATATGTGGGGGGGAACCACTGTTTGGGCGCACGGCAGAGCTCGGAAGGGAAGGAGCACCATTTGACTTTTTCCAACCAAAATTGGCTGGAATTGAGATTGGATGCCATGTTGCATTTGGAGAGCCCCTGATGTGCCTAAACAGTGGAAACCCCCCACAAATAACCCCATTTGGGAAACTAGACCCCCTAAGGAACTTATCTAGATCTTTGGTGAGCAATTTGAACCCTCAAGTGCTTCACACAAGTTTATAACGTAGAGCCGTAAAATTTAAAAATCATATTGTAATGTATGTAGTACAGTTCATATAGCGTCTTGTGCTTGGGTGCGATGAAAACACAGGAGTCACAGGTTTGATATAGAAAAGTCCTGTATTACTTCATACAAGTTGGCAGAAATAGTCACACAGTTTGCAGACACAGAAACAGGAGACACAGCAGGCCAGAGTAATCCAAGCTCAGCAATCACTCTCCAATACAGATTCAGGATCTTCTTCTCTGTTACCGTAAGTCCATGCAAACGTGGGTCTTTCAAAGAGCAGGGTTCAGAGTCCACAAGTGCTTCAGAGTTCCTCAGTAGGAATAGCTGGAGTACAAGGTCCAAGGCTTACAGGAGTAAAGTCACAGGTTCACTGCAGGCTAGATTCTGAAGCACTGATTGCTCAGCTGTGGCTGCTTAAGAAGCAAAGGAGAGAATCAGGGCGGGAACATGCAAGCTGGAAACTCCATTTTGACTGAGGGCAAGATAGCTGCAGCAAGACAGAAAGTAAAATGGCTGACGAACAAACTGAGTTTCAGGAATATATACATAGAACCTTACATTACTCCCCCCTTAAGGACAACCTCCGGATGACCTCAGACCAGGCTTGTGTGGGTACCTCTGATGAAACTGACGGAGCAAGCGAGGAGCATTAACGTTATTGACCGGTTCCCATGAGTTGTCCTCCACTGGGTAGCCCTGCCATTTAATCAGATATTGTAACTGATTTCTATACAACCTGGAATCTAAAATCCTTTCCACCACAAATTCTTCCTGACCATCGACTAGCACAGGGTCAGGGCAAGGAGAGGAACGTCCAGGAAACGTATTGGGTGTCGCAGCCTTTAGTAGGGATACATGAAAGACAGGGTGGATTCTCATAGTTCTGGGCAGTTGAAGACGACAAGCAACGGCACTTATAATTTTACTGATTTTATAGGGTCCAATGTACTTATGTCCCAACTTAGACGATGGAATCCTTAACTTAAGATTTCTGGTTGACAGCCAGACCAAGTCTCCTACCTTGAAAGCTGGTGCAGGTTTACGAAATTTATCTGCTGCTTTCTTGTACCTTTCTTGAGCCGATTCCAGATTTTCCTTTAGAAGATCCATATTCTTCTGTAAAGACGTGATTCTTTCAGCCACTGCTGGTAAAGGCATTTCTATGGGAAATCGTGGTAGAATGTTAGGATGATAACCTAGATTAGAGTAAAAAGGAGACTGTTTAGTGGAGGCACTCTGAGAGTTGTTATACGAGAACTCAGCTAATGGAAGTAGATCCACCCAATCATCCTGTAGGTGGCAGATAAAGCAGCGGAGATACTGCTCCAGGGTTTGATTGGTTCGTTCAGTCTGTCCATTAGTCTGGGGATGAAAAGCAGAAGAAAGGTTTACTTTAATGTCCAATGCTGCACAGAAATTTTGCCAAAACCTAGAAGTGAATTGCACCCTCGATCCGAAATAACCTCATCCGGTACTCCATGTAAACGAAACACATCTTTAATCATCAAATCTGATGTCTGTTTTGCAGTGGGTAAGCCGACACAAGGGATAAAATGAGCTGCCTTTGTTAGACGGTCAACCACCACTAGAATGGTGTTCTTCCCCTGAGAGGTTGGTAACTCCACAATGAAGTCCATAGAAATGGATCCCCACGGGCGGGACGGGGTGGGAAGAGGCTGTAACAGACCAGTTGGTGAGGAGTGAGGTGTTTTGCATCTTGCACAGACCTCACATGAAGTGACATAATTCAAAACATCCTTCCTGCAAGTGGGCCACCAAAAGAAACGAGAAAGAAATTCCTGTGTCTTTAGAATTCCTCTATGCCCAGCTATCTTGGAATCGTGAATGAGTTGCAATACTCTTAATCTGACTGTTTCAGGAATATACAGACGTTGTCCCTGAATCCACACACCATTCTTAAAGACAAGACTTACGTCCCTTGGGGGTTGTGCCAAAAAGGAATCCGCATGGTATGCTTCCTTGATGTCCTTAAGTAGATCTTGATTATGAATTACTCCTAGGAATCTAGAGTCAGGAAGAATAGTCTTAGGAGGAGTAATTGGACGTGTCTCTGCTGAGTAAATCCTAGAGAGTGCATCAGCCTTTCCATTGCGCGATCCTGGTCTATAAGAGATGATAAAATTAAATTGGTTTAAGAAAAGATTCCAGCGAGCCTGGCGAGGAGTCAGGCACTTAGCCGACCTGATAAACTCAAGTTAACGATGGTCTGTCAGGACGACTATTTGCTGTGCAGCACCCTGAAGAAGGTGTCTCCATTCTTTGAAGGCGGCAATAATGGCCAACAACTCTCTATTGCCCACATCGTAGTTCCTCTCAGCCGAAGACAACTGCTGGGAAAAGAAGGCACAGGGATGCAAGACATTCTTCTCACCTGTTCTCTGAGAGAGTATAGCTCCAACGGCACAGTCTGAAGCATCCACCTCTATTATGAAGGCAAGCTCGGGGTTGGGATGTACTAGGATAGGTGCAGTGGTAAATTTATCTTTTAGACGGGAAAATGCTTCCTGGGCTTGGGGAGTCCAGGAAAACCTAGACTCTTTCCGGGTAAGTTGAGTGATAGGTGACACTACCTCAGAGAAATTTCTAATGAAACGTCTATAGAAGTTGGCAAACCCGATGAAGCGCTGTACCTCCTTCACATTTCTAGGACTTGGCCAATCCTTGATGGCTTGGGTTTTGCTTCCATCCATACTAATTCCTTGTGTAGACAGTACATACCCCAGAAATTGAATTTCGGTCCTATGGAATTCACACTTTTCAAGTTTGATGTAAAGATGATTTTGTCTTAGACGTTCCAAGACCATTCTCACATGTCCATGATGTTCCTCTGTGGAGTTAGAAAAAATTAGAATATCATCCAAATAAATTACCACGAATGTATCTAGGAGATCCCTGAAGATGTCATTCACCAAGTGTTGGAAAGTGGCTGGGGCGGTACTCAGACCAAAAGGCATAACTAGATATTCAAAGTGTCCATAGCGTGACCTGAATGCAGTCTTCCATTCATCCCCAGGTCTAATACGGACTAAGTTATAGGCCCCACGAAGATCTAGTTTAGAAAAAATTTTGGCATGTCGCACTCTCTCCAATAACTCAGGGATTAAAGGCAATGGATAACGGTTTCTAATAGTAACCTTATTGAGTTCCCTATAGTCTACGCATGGTCTCAGAGATCCATCTTTCTTCTTTACAAAGAAGATGGGTGCACCTGCAGGAGATGAAGAGGGGCGTATGAAGCCCTTGGCTAGATTTTCATCTATGTAATCCTTTAAAGCCTTTAGCTCGGGCCCCGCCAGGGGGTAGATCTTACCAAAAGGTATCTCTGCTCCAGGCAATAATTCAATTGGACAATCATATGGACGGTGAGGAGGAAGCTGGTCAGCGTTCTTCTTGTCACATAAATCCACATAGTCCTGGTATACAGCTGGTAGTTCAGGGACTGACATGATTCCTTTAGGAACAGAGCAAGCTGAAACTTTTGGACTCATCTGTTTCTCTGGAAAGTGTAATTCCTTGGTCTCCCAGTTAATGGTAGGATTCTGAGCCTGCAGCCATGGTAGCCCTAGAATAATGGGAAAGTGGGGAGAAGAGATAAGCATAAAGGACAGTTTCTCTTGATGATCTTTACCCATAAGAACCCTCAAAGGCTCTGTTTCCTGATCCACTGGTCCAGAGGTCAGCAGGGAGCCATCCACAGTTTCCATGTGTACTGGAGTAGCCTTCTTCACTGAACGTATTCCCTGTTTCAGAGCAAAGGAGACATCCATAACATTTCCACTTGCCCCTGAGTCGATCATAGCAGAGCTAGACACCCAAGCTGAGTCAACCCAGAGTTTGATGGAAAGAAAGCAATGAGAATTGTTTTTCTTACAACTCAGCTGGGACACCGCTGAGGAAACTTGAAAAATGGCAGCGTTTACACAGTCAACGTCCTCAGAGGTAACGGAGTTTAAGTCCGAGAAATCAAGATCTGTTGCTGCAGATCTCTCTGGAGCCTGAGGCTCGGACCTGACAGATCCCCTCTCGCAACACTCACAATGAATGAGTGCTGCAGTAGTCTTACGAGAACGGCTGGGGCAGTTTATAATGAAGTGCCCTGACTTACCACAATAGAAACATAGATTCTCCTTAAAACGATGTTCCTTGCGTGCATCACTAACCCGTCGTTGTAAAGAGTCTACCTGCATGGGTTCAGGTTCAGGTTCCCATGTAATCCTACTCAAAGGTTCCTTAGCTGGAGAGGAAGGTAGGAAAAGGTTAGTGCGATTGCTTTCGAACCATCTCTCTTGCCTGCGTTCAGTCAGACGAGTATCAATATGGATGCAGTAGTTAATAAAGTCACCTAACGCAGTGGGAGGGTCGGCACGAGCAAGTTCATCCTTAATCAGTGGAGATAACCCCTTTCGAAAAATAGATTTTTTGGCGGAACTGTCCCAGGTGGTATCAAGGGCCCATCTCCTGAAATCCAAGGCATATTCAGCTACCGAGTGCTTACCTTGGCGCAAAGCTAACATGGCTGCTTCAGCTGTTGCACCTCGATTGGGGTCATCAAACACCTGCCCCATGGCTGAAATAAAATCATCAAGGTGATTCAAACAATCATCCTCAGTCTCAATCAGAGGGTTTGCCCACATTAAAGCCTTGTTGGTAAGCAACATAATTATAGTAAGCACCTTAGATCGTTCAGTGGGAAATTGTGAAGCATGTGCAGAAAAAAAAAGATTGCATTGATTAATAAATCCCCTGAATTTCTCACGTTCACCGCCAAAACGAAAAGGGGGCAACTTGGGAATCCCAGCACTCGGGGCTACGGCAGGAGCCTGGACTCGCCCCTCTAGAACCTCAATCCTGGCTCGCAAATCCTGGGTAGTCTGTCCAACCACTTGCAAATTGTGATTATTGAGGTCCTGTAGATTTGTAAAACGGGTCTTTATATTCTGCAAATCTGCAAGGATATTATCAGTCACTCCGCAAAGTTCCTTTATGCGGGCCTCCATTTTCCAGATCTTTTAAGACAGGATTACTGGAAGAAGAGGAGAGAAAAAAAAACAATAGTGTTCACCTGTGGCAACACTGCAGAGAGAAAAAAAAATTAAGGGAACTGCTTACCTGGAATGGTTGTGAGAAGTCACAACCACTATCATCACAGAAAGTTTCAACCAGACATCTGATATCCAGAGTTACAGCAGACAAAAAAGAGAAAAGAAAGGAAAAAAAAAAAAAACAATAGTGTTTACCTGTGGTAACACTGCAAAAAGAAAAAACTTAAGGGAATTGCTCACCTGGAATGGTTGTGAGAAGTCACAACCACTGTCATCACAGAAAGTACAACCGGACGTCTGATATCCACAGTACAGCAGACACAGCCTTCCAGACCCAGCAGACACTAACGTTTTGGCTTCAGAATCTTGTAATGTATGTAGTACAGTTCATATAGCGTCTTGTGCTTGGGTGCGATGAAAACACAGGAGTCACAGGTTTGATATAGAAAAGTCCTGTATTACTTCATACAAATTGGCAGAAATAGTCACACAGTTTGCAGACACAGAAACAGGAGACACAGCAGGCCAGAGTAATCCAAGCTCAGCAATCACTCTCCAATACAGATTCAGTATCTTCTTCTCTGTTACCGTAAGTCCATGCAAACGTGGGTCTTTCAAAGAGCAGGGTTCAGAGTCCACAAGTGCTTCAGAGTTCCTCAGTAGGAATAGCTGGAGTACAAGGTCCAAGGCTTACAGGAGTAAAGTCACAGGTTCACTGCAGGCTAGATTCTGAAGCACTGATTGCTCAGCTGTGGCTGCTTAAGAAGCAAAGGAGAGAATCAGGGCGGGAACATGCAAGCTGGAAACTCCATTTTGACTGAGGGCAAGATAGCTGCAGCAAGACAGAAAGTAAAATGGCTGACGAACAAACTGAGTTTCAGGAATATATACATAGAACCTTACACATATTTTTTCCACAAAAATGATCTTTTCACCCGAATTTTTATTTTTCCAAGGGTAACAAGACTCCAAAAGTTATTGTGCAATTTGTCCTGAGTACACTGATACCCCATATGTGGGGGTATACCACTGTTTGGGTGCATGGCAGAGTTTGGAAGGGAAGGAGCGCCGTCTCACTTTTTCAACGCAGAATTGGCTGGACGCCATGTCGTGTTTGGAGAGATCCTGATCTGCCTAAACAGTGGAAACCCCCCACAAATGACACCATTTTGGAAACTAGACCCCTCAAGGAACTTATCTAGATGTGTGGTGAGAACTTTGAACCCCCAGGTGTTTCACTAAAGTTTATAACGTACAGCCTTAAAATAAAAAATCCTTTTTTTTTTTTACAAAAATGATTTTTTCGCCCCCAATATTTTATTTTCACAAGGGTAACAGAAGAAATTGGAACCCAAAAGTTGTTGTCCAATTTGTCCTGAGTACGCTGATACCCAATATGTAGGAGAAAACTACTGTATGGGTGCACGTCAGGGCTCGGAAGGGAAGTAGTGACGTTTTGGATTGCAGACTTTGATGGAATGGTCTGGGGGCGTCATGTCGCATTTGGAGAGCCCCTGATACGCCTAAACAGTGGAAACCCCCACAAGTGACCCCATTTTGGAAAATAGACCCACAAGGAACTTATCTAGATGTGTGGTGAGCACTTTGAACCCCGAAGTGCTTCACAGAAGTTTATAACGCACAGCCGTAAAAAATAAAAAATCCTTTTTTTTTTACAAAAATGATTTTTTCGCCCCAATATTTTATTTTCACAAGGGTAACAGGAGAAATTGGACCCCAAAAGTTGTTGTCCAATTTGTCCTGAGTACGCTGATACCCAATATGTGGGAGAAAACTACTGTATGGGCGCATGTCAGGGCTCGGAAAGGGAAGTAGTGACGTTTTGGATTGCAGACTTTGATGGAATGGTCTGGGGGCGTCATGTCGCATTTGGAGAGCCCCTGATGCGCCTAAACAGTGGAAACCCCCACAAGTGACCCCATTTTGGAAAATAGACCCCACAAGGAACTTACCTAGATGTGTGGTGAGCACTTTGAACCCCGAAGTGCTTCACAGAAGTTTATAACGCACAGCCGTAAAAATAAAAAATCCTTTTTTTTTTTACAAAAATGATTTTTTCGCCCCCAATATTTTATTTTCACAAGGGTAACAGGAGAAATTGGACCCCAAAAGTTGTTGTCCAATTTGTCCTGAGTACGCTGATACCCAATATGTGGGAGAAAACTACTGTATGGGCGCATGTCAGGGCTCGGAAAGGGAAGTAGTGACGTTTTGGATTGCAGACTTTGATGGAATGGTCTGGGGGCGTCATGTCGCATTTGGAGAGCCCCTGATGCGCCTAAACAGTGGAAATCCCCAACAAGTGACCCCATTTTGGAAAATAGACCCCACAAGGAACTTATTTAGATGTGTGGTGAGCGCTATGAAGCCCCAAGTGCTTCACAGAAGTTTATAATGTACAGCCGTAAAAACAAAAAAATCTTATTTTTTTTACAAAAATAATATTTTCGCCCCCAGTTTTTTATTTTCCCAAGGGTAACAGAAGAAATAGGACAAATTTCACAATAACTCTTGGGGTCCAGAGTACGCTGATACCCCATATGTGGGGATAAACTACTGTTTGGACGCATGGCAGAGCTCAGAAGTGAAGGAACACCGTTTGACTTTTTCAACGCAGAATTGGCTGGAATGGAGATCAGACGCCATGTCACATTTGGAGAGCCCCTGATGTGCCTAAACAGCAGAAACCCCCCAATTCTAACTCCAACCCTAACCCCAACACACCCCTAACCCTAGTCCCAACCCTAATCCCAACCCTAACCCTAATCCTAACTCTAACCCTAATCCTAACTTTAGCGCCAACCCTAACCCTAACTTTAGCCGAAACCCTAACCCTAACCCTAACGGGAAAATGGAAATAAATACATTTTTTTTATTTTATTTTTTTTCCCTAACTAAGGGGGTGATAAAGGGGGGTTTGATTTACTATTTATAGCGGTTTTTATGATTGGCAGCTGTCACGCTAAAAGACGCTTTTTATTGCAAAAAGTAGTTTTTTGCATCGCCACATTTTGAGAGCTATAATTTTTGCATATTTTGGCCCACAATGTCATGTGAGGTCTTAATTTTTGTGGGACGAGGTGACGCTTTTATTGGTACCATTTTTGAGCACGTGACATTTTTTGATCGCTTTTTATTTCGATTTTTGGGAGGTTAGAATGAACAAAAATCAGCAATTCATGAATTTCTTTTGGGTGAGGCGTTTTTATTGTTCCGCGTGTGGTAAAATCGATAAAGCAGTTTTATTCTTCGGGTCAGTACAATTATGGCGATACCTCATTTATATCATTTTTTTATGTTTTGGCGCTTTTATAGAATAAAAACAATTTTATATAAAAAATAATTATTTTTGCATCGCTTTATTCTGCGAGCTATAACTTTTTTACTTTTTTGCTGATGATGCTGTGTGATGGCTCGTTTTTTGCGGGACAAGATGACGTTTTCAGCGGTACCATGTTTATTTATATCCGTCTTTTTGATCGCGTGTTATTCCACTTTTTGTTCAGCGGTATGATGATAAAGCACTGATTTTTTGCTTCGTTTTTATTTTTTATTTTTTAAGGGGTTCACAAAAGGGGTTAACTAGTGGGACAGTTTTATAGGGGAGGTTGTTACGGACGCGGCGATACCATATATGTGTACTTTTATTGTTTTATTTTTTTTATTTACAATAAGTAATGAATTTATTGGGGAATTATTTTTTTTTTTTTTTATTTATTTTGGATTTTTTTTTACACATGTTTATTTTTACTTTTTTTTACTTTTTTACTTTGTCCCAGGGTGGGACATCACTGTATTTCATCAGATCGCTGGTGTGACAGTGTGCACAGCACTCTGTCACACCAGCGATGTGACAGGCAGTGCAGGACGCTTCCTCATGCCTGCTCTCGGCAGGCACTGAGGAAGCCGCCTCCCTCCAGGACCCCAGCGCCATCTTGGATCCGGGTCCTGGGAGGGAGGAAGCCTCAGAACAGCGCGATCACATCGCGCTGCTCTGAGGGTCTCAGGGGGGCGCGCAGGGAGCCCCCACCCTGCGCGATCCTCCCCTGTGCCCCCAGTACACCGCGATCATGTTTGATCGTGGTGTGCAAGGGGTTAATGTGCCGGGAGCGGTCCGTGACCGCTCCTGACACACAGTCACGGGTGTCAGCTGTGATAATCAGCTGACACCCGGCGGCGATTAGCTGCGCTCCCTCCGGGAGCGCAGCTAATCGCCTATGACGTACTATCCCGTCCATGGTCAGAATGGCACGGGTTTTATGGACGGGATAGTACGTCTAATGTCAGAGAGGGGTTAATAAAGGGAGGAATAAGTACAGCCAGTACCTAAAGCTGCGCAAAGAATTGGAGTCACTGTATTCGGCGGGTGGGGATGACAAAGTGAAGATCGACCGGCTGAAATCTGAGATAAGGCAGTATCAGTATAGCCGGTATACCTCTCTGGTTCTTGAATGGGATTATGGGTCCTTAGGGGCCCCTGATCCCTTTGAGAATTGCAGGGAGAGGGTGGCCAAAAAAATGGTCACAGGTCTCATTGACTCCCAGGGTGTATTGCAGGATTCACGGGAAGGTATCCTGGAGGTGGTGAGATCTTACTATGCTGACTTGTTTCAGAGGAAAGTTTTGGATAAAGATAAGATGACTCAATTCTTGGAGGCAACTCCAGTGCCTGATACTAATGATCTGGACTTTTCTCCTTTGACAGCAGAATTAACGGTGGAGGAAGTTAAGGAGGCTATTGATAAATTATATCTGAAGAAGGCACCAGGTCCAGATGGTATAACAGCAGAATTCTATAAGAAATTCAGAGACCTCCTGGCTCCAATCCTCGTGGATGTGTATAGAAATTGTCTAGAAAATCACCTGATGCCTCCATCCATGAGAGTGTCCTCGTTAATTCTGCTATCTAAAGGTAAAGAGCCGAGCGACATCAAGAACTGGAGGCCGATTGCCCTCTTGAATGTAGATAGGAAGATTCTAGCAAAGATCCTATTTTCTAGATTAGTCTGTTTGTCCCCGACACTGTTGGCAGGCTCTCAGTTTGGCACAGTAAAAGGGCGGAACATCTCTGGAGCAGTCATCTCGATACGAGAGATGTTTGAGAGATGTAAAGCTCTGCGGTGTGGGAGATATGTTGTTAGTCTGGACCAGGCTAAAGCCTTTGACAGGGTTGATCATGACTATCTGTGGGCCACTTTGTCAAAGTACGGTATTCCAGGACAATTTGTGGATTGGCTGAAGACTTTGTACAGAGAGGCGGTGAGCTTTCCTCTGATTAATGGTTGGCAGGGTGACATTTTTGGAGTTGGGGCGGGGGTGAGGCAGGGTTGCCCACTGAGTCCGCTCCTGTATGTTTTTGCCCTAGACCCGTTTCTGAGGTCACTGCAGGAGTGCGATTTTCAGGGGGTGCCGGTCCCCCACTGCCTGCCTCTGAATGTTGTTGCCTATGCGGATGATGTGACATTGGTGATATCTAATTCGCGAGAGGTGCAGATGTTATCTGCGTCCATCAGAAACTACTCAGAGCCCTCCGGGTCTCTGGTCAGCCTTGAAAAGAGTCAAGCTCTGTGGACATTAGATACTGATCCCAGCTTTGATCTGCCGCAGTTTGCCAAAGCCTCCACCCATATTAAGATCCTAGGGGTTAAATTTGGGAGGGATGATAATGCCACGCTAAATTGGGAGGAGAAATTGGAAGCCGGAAATGCAAAGGTTCAGCGATGGAAGAACTGGAGGCTGACCTACAGAGAAAGGGTCAAAATGTTGAAGACTTACCTGGTCCCCGTTTTCTTGTATGTCTCTGTCATTTTCCCTTTGCCAGAATCTTTCTCAGCGAGGCTCTTCAGCCTGTTCTTCCAGCTCTTGTGGGGGAATAGGTTGAACCTAATAAAGAGGGGAATAACGTACCTACGGCGGAGAGAGGGTGGGCTGGATATGTTGAATCCAAGAGTTTTCTTTGACTCCTTGTTTCTAAAGGTGAATTTTGGGAACATGGACTCAAACAGTAGCTCCCTGTGGGTAAATAGTATCAGGGATTGGATATTGCCTTTTGCAGAATCTTGGGTGCGAGGCGGCAGTCTGAAGAGGAGAAGATGGACAGGTGACCACCTCCCCAGTATCTGGACTATGGTCTGAAGTGTGTTAGGAGGTGGGGACTGGAGAAGTCTTACATTGAGAGCAGTACGAGAAGAGACCTGTATGCTCATGTATGTGGGACTTTCTTCTTCTCTCCACTGGCCCTGAGAGATTGTGTCACCACCACCCTGCAGGAAAGCCTTAGGTTCCTAAACGGGAAACGACTTCCTCCTAAATTGTTTGATGTCACTTGGCTTTCACTGCATAGTCGGCTCTTTGTCAGGGGCAACCTGAAACATCTGAGTGTCTCTGATCGGAATTGTCCCCTTGGTTGTCAGCAGGAGGAGACTATGGAGCACTTTATATGTGATTGCTGGGGAGGAAGGAAGATCTGGGAGGAAGTGTCAGCTAATCTAAAGATCCCCAGACTGAGGACCCTAAAGTACCCTGACATAATCTATGGTGTCCCCTCCACTGTTAGTAACATCGACAGAGAGACGATGTACATCATAATCAGTATCATCAAATATTATCACTGGCACATGAGAACCCGGGTGTCACTGCACAATGAGCCGTTCGATCACACCGCTGCAGCCAATCAGGTTTTGTCAGAACTCCGGTGGATAAAATTACTAGAAGTTGGAAGGAGTCTGAGAAACATTAAGTTATGGAGGAACGTAAAATTCAGTTAGGAAATATGATTTTTTTTTTTTTTGTTTAATTTTCTTCTCTTCCTTCCCAGGTGTGGACTTTAATTTATTTATGAATATGATATGATTATTTAATGCTTGTGTATATATAACCTAAGTGATTTGTGTTTTGTAATCCTGGATGATTTTTGTTTCATTATAATTGTATTTATGTTTGGTTTTATAATAAAAATTGCCCCTATGTACAAGAATATAACTACTATAATACTGTCCCCTACGTACAAGAATATAACTACTATAATACCGCCCCTATGTACAAGAATAGAACTACTATAATACTGTCCCCTATGTACAAGAATATAACTACTATAATACTGCTCCTATGGACAAGAATATAGCTACTATAATACTGCCTCTATGTACAAGAATATAACTACTATAATACCACCTCTATGTACAAGAATATAACTACTATAATACTGTCCACTATGTACAAGAATATAACTACTATAATACTACTCCTATGTACAAGAATATAACTACTAATATACTGCTCCTATGTACAAGAATATAACTACTATAATACTGCCCACTATGTACAAGACTATAACTACTATAATACTGTTCCTATGTACAAGAATATAACTACTATAATACTGCCCCTATGTACAAGAATATAACTACTATAATACTGCTCCTATGTACAAGAATAACTACTATAATACTGTCCCCTATGTACAAGAATATAACTACTATAATACCGCCCCTATGTACAAGAATATAACTACTATAATACTGTCCCTATGTACAAGAATATAATTACTATAATACTGCTCCTATGTACAAGAATATAGCTACTATAATACTGCCCCTATGTACAAGAATATAACTACTATAATACTGCTCCTATGTACAAGAATATAACTACTATAATACTGCTCCTATGCACAAGAATACAACTACTATAATACTGCCCCTATGTACAAGAATATAACTACTATAATACTGCTCCTATGTACAAGAATATAACTACTATAATACTGTCCCCTATGTACAAGAATATAACTACTATAATACCGCCCTATGTACAAGAATATAACTACTATAATACTGTCCCTATGTCAAGAATATAACTACTATAATACTGCTCCTATGGACAAGACTATACTACTATATACTGCCTCTATGTACAAGAATATAACTACTATAATACCGCCTCTATGTACAAGAATATAACTACTATAATACTGTCCCTATGTACAAGAATATAACTACTATAATACTACTCCTATGTACAAGAATATAACTACTATAATACTGCCACTATGTACAAGATATAACTACTATAATACTGTTCCTATGTACAAGAATATAACTACTATAATACTGCCCCTATGTACAAGAATATAACTACTATAATACTGTCCTATGTACAAGAATATAACTACTATAATACTGTCCCCTATGTACAAGAATATAACTATATAATACGCCCCTATGTACAAGAATATAACTACTATTTAATACTTGCCCCTATGTACAAGAATATAACTATAATACTGCCCTATGTACAAGAATATACTATATATACTGCCCTATGTACAAGAATATAACTACTATAATACTGCTCCTATGTACAAGAATATAACTACTATAATACTGCTCCTATGTACAAGAATATAACTACTATAATACTGCCACTATGTACAAGATATATAACTATATAATACTGCTCCTATGTACAAGAATATAACTACTATAATACTGCTCCTATGTACAAGAATATAACTACTATAATACTGCCCCTATGTACAAAGAATATAACTACTATAATACTGCTCCTATGTACAAGAATATAACTACTATAATACTGCCCCTATGTACAAGAATATAACTACTATAATACTGCCCCTATGTACAAGAATATATAACTACTATTAATACTGCTCCTATGTACAAGAATATAACTACTATAATACTGCCCCTATGTACAAGAATATAACTACTATAATACTGCCCTATGTACAAGAATATATACTACTATAATACTGCCCTATGTACAAGAATATAACTACTATAATTACTGCCCCTATGTACAAGAATATAACTACTATAATACGCCCCTATGTACAAGAATATAACTACTATAATACTGTCCCTATGTACAAGAATATAACTACTATAATACTGCCCTATGTACAAGAATATAACTACTATAATACCGCCCCTATGTACAAGAATATAATACTATATACTGCCCTATGTACAAGAATATAACTACATAATACTGTCCCTATGTACAAGAATATAACTACTATAATACTGCTCCTATGTACAAAAATATAACTACTATAATACTCGCCCTATGTACAAGAATATAACTACTATAATACTGCCCTATGTACAAGAATATAACTACTATAATACTGTCCCCTATGTACAAGAATATAACTACTATAATACTGCTCCTATGTACAAGAATATAACTACTATAATACTGCCCCTATGTACAAGAATATAACTACTATAATACTGCCCTATGTACAAGAATATAACTACTATAATACTGTCCCTATGTACAAGAATATAACTACTATAATACTGCTCCTATGTACAAGAATATAACTACTATAATACTGCCCCTATTGTACAAGAATATAACTACTATAATACTGCTCTATGTACAAGAAATATAACTACATAATACTGCCCCTATGTACAAGAATATAATTACTATAATACTGCTCCTATGTACAAGAATATAACTACTATAATACTGCCCCTATGTACAAGAATATAACTACTATAATACTGCTCCTATGTACAAGAATATAACTACTATAATACTGCCCTATGTACAAGAATATAACTACTATAATACTGCCCTATGTACAAGAATATAACTACTATAATACTGCCCTATGTACAAGAATATAACTACTATAATACTGTCCCTATGTACAAGAATATAACTACTATAATACCGCCACTTGGTACAAGAATATAACTACTATAATACTGCTCCTATGGACAAGAATATAGCTACTATAATACTGCTCTATGTACAAGAATATAACTACTATAATACTGCCCTATGTACAAGAATATAACTACTATAATACTGCCACTATGTACAAGAATATAACTACTATAATACTGCTCCTATGTACAAGAATATAACTACTATATATACTGCCCTATGTACAAGAATATAATACTATAATACTGCTCCTATGTACAAGAATATAACTACTATAATACTGCCCCTATGTACAAGAATATAACTACTATAATACTGCTCCTATGTACAAGAATATAACTACTATAATACTGCTCCTATGTACAAGAATATAACTACTATAATACTGCTCCTATGTACAAGAATATAACTACTATAATACTGCTCCTATGTACAAGAATATAACTACTATAATATCTGCCCCTATGTACAAGAATATAACTACTATAATACTCGCCTATGTACAAGAATATAATACTATAATACTGCCCTATGTACAAGAATATAATACTATAATACTGCTCCTATGGTACAAGAATATAGCTACTATAATACTGCCTTCGTTATGTAATCCATGAAAGATATAACTACTATAATACGCCTCTATGTACAAGATAATAACTACTATAATACTGTCCACTATGTACAAGAATATAACTACTATAATACTACTCCTATGTACAAGAATAAACTACTATAATACTGCCCACTATGTACAAGACTATAACTACTATAATACTGTCCTATGTACAAGAATACAAGATATAACTACTATAATACTGCCCCTATGTACAAGAATATAACTACTATAATACTGCTCCTATGTACAAGAATATAACTACTATAATACTGCCCTATGTACAAGAATATAACTACTATAATACTGCCCTATGTACAAGAATATAACTACTATAATACTGTCCCTATGTACAAGAATATAATCTACTATAATACTGCTCCTATGTACAAGAATATAACTACTATAATACTGCCCCTATGTACAAGAATATAACTACTATAATACTGCTCCTATGTACAAGAATATAACTACTATAATACTGCCCCTATGTACAAGAATATAACTACTATAATACTGCTCCTATGTACAAGAATATAACTACTATAATACTGCCCTATGTACAAGAATATAACTACTATAATACCGCCCTATGTACAAGAATATAATACTATAATACTGTCCCTATGTACAAGAATATAATACTATAATACTGCTCCTATGTACAAGATATAACTACTATAATACTGCCCTATGTACAAGAATATAACTACTATAATACTGCCCTATGTACAAGAATATAACTACTATAATACTGCTCCCTATGTACAAGAATAAATACTATAATACTGCCCCTATGTACAAGAATATAACTACTATAATACTGCCCTATGTACAAGAATATATACTACTATATACTGCCCTATGTACAAGAATATAACTACTATAATACTGTCCCTCTGTACAAGAATATAATACTATATACTGCTCCTATGTACAAGATTTTTTTTTTTTTTTTTTTTTTTTTTTTTTTTTTTTTTTTTTTTTTTTTTTTTTTTACTGTCCCCTATGTACAAGAATATAACTACTATAATACTGCCCCTATATACAAGAATATAACTACTATAATACCGCCCCTATGTACAAGAATATAACTACTATAATACTGCCCCTATGTACAAGAATATAACTACTATAATACTGCTCCTATGTACAAGAATATAACTACTATAATACTGTCCCCTATGTACAAGAATATAACTACTATAATACTGCTCCTATATACAAGAATATAACTACTATAATACCGCCCCTATGTACAAGAATATAACTACTATAATACTGTCCCCTATGTACAAGAATATAATTACTATAATACTGCTCCTATGTACAAGAATATAGCTACTATAATACTGCCCCTATGTACAAGAATATAACTACTATAATACTGCTCCTATGTACAAGAATATAACTACTATAATACTGCTCCCATGTACAAGAATATAACTACTATAATACTGCCCACTATGTACAAGAATATAACTACTATAATACTGTCCATATGTACAAGAATATAACTACTATAATACTGCCCCTATGTACAAGAATATAACTACTATAATACTGCCCCTATGTACAAGAATATAACTACTATAATACTGCTCCTATGTTCAAGAATATAACTAATATAATACTGTTCTCTATGTACAAGAATATAACTACTATAATACTGCACTGAAAAGCGCTTTTAGGTTCTGCAGTTCTTGCTTTAAGTCCGGATTTCTTTGCTGGGTATATTTATTCTTTGTAGCTTTTTATGTTCACCTGGACTCTACTTAAAACATTTCAAAGTGACCCATGTAAGACTATAAACCAACAAGTTCGCATACCTACTACAGCATCCTGGTTTATACCCCTCTGAGGATAAATGAAAAAGCGCTATTATTTTTCCTGAAGGTGACTCAGAGGACAAACCTGCAGGGATGATGTGGCAAGTAGAGCAGTTTTACTGACATTTCATTAACATTTATTAAGGTGGTCGAGTTTGATGCCACGAGATATCAGGGAAAATTGTCTACAGAGAAACACAGATTTTCATAGCATTTCATGTTTCATACAGTTGCAATATTAAAGGTTGAATAAAAAAAATCATTAAGGCCGATTTCACACATCCTGATATTTCCGGTACCGGGAAAAACGGTACCTGAGATCTCAGTATCCGTGTGTCCGTGTGTGTACTACGTGCGGCACACATGTGGCATCCATGTGCCACCCGTGTGCCGCATCAGGACCACACGGACGGCTACCGGGGAAGAGCACTACTGTAAGCGTTGTCCCCCGGCGCTTGGTGCTGAAGCCGGCTTTCATCCATTCTCCCCTGCTCTGCCGCGATCAGCATGCGCAGAGGAGAATGAATGAATGAGAAACTGACCTGCTGTGACCTCCGGACTGTAGGAGAATGCAAGAGATGAGGTCACTGGGAGAGAGCTTGAACTGCCGTGACCTCATCACTTACATTTTCCCACGGTCCTGAGGTTACAGGAGTTCAGGCCTGCAGCGAGCACAGACTCAGTGACGTCACTGCTAATTACTGAGCCTGCACCCGCTGCTTCTTCTCAGCCGGAGCGGTTCCATTAGCAAGGCTCCGGTTGTAAACTTATTATCCCCCATATATGGATTACGGCGTAGGACTGAACGTTGGATAGGTATGGTATATTGTTGCTTTATTATTTTTAATTTTATTACAGGAGATCGAGGGCGTCACTTGGATTAGCCGAATAATAAAGAAGGGAAACTGTGTTGTTTTATTTCATTAAAATTCTTTATTCCTAATCTATGGTGTTTATTTAACCCTTTCACTACTATAGGATTAGTAATGGAGAGGTGTCTTATAGACACCTCTCCATTACTAAGCTGGGCTTAATGTCAACTTACAATAGGAAGGTGACATTAACCCCCCATTACTCCACTTGCCACCGCTACAGGGCAAGTGGGAAGAACCCGACAAAGCTCCAGAATTGGCGCATCTAATGGATGCTCCTTTTCTGAGCAGCTGCGGGCTGCTGTTTTTAGGCTGGGGGGACCCATATCCATGGCCCTGTAAGGTTCTATGTATATATTCCTGAAACTCAGTTTGTTCGTCAGCCATTTTACTTTCTGTCTTGCTGCAGCTATCTTGCCCTCAGTCAAAATGGAGTTTCCAGCTTGCATGTTCCCGCCCTGATTCTCTCCTTTGCTTCTTAAGCAGCCACAGCTGAGCAATCAGTGCTTCAGAATCTAGCCTGCAGTGAACCTGTGACTTGACTCCTGTAAGCCTTGGACCTTGTACTCCAGCTATTCCTACTGAGGAACTCTGAAGCACTTGTGGACTCTGAACCCTGCTCTTTGAAAGACCCACGTTTGCATGGACTTACGGTAACAGAGAAGAAGATCCTGAATCTGTATTGGAGAGTAATTGCTGAGCTTGGATTACTCTGGCCTGCTGTGTCTCCTGTTTCTGTGTCTGCAAACTGTGTGACTATTTCTGCCAACTTGTATGAAGTAATACAGGACTTTTCTATATCAAACCTGTGACTCCTGTGTTTTCATCGCACCCAAGCACAAGACGCTATATGAACTGTACTACATACATTACAAGATTCTGAAGCCAAAACGTTAGTGTCTGCTGGGTCTGGAAGGCTGTGTCTGCTGTACTGTGGATATCAGACGTCCGGTTGTACTTTCTGTGATGACAGTGGTTGTGACTTCTCACAACCATTCCAGGTGAGCAATTCCCTTAAGTTTTTTCTTTTTGCAGTGTTACCACAGGTAAACACTATTGTTTTTTTTTTTTTCCTTTCTTTTCCTTTTTTGTCTGCTGTAACTCTGGATATCAGATGTCTGGTTGAAACTTTCTGTGATGATAGTGGTTGTGACTTCTCACAACCATTCCAGGTGAGCAGTTCCCTTAATTTTTTTTTCTCTCTGCAGTGTTGCCACAGGTGAACACTATTGTTTTTTTTCTCTCCTCTTCTTCCAGTAATCCTGTCTTAAAAGATCTGGAAAATGGAGGCCCGCATAAAGGAACTTTGCGGAGTGACTGATAATATCCTTGCAGATTTGCAGAATATAAAGACCCGTTTTACAAATCTACAGGACCTCAATAATCACAATTTGCAAGTGGTTGGACAGACTACCCAGGATTTGCGAGCCAGGATTGAGGTTCTAGAGGGGCGAGTCCAGGCTCCTGCCGTAGCCCCGAGTGCTGGGATTCCCAAGTTGCCCCCTTTTCGTTTTGGCGGTGAACGTGAGAAATTCAGGGGATTTATTAATCAATGCAATCTTTTTTTTTCTGCACATGCTTCACAATTTTCCACTGAACGATCTAAGGTGCTTACTATAATTAGGTTGCTTACCAACAAGGCTTTAATGTGGGCAAACCCTCTGATTGAGACTGAGGATGATTGTTTGAATCACCTTGATGATTTTATTTCAGCCATGGGGCAGGTGTTTGATGACCCCAATCGAGGTGCAACAGCTGAAGCAGCCATGTTAGCTTTGCGCCAAGGTAAGCACTCGGTAGCTGAATATGCCTTGGATTTCAGGAGATGGGCCCTTGATACCACCTGGGACAGTTCCGCCAAAAAATCTATTTTTCGAAAGGGGTTATCTCCACTGATTAAGGATGAACTTGCTCGTGCCGACCCTCCCACTGCGTTAGGTGACTTTATTAACTACTGCATCCGTATTGATACTCGTCTGACTGAACGCAGGCAAGAGAGATGGTTCGAAAGCAATCGTACTAACCTTTTCCTACCTTCCTCTCCAGCTAAGGAACCTTTGAGTAGGATTACACGGGAACCTGAACCTGAACCCATGCAGGTAGACTCTTTACAACGACGGGTTAGTGATGCACGCAAGGAACATCGTTTTAAGGAGAATCTATGTTTCTATTGTGGTAAGTCAGGGCACTTCATTATAAACTGCCCCAGCCGTTCTCGTAAGACTACTGCAGCACTCATTCATTGTGAGTGTTGCGAGAGGGGATCTGTCAGGTCCGAGCCTCAGGCTCCAGAGAGATCTGCAGCAACAGATCTTGATTTCTCGGACTTAAACTCCGTTACCTCTGAGGACGTTGACTGTGTAAACGCTGCCATTTTTCAAGTTTCCTCAGCGGTGTCCCAGCTGAGTTGTAAGAAAAACAATTCTCATTGCTTTCTTTCCATCAAACTCTGGGTTGACTCAGCTTGGGTGTCTAGCTCTGCTATGATCGACTCAGGGGCAAGTGGAAATTTTATGGATGTCTCCTTTGCTCTGAAACAGGGAATACGTTCAGTGAAGAAGGCTACTCCAGTACAGATGGAAACTGTGGATGGCTCCCTGCTGACCTCTGGACCAGTGGATCAGGAAACAGAGCCTTGAGGGTTCTTATGGGTAAAGATCATCAAGAGAAACTGTCCTTTATGCTTATCTCTTCTCCCCACTTTCCCATTATTCTAGGGCTACCATGGCTGCAGGCTCAGAATCCTACCATTAACTGGGAGACCAAGGAATTACACTTTCCAGAGAAACAGATGAGTCCAAAAGTTTCAGCTTGCTCTGTTCCTAAAGGAATCATGTCAGTCCCTGAACTACCAGCTGTATACCAGGACTATGTGGATTTATGTGACAAGAAGAACGCTGACCAGCTTCCTCCTCACCGTCCATATGATTGTCCAATTGAATTATTGCCTGGAGCAGAGATACCTTTTGGTAAGATCTACCCCTGGCGGGGCCCGAGCTAAAGGCTTTAAAGGATTACATAGATGAAAATCTAGCCAAGGGCTTCATACGCCCCTCTTCATCTCCTGCAGGTGCACCCATCTTCTTTGTAAAGAAGAAAGATGGATCTCTGAGACCATGCGTAGACTATAGGGAACTCAATAAGGTTACTATTAGAAACCGTTATCCATTGCCTTTAATCCCTGAGTTATTGGAGAGAGTGCGACATGCCAAAATTTTTTCTAAACTAGATCTTCGTGGGGCCTATAACTTAGTCCGTATTAGACCTGGGGATGAATGGAAGACTGCATTCAGGTCACGCTATGGACACTTTGAATATCTAGTTATGCCTTTTGGTCTGAGTACCGCCCCAGCCACTTTCCAACACTTGGTGAATGACATCTTCAGGGATCTCCTAGATACATTCGTGGTAATTTATTTGGATGATATTCTAATTTTTTCTAACTCCACAGAGGAACATCATGGACATGTGAGAATGGTCTTGGAACGTCTAAGACAAAATCATCTTTACATCAAACTTGAAAAGTGTGAATTCCATAGGACCGAAATTCAATTTCTGGGGTATGTACTGTCTACACAAGGAATTAGTATGTATGGAAGCAAAACCCAAGCCATCAAGGATTGGCCAAGTCCTAGAAATGTGAAGGAGGTACAGCGCTTCATCGGGTTTGCCAACTTCTATAGACGTTTCATTAGAAATTTCTCTGAGGTAGTGTCACCTATCACTCAACTTACCCGGAAAGAGTCTAGGTTTTCCTGGACTCCCCAAGCCCAGGAAGCATTTTCCCGTCTAAAAGATAAATTTACCACTGCACCTATCCTAGTACATCCCAACCCCGAGCTTGCCTTCATAATAGAGGTGGATGCTTCAGACTGTGCCGTTGGAGCTATACTCTCTCAGAGAACAGGTGAGAAGAATGTCTTGCATCCCTGTGCCTTCTTTTCCCAGCAGTTGTCTTCGGCTGAGAGGAACTACGATGTGGGCAATAGAGAGTTGTTGGCCATTATTGCCGCCTTCAAAGAATGGAGACACCTTCTTCAGGGTGCTGCACAGCAAATAGTCGTCCTGACAGACCATCGTAACCTTGAGTTTATCAGGTCGGCTAAGTGCCTGACTCCTCGCCAGGCTCGCTGGAATCTTTTCTTAAACCAATTTAATTTTATCATCTCTTATAGACCAGGATCGCGCAATGGAAAGGCTGATGCACTCTCTAGGATTTACTCAGCAGAGACACGTCCAATTAATCCTCCTAAGACTATTCTTCCTGACTCTAGATTTCTAGGAGTAATTCATAATCAAGACCTACTTAAGGACATCAAGGAAACATACCATGCGGATTCCTTTTTGGCACAACCCCCAAGGGACGTAAGTCTTGTCTTTAAGAATGGTGTGTGGATTCAGGGACAACGTCTGTATATTCCTGAAACAGTCAGATTAAGAGTATTGCAACTCATTCACGATTCCAAGATAGCTGGGCATAGAGGAATTCTAAAGACACAGGAATTTCTTTCTCGTTTCTTTTGGTGGCCCACTTGCAGGAAGGATGTTTTGAATTATGTCACTTCATGTGAGGTCTGTGCAAGATGCAAAACACCTCGCTCCTCACCAACTGGTCTGTTACAGCCTCTTCCCACCCCGTCCCGCCCGTGGGGATCCATTTCTATGGACTTCATTGTGGAGTTACCAACCTCTCAGGGGAAGAACACCATTCTAGTGGTGGTTGACCGTCTAACAAAGGCAGCTCATTTTATCCCTTGTGTCGGCTTACCCACTGCAAAACAGACATCAGATTTGATGATTAAAGATGTGTTTCGCTTACATGGAGTACCGGATGAGGTTATTTCGGATCGAGGGGTGCAATTCACTTCTAGGTTTTGGCAAAATTTCTGTGCAGCATTGGACATTAAAGTAAACCTTTCTTCTGCTTTTCATCCCCAGACTAATGGACAGACCGAACGAACCAATCAACCCTGGAGCAGTATCTCCGCTGCTTTATCTGCCACCTACAGGATGATTGGGTGGATCTACTTCCATTAGCTGAGTTCTCGTATAACAACTCTCAGAGTGCCTCCACTAAACAGTCTCCTTTTTACTCTAATCTAGGTTATCATCCTAACATTCTACCACGATTTCCCATAGAAACGCCTTTACCAGCAGTGGCTGAAAGAATCACGTCTTTACAGAAGAATATGGATCTTCTAAAGGAAAATCTGGAATCGGCTCAAGAAAGGTACAAGAAAGCAGCAGATAAATTTCGTAAACCTGCACCAGCTTTCAAGGTAGGAGACTTGGTCTGGCTGTCAACCAGAAATCTTAAGTTAAGGATTCCATCGTCTAAGTTGGGACATAAGTACATTGGACCCTATAAAATCAGTAAAATTATAAGTGCCGTTGCTTGTCGTCTTCAACTGCCCAGAACTATGAGAATCCACCCTGTCTTTCATGTATCCCTACTAAAGGCTGCGACACCCAATACGTTTCCTGGACGTTCCTCTCCTTGCCCTGACCCAGTGCTAGTCGATGGTCAGGAAGAATTTGTGGTGGAAAGGATTTTAGATTCCAGGTTGTATAGAAATCAGTTACAATATCTGATTAAATGGCAGGGCTACCCAGTGGAGGACAACTCATGGGAACCGGTCAATAACGTTAATGCTCCTCGCTTGCTCCGTCAGTTTCATCAGAGGTACCCACACAAGCCTGGTCTGAGGTCATCCGGAGGTTGTCCTTAAGGGGGGAGTAATGTAAGGTTCTATGTATATATTCCTGAAACTCAGTTTGTTCGTCAGCCATTTTACTTTCTGTCTTGCTGCAGCTATCTTGCCCTCAGTCAAAATGGAGTTTCCAGCTTGCATGTTCCCGCCCTGATTCTCTCCTTTGCTTCTTAAGCAGCCACAGCTGAGCAATCAGTGCTTCAGAATCTAGCCTGCAGTGAACCTGTGACTTGACTCCTGTAAGCCTTGGACCTTGTACTCCAGCTATTCCTACTGAGGAACTCTGAAGCACTTGTGGACTCTGAACCCTGCTCTTTGAAAGACCCACGTTTGCATGGACTTACGGTAACAGAGAAGAAGATCCTGAATCTGTATTGGAGAGTGATTGCTGAGCTTGGATTACTCTGGCCTGCTGTGTCTCCTGTTTCTGTGTCTGCAAACTGTGTGACTATTTCTGCCAACTTGTATGAAGTAATACAGGACTTTTCTATATCAAACCTGTGACTCCTGTGTTTTCATCGCACCCAAGCACAAGACGCTATATGAACTGTACTACATACATTATAGGCCCCTTACAAGCCTGAGAATAGCAGCCCGCACCTGTGAGTTTTGCTGGGTTGGTTCAAACTATAAGGGGTGACCCCACGTTGGGTATTTCTTTCATTCATTCTCCCCTGCTCACGCTGCTCGCCGGCAGAGCAGGGGAGAATAATGACAGCCGGCTTCAGCACCAGCCGCTGGGGAACAGCAGCTTACAGTAGCGCTACTTCCCCGGTGGCCATCCGTGCACACGGAGGACAGTGTGCATTGTTCTCCGTGTGCGGCACATTTTGCGGTCCATGTGCCAATGTGAAAAAGGACATGTCTGCTGTTTTGCACACGGACACACGGTCCATGAAAACACATTGACATGTACATAGGCCCATTCATTTGAATGGGTCTACGTGTGTCAGTGTCTCTGGTACGTGAGAAAACTGTCGTCACATGTACCGGAGACACTGAAGTGTGAAAAGGGCCTAATAAAGATGAAAAAAGTATGGCCACGCTCCACTTACATGCTGGAAACATACCACACTTAAGCCACCCAATGACTGGTCACATGGCACACACATGCCACCCAATAACTGGTCACATGCAGCACACATGCTACCCAATGACTGGTCACATGCCACCCAATAACTGGATACATGCCACCCAATAACTGGATACATGCCACCCAATAACTGGCCACATGCCACCCAATAACTGGTCACATGCCACCCAATAACTGGTCACATGCCACCCAATAACTGGACACATGCCACCCAATAACTGGTCACATTCCACCCAATAACTGGACACATGCCACACACATGCCACCCAATAACTGGTCAGATGACACACATATGCCACCCAATAACTGGTCACATGCAGCACACATGCCACCCAATAACTGGTCACATACAGCACACATGCTACCCAATAACTGGTCACATGCCACTCAATAACTGGATACATGCCACCCAATAACTGGCCACATGCCACCCAATAACTGGTCACATGCCACCCAATAACTGGCCACATGCCACCCAATAACTTGTCACATGCCACCCAATAACTGGCCACATGCCACCCAATAACTGGTCACATGCCCCCAATAACTGGACACATGCCACACACATGCCACCCAATAACTGGTCACATGCAGCACACATGCCACCCAATAACTGGACACATGCAGCACACATGCCACCCAATAACTGGTCACATACAGCACACATGCTACCCAATAACTGGATACATGCCACCCAATAACAGGCCACATGCCACCCAATAACTGGTCACATGCCACCCAATAGCTGGTCACATGCCACTCAATAACTGGCCACATGCCACCCAATAACTGGACACATGCCACGGAATAACTGGTTACATGCCACCCAATGACTGGATATATGCCACCCAATAACTGGACACATGGCACACACATGCCACCCAATAACTGGTCACATGCCACTCATACCATCCAATAACTGGTCACATGCCACTCATGCCACCCAATAACTGGTCACATGCCACTCATGCCACCCAGTAACTGGTCACATGCCACCCAATTTACTGGTCACATGCAGCACACCATGCCACCCAATAACTGGTCACATGACACTCACATGCCACCCAATAACTGTTCATATGCCACTCACATGCCACCTAATAACTGGTCACATGCCACCCAATAACTGGTCACATGCCACTCATGCCACCCAATAACTGGATACATGCCACTCAATAACTGGTCACATGCCACCCAAAAACTGGTCCCATGCAGCACACATGCCTCCCAATAACTGGTCAAATGCAGCACTCATGCCACCCAATAACTGGATACATGCCACCCAATAACTGGTCACATCCAGCACACATGCCACCCAATAACTGGTCACATTCAGCACACATGCCACCCAATAACTGGATACATGCAGCACACATGCCACCCAATAACTGGACACATGCAGCACACATGGCACTCAATAACTGATCACATGCAGCACACATGCCACCCAATAACTGGTCACATGACACTCACATGCCACCCAATAACTGGTCACATGCCACCCAATAACTGGTCACATGCCACTCATGCCACCCAATAACTGGATACATGCCACTCAATAACTGGTCACATGCCACCCAAAAACTGGTCCCATGCAGCACACATGCCACCCTAAAACTGGTCACATGCAGCACACATGCCTCCCAATAGCTGGTCAAATGCAGCACTCATGCCACCCAATAACTGGATACATGCCACCCAATAACTGGTCACATCCAGCACACATGCCACCCAATAACTGGTCACATTCAGCACACATGCCACCCAATAACTGGATACATGCAGCACACATGCCACCCAATAAC
Organism: Oophaga sylvatica; assembly: GCA_033576555.1. Lineage (NCBI taxonomy): Eukaryota > Metazoa > Chordata > Amphibia > Anura > Dendrobatidae > Oophaga > Oophaga sylvatica. The sequence continues at coordinate 443,740,254 of JARQOD010000006.1, forward strand.
TGGACACATGCAGCACACATGGCACTCAATAACTGATCACATGCAGCACACATGCCACCCAATAACTGGTCACATGACACTCACATGCCACCCAATAACTGGTCACATGCCACCCAATAACTGGTCACATGCCACTCATGCCACCCAATAACTGGATACATGCCACTCAATAACTGGTCACATGCCACCCAAAAAACTGGTCACATGCAGCACACATGCCACCCAAAAACTGGTCCCATGCAGCACACATGCCACCCTAAAACTGGTCACATGCAGCACACATGCCTCCCAATAACTGGTCAAAGGCAGCACTCATGCCACCCAATAACTGGTCACATGCAGCACACATGCCACCCAATAACTAGTCACATCCAGCACACATGCCACCCAATAACTGGTCACATTCAGCACACATGCCACCTAATAACTGGTCACATGCAGCACACATGCCACTCAATAACTGGTCACATTTTTCACAGGGAGCACACATGCCACCCAAAAACTGGCACCTGCCCGCCTCACATGCCACCCAATAACTGGGGAAAAAGTCCAAAACCCCAATAACTGGGCACATTCAAACAACCCCATGCCACCCAATAACGGGTCACATGCCCCACACATGCCCCCCAAAAACCCCGGGGACACCCCTGCACAAATGCCACCCAAAAACGGACCCATGGCACACCATGCCACCCCAAAAACGGACACAAGCCACCCAATAACGGTCCCCAAAGGGAAACAAAACCCCGGGCCCCCCCCAAAAACTACCCATTCAGAAAACATGCCAAAACCCCAAAAACTGGGCACAGCCGCACCATGCCCCCCCAAAATGGAAAAACCCTGCAAAAACACATGCCCCCCTAAAAACTGGACCCCTGCACACACATGCCCACCCCCAAAATGGACACGCAGCCAAAAAAGGCACCCAAAAAACCCCGGTTTACCCCTTTTGCAGGCCAACCAAAAAATTTGCCACCCAAAAACTGGAAAAAATGCCCCAAAAACGCCACCCAATAATGGGGTCCCAAAACCGACACATTTCCCCCAATAAAGGGCACATTGGGACTAAAAGCCAAACCAAAAAACTGGCCACAAAAAGAAAACATGCCACCCCAAATTTAAATGGCACTTTCACCACATTGCCCCCCCATTTTGGGGCCCCATGGGCCCCCCGGCCCCAAAAACTGGAACATGCAGCCACATGCCACCCAATAACTGGAAAACAAGTCACCCTTAACCAGGGGGCCCAATCCTCACAAGCCCGTCCCCCACAAAAGCCACCCCAAAAAACCCGGCCAAGGCAAGCAGGGAACAAGCCCCCCCAAAAACTGGAAAAATGCAGGACACATTTCCCCCCAAAAAACTTTGGGGAAAAACCCCCCAGCACAAGCCACCAAAACCACAAACAGCCACCACCCCCAAATAACTGGTCACATGAGACACAGTGCCCCCAAAAACTGGGGGGGTACATGCACACACCAATGCCACCCAAAAACGGACCCCATGCCGCCCAAAAATTGGGCCAAACCCCAAAAACTTTGGCACATTCACACAAAATGCCCCCCCAAAAAAATGGAACCCGAACATGCCACCAAAACACATTCCACCCCAAAAACTGGAACATGGGAGCCCACATGCCACCCCAAAAATAAACAGTACCCAAAAATTGGCCCGCCCCCCATTAACACCCAAAATAAAATGGTCACAAAAAAGAAAACATGCCACCCAATTTAAATGGACACAAACACACACAAGCCCCCCCCAAAAGGACATGGGACAATGCCCCAAAGGCAAAAGAGCCACAGCCACCAAATAAAATGGTCAACAGAAAATGCCCCCCCAAAAGCCAAGCCACCCCCCACCCCAAAAAAAGGGGCACATTCAGAACACAAGCCACCCCAAAAAACTGGGGCACAAGCACAAGCCCCCAATGGATTTCCACCCAAAAAACCTTTGCACATTCCAAACCCAAAAAAGGCAATTAACCCAAAAACAAGCCCCCAAACACAAAGCCAAATAAAGGAAACCCCAACCCCAATAACTGGGAAAAGAACATTCCCCCCAATAATTGGGGCACAAACAAAAACCCGCCCCCAAAATGGCACACAGGGACAAAATGGCCAACCCCCCTAAAAGGTCAAAATCAGAAAACATGCCCCCCTAAAAGGGCAATTAAAAACCCACCCCAATAACTTTGGGCACCCCTTCAGCACACATGCCACCCCAAAATGGCCCCAAAACAAACCACCCAATAACCGGAAAACATGTCCCCCAAGCCCCACAAAATGGAAAAGCCACCCCTTCCCCCAAAACTTTGGGGGTTTTTCTAAGCCCCTCCCCAAAACGGCAAAAACAACATTCCACCCAAAAACGGGGGGCACCTGCAGCCAAACATGGGGGACCCCCCAAAAACCATACACCAAGCCACCCAAAGGGCAAATCAACAACTGCCACCCCCCAAAAAACTGGACACAAAAGCCCCAAGGGGGCACAATTAACTGGGCCCCCAACACCCCCAAAAACTGGGCAATCTCCAAAACACCCAAGGCCACCCAACCCCAAAAACCCGCCAACCCAAAACCCCGGGCACAAGCAGCACAAAAAGCCTCCCCCCCAACTGGACACTTCAGCACACAATGCCACCCAAAAAAATGGAACATTTTAGACCCCCGCCCCCCCCAATAACTGGACACCAAGCATCCAAACAAAAACCAACACCAAAAAATG